>VWZZ01001246.1:80164-125523 GCA_013399095.1 Psophia crepitans
GTGTCCAGAGAAGGGCAACGAAACTGGTGAAGGGGCTGGAGCACAGGTCTGATGAGGAGCAGCTGAAGGAACTGGGACTGTTTAGTCTGGAGAAGAGGAGGCTCAGGGCAGACCTTATTGCCCTCTGCAACTACCTGAAAGGGAGCTGTGGTGGGCTGGGGGTTGGCCTCTTCTCGCAGATAACTAGTGACAGGACAAGGGGGAACGGCTGCAAGTTGCGCCAGGGGAGGTTCAGGTTGGAGATGAGGAGAAATTTCTTCTGGGAAAGGGTGGTCAGGCGTTGGAACGGGTTGCCCAGGGAGGTGGGGGAGTCCCTGTCCCTGGGGGTGTTTAAGGACAGGTTGGATGTGGTACTTAGGGACATGGTTTAGTGGGGAATAGGTGGTGGGGGGACGGTTGGACTGGATGATCCTTGGGGTCTCTTCCAACCTTAATGATTCTATGATACTCTGTGGATGTCATGGGCACTCCCCCATCCATGAGGTGAGCGGTACCTCTCATTGTTAAGTACTTAACAATTGCATGCACAATAGTTTGGGAGTTTGCTTTTAGACACCTGGCTTTTAATCTATCTGTGGTATGACGAACAGATCTGGAGAACGGGCCTTTTGTTGGGCGTGGGGAGGATGTATGCTGTAGCTGCAACCACATACATACCAATGCAGATCCTCTTGGTCCTGAGAGCGCCTTGCTGGGCTGAGCTGCAGTGTTATACCATGTGTTACTAGCAAGGCTCAGCCAGGTCTTTTCCCTGGCATGTCTCTGGGAAGCTCTGAGGAGAAGCTGTTATTAGCATGCAAAAGAAAGCATTAGAAATGCTTGATTTTTATAATCAAATGTTCAATCTGGGCTCAATTGCAGCAAAGTCTGAACTTCTTGCCACTGGGAACTGGACTTCCCAGCTTGGTTCAAAAAGCCCCACTGTGCTATCACTATCAGCACTGTGAAATGTAATTCTGAACTTGCAGCTTTCAAAACTCTTTATTTCCTAGAAAATGTCAACACTTCTGCAGCAATTCCAGTTTTTCCTTAGTTTGAATTAAAATAAAGTTCCTAAGTGGGAACGTGGAAGAGCCATATTGCCATTGCCAGTAATAGCTCTGTTCTGAGTGACATGGAGGGTCTGCAACTGATCAGCGGGTTTCTGTTCCGATTGTGACAGTCGTACGTCTGTCCATCATCCACTTTATTTTTAGTACAGCTCTTGGTTTTCTCTCTTAACACAGCAGCTTTCACATTAATGCAGAATGAGATCAATTTTACCTATAGTCTTGATAGGAAACAACTGCCATTAAGCTATAGAAATAGCTAATCGTTATATCTGAGCAGCAATTTAAGCACATCGCCCAATCTCTGAACCTGGATCTTAGTGCAAGCGGGGGGAGACTTGGCAGGAAAAATCTGGTGCAGCTGGCAGGCTTTTCTTCTCAGGGGCTATGTTTGTACTATATGAAATGGGGTGGCAGAATGTTCAGAAGACATTTGGGAACCTCTCCAGAGCTGTTATCCGTGTCCAGGTCTGTCGTGATGCCCCAGGCTCAGCCCCCTAGACACAAGTGGGGCTGGTGTCTGTTGGAACCTGGACTTTGCTCCTCACAGCCCATTTTTTACCCCAGCTTTATACTTCTTAGGGATGATTAGCAGGAGATATCTTTATGGATGGTGCTGTTCAGTGTTGGGCAGCTTCATGGGAAGCACTGTGTTGCCTCCAAGGTGCAATTAAGAGCATGAGCTCGCCAAGCTGGAGGAGCACACCTGATTGCTCTCCCCCCTCTGAATCTGAATGTGACTCCAGGGCTGATGCTTTGTCCTGCGTTCAGGTGCTCAGGAGGATTCACCCATTCAGAAGCAGCTACCACACCAAGTCTCCGGTTGCCCGGGTCTAAGCTCAATTACTACAACACATCTTTGAAAACCAGGCTTAGATGGAGCAATTCCACTCCCCCAGGTTTGGACAGCAGTTTTCCCCCTGTCCAGCGGCCACCTGATGCATGCCCAGTCCCTCTGAGCTGAGAGCCAGCAAATGTGAGGTCATTCCTGCAGCTGCAGGGGTGCCCAGGGCTGCCTGGGGTCCCTGCTCTCTGCTCCCACCTACCCAGGGGCTGGGGCTGGTCCCAGCTCCCAAGGGACACCCAAACCCTTATCACACACGCAGCATGGCTGGCAGTAGGCAAGTAGGTAGGTCCCCATCTAAATGGAAATATTCCCTTTGGTTTAAGGTTTTATGAAAGCTGAACTGAAACAGTGTGCTGGGCGCCTTGCTGCCACATTGGGCTGAGTGGATACAGAATGTAGTAGAAATTCCCAATTTTAATGTATTTAGCCTTTCACAAATGTACTTAGTTTTCTTCCGGGGATTTTCCCCCCTCTCTATGCTTCCTTCTTGGTGTGCATGCCCTTTTTTTCCCCACATATCTCTCTCTGCAACACCAATCTCAGCTTTATTTATTTATTTCCCCCACAAAATTCCACATTACAGCCTGCAGACATGTGAAGCAACATTTACACCTGAACTCTGGTACACTTCATACCTTACTCCTAGCTGTGTGAAAACAGAAATGTTCCTTCTTTGAAGAAGTGACCTATTGTAAATAGTGCTCGACCCGCTGGGGACAGGAGCCTTAACGCGATTGCTTCGGAAGGCTGCAAATTAACGACCCAGCACAGCTGCTCCCTCCCAGTGCAGAGCCAAACTGGGGGACTGGGGAGGCCACGTAAGGCTGAGCCTGGGCATTGACAGCAGGGATGGGGAAGGTGCCGCGGTTGCTGTTTGCTGTAGCCGCTCTTTAATAAGCAGGCTAAAAACGCGAAGTTGCGGTATCATTTGTAGGAGAGAGAAAAAAAAAAAAGAAAGGATTATTTAGTCAATCATCCTGTCTGTTGTGGTTAGGCTGTGGTTTAGATGCAGAAAGCCGCAGTGCTGGAGATCTTATTCCGCGTCTCACATCTGACTTGTAAAACCTACTGATAAATCTTTACAGCAGAATCCGGGCTGAGAAGCTGCTTGTTTTAATCATGGGATTTCACCAGAACATCTGACTCCTTTGTAGGTCCAGAAATGTATTTACATATTTGTCCCCTGCAATGGATTTACAAATCCTATAAAAGAGCAGAAAATCCTCCGACAGATTTACAAACAGAGAGGAACCTGAAACAAAACCAAAAAAACCCAAGCCAGACTTGGCGAAGCATTGCTGCTTGTTTGCCGGGATGCAAAGGATGACTCCAGCGAGGACAGTGATTTCCCTCCATGGGCAATCCTCAGAGCGCCGAGCAGGCAGGGGATGCTGCTGACTTCAGAGAGTGGGAAAGCAAAGCCGACAAGAAAAGCTGTGTTCAGAGCTAAGCTAAACAGGCAAACGGGGAGCAGGGCAAAGGCGGCTGCAGAGCAACAGGTTCCTGCAGCACCGTTCTCTCATCTCTCATTAAAGTCCCAGGAAAGGAATTTTAAGACACCTGATGGGCTGGAGGGTCCCGTTTTCAGATGTTAACTGGAACCTGGTTTTCAGAGCATTAACTAGATGATATTAAAGCCTTTCAAGCAGATATCAAAAAACTGAAGCCCTTTTCCTGTTTGTTCTTTGTTACCCTGTAAACATCAGCCCTGTAGTTTAGAAGTAAAATAACCAAAATAGACTTAATTGTTAAAACTGAGGAACATATGTATAAAAAAGGGCACTACTCTTTGCCCATCTATCAAATGGAGTATTTAAAACATAGCCACCTTTGATATTGCTGCAAGCTCAGCAATATTTACTTTTCTTCTTAAAGTTACAGTTTCTTGTGATGATATATAAACTTTTGTTTGTCTGTTGCTGGGAAAAGCTTGGGAGCAACAGAAAAGTTAATCACAGAATCCCAGACTGGTTTGGGTGGGAAGGGAGCTCCCAGCCCACCCAGTGACACCCCCTGCCTTGGACAGGGACACCCCCCACCAGCCCAGGCTGCCCAAAGCCCCATCCAACCTGGCCTTGGGCACTGCCAGGGAGCCAGGGGCAGCCACAGCTTCTCGGGGCACCCTGTGCCAGGGCCTCAGCACCCTCCCAGGGAAGGATTGCTGCCTCCCAGCTCAGCTCCAGCTCCCCTCCTGCAGCTTCAGGCCCTTCCCCTTGGCCTGGCCCCCCCTGCCCTGCAACCAGCCCCTCTCCAGCTTTCCTGCAGCCCCTGCAGGCACTGCCAGGGGCTCCAAGGGCTCCCCGCAGCCTTCTCTGCTCCAGGCTGGACAAGCCCAGCTCCCTCAGCCTGTCTCCAGAGCAGAGGGGCTCCAGCCCTCGCAGCATCTCCGGGGCCTCCTCTGGACTCGCTCCAGCAGCTCCATGTCCTTCCTGCCCTGGGGCCCCCCGAGCTGGAGGCAGCACTGCAGGGGGGTCTCAGCAGAGCGGGGCAGAGGGGCAGAATCCCCTCCCTGGCCCTGCTGCCCACACTGGGTTTGATGCAGTCCAGGACACGGGGGGCTTTCTGGGCTGCCAGCGCACACTGCCGGCTCATGGTGAGCTTAAAGTTGACTGTGAAAGAGAAAGAATAAGGTTTTCAATATGTTTTTGAGCTCATACAAGTTTTTAAGCTTTAATTTCTAAAATCCTGAGTTTTTTAGTTTCCTGCCTTAGTGGTGATGTAATTAAATACTTACACTTCCCGTGGTGTAATTCCCAGTTGCAGGGCAGCAGTACCATGCGTACTGGAGCAATGGGACCTTACTAGGTCTGACATCTCCAAAGCAATTTAAAACCATCATCTGGATCCCATGTGCACACAGGAGGCTGCAGCTGTTTGTACACGGAGCGGCTGGAGGTGAATCCCTCGCAGACTGAAGCCGGTTACTGCTAAAGAGTGTTGGATCCCAGGGGTGCTAAACCACAGTCCCTCGCAGGGGTTAAAGCTGCTTTCCTGCAAAATCCTTCCTGTGACTGGAGAGAGGCTATCGTCAGTCTTGTACATAATTGCTGTTGTCATGTCCTTATCCTAGTAAAAATACTGCAGAGGATGTAGAATTAAAAAAAAACAAACAAATTTATTTCTCATAAATGATTCCTGGGGCTGAGATGGAGCCTGCGAGCATGGCCAGGAGCAAGGAGAGGGGTAAAATGCTTGGAGGCATTTGCCAGGGAATGTTCTGTGGCTCTTAATGCCTCCCTGGCTTACTTTTTCCTTCGCTATTATCAGCAAAACACTACTTTTGGGGCAAACGGTTACAGGGAAGCCTGGATCCTCACTAGTGCCTTGTCCCGGCACGTGGCCCAGTCCCCCGGGCTGTCACATGCAAGCTGGTCACTGCCGCGAGATCTGTACTTGGAAGAGTGGGACTTCTCTTTCGGAGCAGTACTAGCAAGAGTCAGGAAAGCTCTGCTGAAATATTAATTTGTCTCTGAAAACATCCCAAATGCAGCTAACAAGAAAGCGGATAGCTTCTCCTGACGGGAGTGTGGAAGTGGGACACATCGGTCCAGCCGCCTCTGCTGCTGGAAAAGGGCGGTTACTGGGTGAGCCAGTGAGTTTGTTTCCGTCCTTATTAAGCTGAATAAAATGCAGATAAAAGTGCCATTAGAAGAAAATAGAATACAGTGTTTCAAATATATAAATTTTAGTTCTTTATTGTAATCAGACTGCACTGCATGCAACCTGGAGAGGGTTAGGGAAGGATAATAATCTTCATCACTACTTTGGTAAGAAATGCGACTCATAGGGCATTCTTGTCCATGATTGCTCCTGGGTGGGAATTATCAGGGTGGGGGAACAAGCTGAAAGCTGCAGGTTCATTTCTTCTTCTGAGCTGAGTCAGAAATTCTTACCTTTTCCCTCTGACATTGGCCTAAGGACTGGGGTAGAGGTCTTTATTGCTTGAGTCTCTGCAAATACCTGCCCTTCAAAGCTTTACGGTCAGGGGAGCAGAAGGACTCAATGTTTTACAGGCACGATGGCAGAGATTGGGGCATAAGAAACTTTGAAGAGAGGTGTCCGGATCTTGTTAAGCTGATCAGACAACACACGGTACAGGACAGAAGTTTGCTGCTGGATTTGGTTAAGCCATGGAAGAATTATATGGGGTTTGGAATTTCCAGATGTGTGAGTCTGCAGAGATGCTAAAACAGAGGTAAAGGGATGTGGCTATGAGGGTGGAGATGATGGCAAGTTCTAGGGGGCTGGTTCATCCTAACATTTTCTTCTTTCTTCAGTTAAGTGGAGCAGCTCATCACTGCTGCTCCTGTTGCTGGGAGTTCTGCATCTGATAACACACTAACGTGGTGGGCTCTGGTTCTGTGTGGTGTCTTCTGCATTAGAAGCAGAGAAGTGCTCCTGCATTGACACCAATGGGGTTTATGCTGCTTTGTGTGTGTGTGAGGGGGGTAAATTCTTTTTTCATTAAAGATAAAGCTTCTGAGAAAATAAATGCCAGAATACAGCTCTTGTGAGTGAAAGGGACTTCAGCCACCCCTATCCTTAATAAACAAGCAATACAAAATCATCTTAGCTCCCTCGGATTCACATCAGGGAGTTTAAATTTGCCATTACCGGGAACCTGGCTTGTCAAAATCCCGTCTGTAATTATAAAGCTGCACAAGGAGATGGGAAAGTGGTGGGAGAAGGAATGAGCCCATTAGTATTTGGCTGCAAAATGTGTCATGTTTTCGGAATAATTTAATAGGTTGAAACACACGGTAGGTAACAGCACAAAGTGTCACTTCATAGATGCCGATAAATTCACGCGGTGATACTCGCTGACCACCCTGCTGAAGCCTGATTTTACGCTCTATCCTGGCACAGCCAGGAGCTGTGGCTCCAAAGTAAACGTAATTACCTGGGCAATAGCCCTGAACTGTTTCAAGTCTGATTTCTACCTTTCCCAGACAGGCACAGCAAGGTGATGCAGGAGGAGGAAGGGATGGAGGGAGGGAAGGACGAGGAGCCGGCGCCTTGGGCGGCAGGTTACCAGCACGCTGCAGATCCCAACGTCAGTTTGAAGACACCAAGCTGCATTTCTCTCACCTTCCTGAGAGCAAAGGCAGAAAACGGGAAGATACTCTGCCAAGGAAGGATGTCCTCAGCGTTTGCATCACACCTGGCGAGGCTTCACAGGGAGTCCGACAGCGTGGCTGAAACAAGGTAAGCTAAATGGAAAGGGAACGGATGGGAAGAAAAGGGAAATCTCGGGGGTGGTGCGTGGGTGTTACAGTGGGAGAGAGAATGAGCTCAGACACCCCCTCCCAGGTACACAACGACGGTTTGCTGTAACAGGATGCACAAAGCTACAAGCGCACGTTTTCTGTCTCGTTGGCTGCACGCACTCACCGCCGGGTTTGGTCACCTGTGGACATTTCTCCACCTTGAGTTAGTTTTGGCTCCTTGGGTTCTGCTCTGAGGTGAGACTCCGTGGGAGTTGTTAAATACCTGTCACCGCAGTGTCGAAGGGCAGGACCTCTGCCACGCAGACCAGTTCTCTGTGTGCTCTCTGTTTCTCATCCTCTGAACTACAGTAATGTCTCAGGTATTGAGTTTACTGTAGAAAATCAATAAGGAGCACTGTAAGCTCAGAGAAGCAGCAGGAGACAATTGCAGAGCTCGGGATACATAACGTCCAGATGTGCCTTCTCGCCACCTAAAATGGCTGTGCCCATAAAAGCCTCTAATCTGCACCACCTCCATGCAGTGGGGTTTTTAAATGCTTGTTTCTAGCTGCCGTCACAGCTTTAGTGCAGGAGAAAAGAGCTTTCTGGACAGATATGCCCAGCTCAGTTTTATTTTGCCTTCCAACCATAGCCAGACAGCGTTAGCCCCAGGGATGCACAAACAGCCTTAGGAAACTCCTCTTGGGGATCCCCCCAAGACTGAAACACCCAATGCCACCCTCGCTTATAATTTTTCATAGATTTTAATTTGAAAGAGCAAAAGCCATGACTTGAAACTGCAGCTGCTCTCCTCTGTTCTCTGCAGCACATGCAGTAATGGGATAATGTGTTTGGGTTTTTTTTCTTTTTCTTTTCTTCAGGAAGAGCCTTTTGAGAGTGCTTCTTGTTAGCAAGTTCACAGCACACCCTCAGCAGGCATCCTCCTGCGCTGTCAGAGCTCCCTGCTGCTGCCCAGGCAGTGAGGAGGAGCAAGAGGAGCCTCCTTACAGCACAGAGACGTGTCTGCCCAGAGGAGATCATGGGCAAAGGCTGGGAGAAGGGCAGGAGCTCTGGGCAGGGCTCGTTTGGGAGAGGGTTTGATGGAGAATGCTGGGCCTGTAACTGGTCACTCCGGACGATGGAAGGGAACTGAAAAGTCCCAAGTAGCTTCACGTGTCTGCTGCACAGTACTGATCTGTGTCCATCTCACCTCGTCTGGTATTGACTTTGCTGTCAGCTGGGCTGCTGGGCTCTGGGTGATGGGAGTGTTGGACCCAGCTCTGCTGGGGGGGGGATTGCACAACAAAACTCCTGTGTCTTCATTAAAGAGACCAAACAGAACTCCTGCCTGCTCAGCACAGCAGACTTCTTGTTTAAAATAGCCGATAAATACTGAGTCAAGCCATAACTTCCCTGAGGTGATCCTGAAAGTTGCCCCACATTGTCCAGTGGGAACTAAGAAGCCTCATACTTTGCTGGTAATATTTTACTCCCTGTGATTAACCCTGATGTGAGGCATCATCAGGTTTCCAAAATACCACCACCAACCCAAGCCTGGCTGGCCCTGTAGGCTTGTGGTTGGAATGCTCGTATCCATCCATCCACACATCCAGCATCAAAGGGGATGGCAAACAAGAATGCTGGCAGCCCCCGAGAGCCCAGCACGGATGCAATGTCAAGCTTTGAGCATGGACATGGCTTGACCTCATGCCTCTGTGTGCAGCAAGATCCTGTTACGTCTTTACCTTGGAGCCCCAGGCCATTATGGACTGCCTAGGTATATGCAAGAGGCCTCTTACACAGGCAGAGTGGGCTGCCAGATGTAGCACAGGTCCTGCAGAAGACCTGGAGCAGCACCTGGACATGGAGGCGTTACCTAGAACATCTCACATTGCAGGTGCCCATGCACAGAAAACCAAATTAGCCTGAAGCTTCAGCTGGGTCCTTTAATGTCCATGGGGGGAGGAAGGTTAGAGACGAGACCAAACAGGCACGTCCTTGCCTGTCTGTTGTCAAAGGGAAGTTGGTGATGGCTGATGGTCACCAGACGTTCCACTGGGTCTGGGTGACAGTGATGGCCAGGAATCGGGCTCCTAAGGTTAGTTTCTTTTGCATGGCTACCTCCCCCCGGCAAGCAGCCAGGCTGCCAACACAGCGCATCTCCACGTTTATCTATTTCTGAATGCAGAATGCCTGTCTGCTCCCGTAAATGAGCCTTTCCACTACTTGTACAATTACTGGTGAGTAATGAGCATTAAAAAAAAAGAATGAAAAGAGACCAACAAGCACATCACTCACCTCAGGTGAATGGGACAGCTCAGGTTTTGGCTGCCTAAATACTAAGAGATGATGCAGCTGTGGGAAAGAGACCTCAGATCCTTCTTTGAGAGCAGAGGCAAGAGAACAATGCGGATAAGCACGTGGCTGCTTCCCAGGAGTGCAGCTGAGGTCACCAGCCCGATCTATTAAGGATGCTTCATTTGTCTCTGCCTGCCCAACAGTCAGCTGCACCCCTGCGTCATGGTGACTGCACAAACAGCGGGCTGGCACCACGCACCCGTACCAACCTGGTATGGGCAAAGCCCATCTCAGCCCAGCGCCGCATGTGAGTGGCCTGCGTCCCTCCCCTTCAGGACAATGATGTTTCAGTGGCAGCCGGAGTGTCTTTGGCTCCCCTGACTCAGGTGTGATGGATTCCCACCTGCCTCTGAGCAAGCACAGTGCCCAGAAGCATCGCCTGGAGCATCATTCAACCCTCTAGAGCCAAGTGTAAAACCCTTAGGCTCCAAGCAAGTTTTGCCCACTGAGTGCATTTGGATGAGGGACTCCAGCGCTGTCAGAAGGACACACATCAGAAAATCACTGCTGGTTTTTTGATGCACCAGATCTTTCTGGGAAAGCAGCCTTATGTCCGTAGAAAGGCCAGTGCCCCCAGCAATGCAGCACTGTTGTTTTCTGAGCCACCTGTAGCTCTTACCATACAGTTCAGTCCCTCTGACCCTATGGAGCCTTACAGCCACCACCATTGCTCCACCCTTGGGTGTTCCCAGCCCATCCTCTGCCAGATCACTGATGCTTGGGTGCATGGAGAAATCTTTGAGAACTGGACTTGAATCCTGTGGCCTGGACTGCCTCTCCTGTCAGAGGACCTGTCATCTGGACCTTACTGGTTCATTCAACCAGACCCAGGTGCCCCACAAGCAGCCAGCAGGTTTGCAGTGTCTGTCCTCTCCCCCTTCACTGAGACTCCTCACACATTAGTACATCTGATCCAACCCTTCCTCTACTATCCAGTGATGGATCTGGAGTCACCCAGTGACCTGAGAGTCCCTCGTGTGACCAAGCACTAACTGGTCCAGAAGCAGTCCCAAGCACAGACTCTGCCTGGCACCATTGTCAAGAAGTCAGGTCTTCCTCATCCTGAAATGCAGACTGCAGCTCCCTGTGTCCTCCATCACGCGGGAGACTCTCCCATAGCGAAAGCTGGTTTTCCCGTTAGCAGTATGGCAGTGTTGCAAAGGAATTGGTAGGGCAATGCATGTCTTTGAAAAGCACGAGGACACTAGATGATAAGAAATGGGTCTCTCTGAGAGTCCTGGCTGAGCTGAGAGGGTGGGGCCAGCCCTGATTCCCTTGTTTCCCAATCTGGAAACCCTTAGCTTAGAGAACAGTCCTCCTTTAAACTGGTGTCTGCCTCTGAGCTTTCCCCAGGAGCTCTTGATGGCTCCGCTGCAGCTCTCAGACAGGGTATCCCCAGTGGGAGTCAAGTTCTTGCTACAAATAGAATCAATCATAGAATCATTTTGGTTGGAAAAGACCTTTAAGGTCATCAAGATGTATGCTTCAAGTCATGCAAAGGTTTATGAGCACAATGGCATTTACAAATCCAAAATGCAGTTCATGAGGTGAGAGAGATAGACCCCCAGGCTGTCAGAAGGCACTACGCCAGGGAGAGGGGACACAATACACGGACCCCACTGATCAGAAATGTGCGATGAAGGAGGGGCTGGCCCCAAGGAGGTTATATGTTTCATGGTCTGGCACCTCCTCTTCAATAGCCTTCCCTGAAGCATAGCCTTCTGCACATCACTCCATCTTGCAGGGACAGAAATGTGTGTACTTGTCCTGAGGTGCTGTTGGGGATGCTGATGTAGCCAGTGAGAAAGTGATTTCATTGATGGGATGCATCCATCTCCCTCCGCTCACCATGGTTCACAGGCAGGTAAAATGTGTTCCCCTCAAACTGAATATTTTTGCAGAAGCATTCTGTCACTTTACCGATCTTTCAGACCTATTCATTAAAGCTACTTGTTACCATCCCTGCTCAGCTTCTGGGCTTGTCTTTCTGCCCAGGACAGGTTTGAGAGGACACCAAGACCCAGTCCTCACCTTTCTTTGCAAGACTGGGAAACAAGTACCCAGAGTAGACTCTCAGCAGCCTTTTCCCCTCATCACCTGCCTTCCTCTTAAGCATGTTGATTGTGAAAGACTGTACTGAATTCTGACCATGGTCTCCAAGGCAGCCAGAACTGCATAACCATGTACAGGATAACACAAACCTGGTGCTTCCAAAATGTTTCCAAGCTAGAAGGTGGCAGCTGCTGAAGGCACTGTTCACAGGCGCTGCTCGTGATGGAAAGAGGCATTGCGGACATCTGCTTGTGGTCTGGGAGGCCTGGACAGAGGTGGTAGAAAAAAGTGTGTCACTATGCACATCAAGCTTCTCTGCTCACGTTGTCACTCTGGCTTAAGCTGTATGAGATCTCTCTTCCATTTATTTCTGTCCAAATTCCATCTTTTTCCCCATGAAAACACTGAACCCGAAGGATGCTGCCTGCTCTTTGAGAGTGTGGAGAGAAGAAAGTAAAGAAAGCTAGTGTCCAGGTCACAGGGAGAGACACCTGTGTGGCTACTGAGGTGGTGGTGCAGGAACTGCCAAGGTGCTGCTGGCCATCCTTAGGAACAGGAGCTCTGGGGTGGGAGGGGAGGTGACACAGGCAGGAGGGGGAGCAGGGGAGAGGGAGTAGGAAGAGGTCAGCTGGTGGGGTCAGGCAAGAGGAGCTGTTTTGGACTTGCTGGAGAGCAAGAAGCCCACATTCAAAGGCAGTGTGGGCAGCTGGGGGAGAAGTAAAGCAGCACGAGCTGGATGGAATGGTCGGTGTGGGTTGAATGGTCAGAGAGCAGCTCAGCCACCTCCCATACAGCCGGCTGCTGCTTTTAGTGTCTCTGCATCCTGTGCTGATTGGTTTGGCGAAATCAGCACTGACTGACAGTTAATGGGACCTGGATGTGTTTTATCAGACCCTGGAAGGCCATAAAAGAGGAAAATGGAAGTTTAGATGAGCCCCAAGGCAGGAAGGCAAGAGACACCAGCTGTGAGAGTGCCAGACCAAGGCCACAACTGGCCTCAATGCAGTTAAAGTCATTAATGTCACAACACAGCATGAACATTTGTACACAACAGTAATCTTTTCTGAAACACAGACTTTCCGGGCTTTTTGGATCACATCTGCAGATGGAGAACAAATTGGGAACAGCAATTAGAAAGCTGCCTGGGAGATGCGCAGAGTGCTCATGAAATGCAGAGAAGTGCCGAAGAACATCTTCCAGTGTTTCGAGTGTGATTCTGGGTCCTGAGGCTTCAGACCATGAGATCACTTTTGGCTCCTTCTTGAGTGGCTCATGGGAGTGGTGGGAGGCTGGAGCTGGGACCCACGTCTATCTCTGCATCAGGCTCTACAGGAACCCACTGCTGTAACAAAGAGGGCTCTTTGTTAATGTATAACGAGCTACAGAAGAAGCCTAATAAATGTACACCATGTGCTTATGGGTGCTGGGGATGAGCACTCATCACTCCAGAAAGAAACAATTATTTATACAGACGAACAGGAGTTTAAATGTAATGCAAACTATGAGCATACAGATGAAAGGCAGGCAGAAAGCCACCAGACCCGTGTTCAAAAACTTGGGATGGATGGCACACTGCAGGAAAACATGAATATGTTTCACCTGTAGTGTGTTGAGTGACAATATTAGGTCCAGCCTCTAGAGAGATCTATAGTCTTGCCAAAACCCATGTAGAGACTGGGAGTCCTGGCAATGGCCTCTGCTGTACAGGTTTCCTGCAGCCATGGCTAGCGAGGATGATGTAACACAAGGTGATAGTTGGATCTATCTTGTATCCAGAGAACACATTTGCATGATGTTCATAGTAATAAAATGCTTTATCTAGCTGAAGTAAGTGACCTTAAGATATGCTCAGTGTGGCCTAATTTTTCTCTCAGTAAAGTTAATGGCAAAACTCCGGTTCGTTAGGTAAGAAGAGACTAGTCAGAGTCACGCCCAATGTTTTCATCACCACCCTTCTCTTATTAAATTACTTATAACTCAAAAAAGGACTCCATTATGCCTACATACAGCCCACAAGGCCCAGCCCCCTAGACACTCTTCCTCTAAGAAATTAGAAGAGAAAGATATACTGAAAGACAATATTACACCTTGGATACGACTTTGTAAAATAATACCTTGTATTTGATAATCAGACCATTTCTTGTCCCTGAAAGTTGAACTTATCCTACAAATAATCTGGGCCCAACTTTTTAAGCTGTCAAGTATCTGAAAACCCAAGCAAAAACTCAGTTGTTCAGCACTATTGGAAAATCAAACTCATTAAAGCACTTTTCTCCCCCTTCCAAAAATGAAAAAAATAATTCAAGACATTTGGAAACAATATCATTCTTCAACATAAACTGTGGATTATGGTTCAGAAAGAAAACAGAAGGGAGGGAAGCAAAATGTTATTTAAATTTGTGTCATGTGTCATTTTTCTCTTGCTATTAAATTCAACGGAAAACAAAGTCCACTGTAATCAGGAGCGATTGTTATGGTAGAAACATTTATAAGGTACAATGAATATAAATGGCCCACTTTTTGTTGAGCAGAGTGGAAGGAAAATACAGTTAAAAATAGTTTCTTAGAGGCATTGGCAATAAACCCAGAACTGAGGACCTATTGAACGCAAACAAGCAGACCTCCTGGTATGCACCGAAGGGCCACCAGTTTTGCAGTTGAGAGCTAAAGAAGATCTTTAGGCAATGTTGCCATTAAAATCACTTACCAAAGTCCCAGTAGCACTATTTATGCCTTTGGAAGGACCAACAGAGTTTAAGTTAATGGACCGTCTGCTTTCTGCAGCCTGAACCAAGCTGTCGAGTTCAGTGCTTGGTGCTGGTTATCTCACGCGCAGGGGAGAAGTTTGGGCTGTCCATTTTTGTCATCCTGGATGTCAGGGCCACCCTTTTACTCTGGGAGACACCCTCAGGGAAATGTCACTGAGAATCAGACTAACATTTGGAGTGAATGACCAAACACTTCTTCAAACCCCGTTTTCTCCAAGAGCGCAAGCTCTTCCTTCAGACTTAAAATGGAGCAGCTGATGGTGGCATGGGCTGGAGCCTTTCTGGGCAGTCGAGCACGATGAAACGGGTCTACATCAGGCTCCTGACCCAGCCCCTGAAAGCTGAGCACCTCCTGTGCCAACGAGAAGTGACATATCTGGATGAAAGAAACACAGTTCTTCAATGCTTCATTGCTCCACGTTACCACCAGGCACTAATGTGGGCTGTTGGCAGAGTGGAGTGACATGAGCGAACCCCAGGCTCACAGCATCCCTGTACTCACCAGCGGCTGCAGGTGTCCTGCTGTCCTGGGTATGGCATGCTCTGCCTTGTTCCCCTTGGATCCATAGCCAGCTAATTCCAGCTCTTTCTGCTCACAGAAAGGAGATTTTTAGTCCAGCATCCGTAATGAGTTCCTAGGAAGAGCACAGATGCAAACCCTGCTAGCTAGGCCGAAGGAGACCGAATGTCCGACAGCGAGGGCTTGGAAGAGGACCTTGGGGAGTCTCCATAAACAAGGGCCTGAACATCTGTGAAATGGGGGCCAGGGAGGCACGATTTGAGCAGCCTGTCTGTGCCTTTGTTTCCATGAGCTGTCACCACTCGAGAGCGTCACCAGCATTATGGTTTGAGTTGGGGTGAGAAAACAAAAGCACATTAGCTGAGGACAATCTTCTCTCGATTTCCCAAATCACTGGCTATCACCACGTTGACTTAATTAATTGTTAACATCTATGTAATTAAGCAGCAACATAAATGATTCCCTCTTGGTGCTGATGAAGATAATGAATAACAATCATGGCTGCTTTGTTTCACAGCACTAATCTGTTTTGAAATATACATTGATTTTGTTTTGATTAGGACTAAACCTACTTTCCACTCTGCAAATAAACCTCTCTGATTTGAGTAAATTGCTGTTGGCATTTACATTATGATAATCAGTTCAGTACCCATCTGATCAGCTGCTTTCTTACTGTGTGTCATTTGCTTACTTCTTAGTCCACTATAATTATGATGTTGTACTTTGGAATATTTAATTATGGCTCCCTTTCGTCCTTGCTCTATATTTCACATTTCCCCCATCACCATCATTAGCCACGGAGTACTCCGGAACTCTGCAAGCCCCCCGCTGGCTCATGCAGGCTTGTTCTCAAGAGCTGATTTCGCACTGGTGCCTTCCCCAAGCAAAACTCAGTTTCAAGGCTCTGGCAAGAATGGACATTTGTGAAGATTCCAAAGAAAAGCAAAAATCAATTGTTTTGCACTGAAACTCCCAACTCTTTGGAAAATCCCAGGAGTTGGAGCCTGCTACCGAATTGCCTTAAAAATACCTTCTAATTATTTCACTGGTGCCCACGGAGCTGCTCCTGTCTCTGTCCCAGCCTCCCCGCCTACCCATGCCACAGAGGGGCAGGTCGCTGTCGAGCACAGCGGAGGCGGGTGCCCAGGTTTGGATCCCAGATCAGACACCAATGTTGTAGGGACAATCACTGTACTCAAGGATTTCATTAGAAACAGCTAAAATTTTTATGCTGTTTTTAGAGCAAAGTGCATATCTGACAACACTGAGATACTTTTTTCAGCTCAGTGTTGAACTGTTAATTTGAATTATTTACAATATTTGGTTCAGGTATTTTCTAAATGACACTTTTTCCTGTTTGAATTTTCTTTTTAATTCAATGATTACTTTTATCTTTTTAAGAGGAGAAACACATACTTTTCACAATTTTGTTTTCATATTTTCCATTTCAAATGATCACAGAAATATGTTTTTCTTTTGTACTGAAAGACAACTTATGTCTGGAGCAGCCCAGCAATCAAACAAATTTTCTGGCCCAGTAAGTTTAACCAGTATTTTTATGATGTTCCTGTGGCAAAATGTTTTGATGGTTCTTTGTCATTATACTTCTCCCATCACCTTAAGCCAAACTATTCAACAAGAAGTTTATTTCTGATGTTCAAAAATATTTTCAGTCCTGCAGTATCCTAGACTAGGAACGCTGCTGGCCTCAACCTGGGAGGAGGTGCTGGGGAGGAGATGCATTAGCACCTGCTGCCTTACTTTGAGAAGTACAGCATCCCTTCTTAAAACCTTGTTCCTCTCCTTTGCTGATCTCTGCTCCTTTGCCAGACTCTGCTCCAGCCCTCCCCATGGGCACTGCAGGGAGGCAGGGAAGTGGTAAGGTGGATAGCCCGGGGGGGTCCTGGGTCCAACTCTTCAACAGGGCGAAGAACTTAGTAGCTGTGGAAAACCAGTCCTGAGGTCATGTACAAAGAGTAGTCCAGTGTCATGCACGGGAGAGTGGCAGCCCTAAAGAAACACAGACCTCCCCCGGCAGGCAGGTCACAAGAACCATTGTCACCTCACAGGCATCCAAAGCTGCCCTAGACTGAGCACCTGAGTGCAGGAGAGAGCGTCTTCGCTGGGAACAAGAGGACTGGAGTCTGCCACCGCTATTTCAGATTTCTGGAGCCTAGGCTGTGGTCTCATATCAGCAGACCAAGGCCACCAACAGTGCTAGGGCAGCCCTTTCCACCAGAGGAGGACTGGGCCAGGGACTTATGGACATTGTGTTTCACCCTCAAAACCAGGAAACCTAAAAATTATCTTAGAAATTACTCGTAAAAATAATTTCGTCAATCAGCTAGTCCATACTATCAGCTTAGACTTGTTCCTGCAGGGAACAAGATCAGACTCCTTTCTTTCCAGATTGGGCTTCTACAAAGTTTCAGTATCTGAGGATGAAGCGTATAACCTGATCTGCAGCTAGATCATGTCAGCTGCTCGTTTACGTGGACATGGACGGGAAATGAGGAGCGCTTTTTCTCAACAACGGCAGCCATTTCATCATCATGCCGCCCCACCAGCACATCCGAGAGAGATTTAAGACCCAAACGGCACCGTAATTCTCGCTGTTCAGGTCCGGAAACTGAGACACGGCACAGCACAATGGCTCATCCGACACCGGGACTGACATCCCATCTCTTTTCGGAAAGCGCTGCGCAGAGAGCAGCACGTACTCAGAGGAAGAACGGTTTCCACCCACATCAGTGGGGTGGAATATCGCTAGGAAGAGCGGGCTGGCCACTGCGACCAAAGTGAACAGCAGAGAGACGCGATGGCCGTTCAAGCAGAAAGCCGAGTTCTATGATTTGAATCATTTATGGCCTGGGGCAGGCAGAAGAAGGCTTAATGCATAGCGAGGGGCGGCGCAGAGAAAAAGAGGCTTTGAAAAATGCAAACCCAAACTGCAAACGTTCAGGGAAATCTGAACCTTTCACTTCGAAGCATTTAAAGTCGGTGTTAAAGGGCTATTTCTAGAAAGGTTTCCATTCTGTCGCCTGTTGGGCGCAATCTTTGTTTAACTCAAATTCCCTCTCAGACACAATTTTTTTGTTTCATGCTTGAGCTCTGCTGCTGGTTCTGGGAAAAGCCGTGTTATGTCTGCAAACAGATGATACCACCAGGTACTGCCGGAGCTGTAAGGACACACAAGCCCTGCAACACATCCTGAGGCTGCTGCTCTCCCTACCGGCCTGGTGTTCTTCAAAAAACTGCATTACTTTCCTGAGCGGTTGCCTGTCGAATCCAGAGCCTGGCCTAGCTGGGAAGCAATAGTGGAGGGGGCAAGAAGTGGGAATTTTAGCTTTGGTTTTCCACCCGCACAGACCTGAGACTGGGGGGAACATAACAGCAATGTCAGCCAGAAGCTGGCCAGAGTTTGGATACGGTAGGCTAAGGTCTGCCTGCATTTATCAGTGCAACAAAAGAGGGAAAGGGAAAGAGCAGGAAATAAAGGGAGTTCATATTTAGAAGCATATAATTTCTCATTGCTTTCAGCACAATTTCGTACCTTTTTTGCTTTAAAGTCTAGTTTGAGAGATCTCAAGGATTCAAAGCAGCGTAGTTTTACTGGTGAGTTCAGGAAAGCAACATTTTATGACTTGTATTTAACATCCCCAGAAAAATTATTTCTCTTCTTCTGGAGCAGAGCACTGGAAGTGCAGTTGATTCCAAGCTTGGGCAAGAGGCTTAGAGGAAGGTGTTCTACAGTCAGCCTGGATGGTCTTTAACCTCTAAGACTGTAGGTCTAGCTTTTATTTCTTATGACCAAATCTTAAAGTCTGGGCCCTCTAAATAAACAGCTCTCGGAAATATGAGTTGGTGCTCTGCTTTCCTGGGGGTCTCTGTCTTATCTATGAAAATCTTAGGTGAAAAAAAACGAGCAACTGTTGCCCTTGAAAGGGCACTTTTCAAGCATTTGGTGCATTTTTCATTCATGCAGGTTTTTTACTGTTCGCCGCAGAGAGGGTAAGCCTGCAAAGCCTTCACGCACCAGCGCTCCCATGGCAGCCCTCTGCTCCGAGACAAAACCTGTGGTACTGAAATCCCATCCCGGGCTCTCAACAGATGGCAATGGCACGAGGTCTCTGCACCGCGGACAGTCACATTCCCAGCCTGCTGCATGGCCAGAGAAAGGGATCACTTTGTGTCCTTTGGTTGTCAGTATTAATCAAGCATTAGAGTGAATGACAGGCAGATTTTGCTGATTTAATGGATAATTCCAGCTCGTTTGGTCCATCTAATTCAGACTATTAGAACTGAATCTGAACTGACTACTGACTGTCCCTGCTTATCTTTGTCAATAGCTTTAGACAGAGGTCAATGCAGGCAATCAGTTTTCAAGGGACTCTTAAACATAGAAAGAGATTCTATTTACATGGACTTTTTTCATTTGTAAACACTCTCTTTCCTTCATTGTTGCTATTAGGTTTGGTTTTTTACCCTGAAAAATTACATCTTCCCTTTCTCATTACGGAAATTATTTCTGCCATCTCTAACGACATACAGAGGAGTTATGGCTTGTTAAAGCACTCTTCTTACTGAAAGAGTTTGTAACAGAGGGGAATGAGCTTTCTGAATATTGACTGGGCTTAAGACAACCCTATGAGTGATCCTGATTAATGTGATCATTGCTTGATCAGGAGAAAAGGATGGGCAAAAGACTTCAACAGAATCCAAGGAATACTCTTTTACACCAGAAATGATGCACACTCCTGTTTTCCTGCGCACACAAGCATGGGAGTGCAAGTACAAGTTCCAGAGAATTTATAGACAGAGACATGCTGCTTAGTTTATCAAATAAAAGATATTCAGACATCATCAATCTTCCACAAAGCCGAAGGGAAATATGATTGTCTCTGACAAATTAATGACCTTTGACAGTTCTGCACATGGGTGAAATGGATCTCAGACTAGCAACACAGGCATCGAGGGAAGTAGCTGAAAGTTTAGACATTATAGTGGACCCTTTATGTGATACAGTCCATCCACAAAAAAAAAACCTCACAGAATCCTCTGGTTCAGTGTGTAGCAAATTTAGGACCACTTCCTCAGAAACATCACAACTTTCACTGTAGGAAGCACAAAGCAGGAACTTCTGCTCCCGAATATCTCACTCACACCACTTGAGCAAGAAGACAAGTCAAGCAAAGAGTCAGGAGATCTTTTTATCTGTCCTGGGAGACATTATCCTCTATACTCTCTCCTGGGAACATAGGTCTGTTTTATGGACAGCAGAACATATTTTGTTCATTCAGGTAGGTCATGACAAGTTTGTAGATGAAACCAAAATGGGACGAGCTGTTGATTGCATTGAGGGTGGAGAGGCCTTGCAGGGAGATCTGGACAGAAGAGAGACCTGGGCAATCACCAACCACGTGAAGTTTAACAAGAGCAAGTGCTGGATCCTGCCCTGGGCAGGGACAGCCCTGGCTGTACAGACAGCCTTGGGGGGGAGACGCTGGAGAGCAGCCGTGCTGAGAGGGACTGGGGGGTCCTGGTCAGCAGCAAGTTGACCATGAACCAACAGTGTGCCCAGGCTGCCAGGAAGGGCAACCGTGTTCTGGGGGGCACCAAGCACAGCATTGCCAGCCGGGCCAGGGACGGGATTGTCCCACTCTGCCCTGCACTGGGGCGGCCTCACCTCCAGTGCTGGGGGCAGGTTTGGGCGCCACAGCACAAAAAGGGCATAAAACTGTTGGGGAGTGTCCAGGGGAGGGCAACAAAGGTGGGGAAGGGTCTGGAGAGGGAAGTGTGGAGAGGCTGAAGGCCCTGGGCTTGTTCAGCCTGGAGAAGAGGAGGCTAAGGGCACAGCTCATGGGGCCTACAGCTTCCTCCCGAGGGGGAGCCAAGGGGCAGGCGCTGATCTCCTCCCTCTGGTGCCCAGCGACAGAACCCCAGGGAACGGCCTGGAGCTGCCCCAGGGGAGGGTTAAGGTGGAGATCAGGAGAAGGTTCTTCCCCCAGAGGGTGGTGGGGCCCTGGCACAGGCTCCCCAGGGCAGTGGTCACCGCCCCGAGCTGGGCTGAGTTCAAGCAGCGTCTGGCCAACGCTCTCAGTCATCTGCTCTGATGGGGCTGGTCCTGTGTGGGGCCAGGGGTTGGACTTGATGATCCTTATGGATCCCTTCCAACTCGGGATATTCTACGATTCTATTCTATGATTCTATGAGATAATAACATGCAAGCTCTGGACTGAAGACCAAGTCTCTTGGGAATGCTTTTAACTTGCAAGTAAATATTACATTTGAAGTAAAATGGGTACATAGGTATAACTGCTGCCCTAATGAAGGAGCTGATGCATTTGGACTCATAAGAAACCAGTGGTGTTGCATATGGTCCTTGACTTCTTCGAAACACAGGAGCTACATTTAACCCAAAAGAGAAACCATATGTATATTCCATGGATTTGCAATATAAGGATGATTTAAAAGCTCCATAGGTTTATGAGATGTCTTATGTATGTCACATAGGTTAGTAAGTTAGGGCTTGTCTATCCTCATCAGTGTGATTGATCTCAGGTCACCTCAAAGCCTAGTCCTGCAAAATTCTTAACCTGACTCCAGGCTGCTGCCACCAGGTAACTGTGGGAGCTGCAGTCTTCCCAGTAATGAGACCAGCTCTTCCCCGTTCACATGCCATCCCCATGCCTGTCTGCAGTGGGCTTGGGGCACATCTGGGCATGCAGTTTTCAAGCACAGAAGTTCTCCAGCAGTGGTCCTGCACCTCCCTGTATCTCACTGTTAGTCCTGTTGCATCCGACCAGCTCTCCCTCCTGCTGGTGAGTGGATACAAGCCTCTAGCAAAGACATTCCACAGATGGATTCAGAGCAAGGCTTCCTGAAGGGACCTGGAATACATTTTACTGTGCACTTCAGAAATAAGGAGCTTAGTGGGCATATCTTTTGTGCAAGGAACAATAGCAATAAATGTAGGTGACATACACTCAGGACACATGAGGATGACCTCAGATTCCAACTTTATGTGTGGTAAAGGAGAATGACACTATTTGAGGAGAACTTGGATTGAGGTTGCTATGGCTGTGTCTGGGAAACAATAATATTTAGCGGGTTTGGAAGAGTATGAAGAACCCAGAGTGCTGTGTCCTGACTGCACGTTAGCTTGCGATGGTATTCTCGCAGTAGTCCATTTGCTTCCTTAGGCTTCAATGCCTAAACAGAAAATACTGAGGCAAGCACAGTACAAGAGGCTCCCAAAAAACGTAGATGTTCTTATTTAGCTGTGTCTTAGTGAACTTCATTGTACGGTACAAGCACAAGCTGATGAAATCTTGGAAGCATTGGCCAACTGAGGGTCTGGAAGGTACTGGAAAACTTGAAAGACAGTAGACATCTTTAAATGCCGATCTTTGAAATATTAAGTAAGAAGACAGAGCAAGGAGCTTTCCTTACAAACCTATATAACTCCAATTTTCAGAAAACACTGAACTGGATAATCAAATAGACTATCTGTGAGCTCACAGAAGAGTATAAAGAGATGAGTAACAGTCTGTATGGATTTGTCAAGAACAAATATGTCAAACCAATCTAATTTTCATTTATGACAGTGCAAAAAGCCTTGTGGACAGAGAAGAAACAGACAATGTCATAAATCTTGATTTTAGGAAGGCTTTTGATGCTGTCTCCCATGACATTTTTGTGAGCTAGAAGAATATCATCTAGGTGAATATATTATTGGGTAGTTGCAAAACTAGTTAGAAAATTACAGATGGAACAATCATCGACAGATTACTGTCAAAATAGGAAGCTTACTGTATGGACTAAGCTTTCAGCACTTTCATTAATGGTCCCAATGATGGAACAGAGAAAATACTTTTCAAGCTGGCTGACACCACCACGTGGAAAGGACTGCCCGTAGTTTGGATGACTAGACTTACAAATGAAGTTTGCAGATTCATTGCTGAGTTGGAGATGATCTGAAAAAAAAAAGAGAGATGTGACTTGGTAGGGATAAGTACACCTGTAAAAAAATAGCGAACTATGTGAATTCAAGATGGAGAACAACTGTCTGATGAGCTGCTGTGAATTAAAGTCTCTGAGATTATTGTGGATCAGGTGCTCAGCAGATGTCAACAATATCACTGTTGGGAGGAGGCAAGCCCCACTCCACACACTTAACTGTGGTCTGTGAGCCATATCAAGAAACTCTAACATGTAGCTTATCTTTCAGGCTTCGGACACATAAGGTTAAGGTTCAGCCAGTCATCTTGACCCTACATAAAATATGATATTCCTCAAATAGATTATTCCTCAGCTTAACAGTGGCAAATTTATCCTTGAACACACTTGGCTTGGGAAGGAAAGGCAAGGCAAGACAAGACTGAAATTCTGGTGTGACTGTGGAGCAAACTCTCCTGTTAGTTTTCTTTTGCTATTCATCTTCTGAAGCACAATGCTCTTTAGAGCACAAAGGTGGAATCAACCTGGAAAACTGAGCAGGCTCCCATTAAATTCTCATCAGCTAAAAATTTTGCTTTGCCGGTTGTTGCTTAAATGAACAAAACCAGTCATATGAGGACAAGGTCCACTTTAACAATAGCTTCCTTTCATTTCCACTCATACAGTGAGATGGCAGCCCTCAATGCTTGCTCCTGGCAAGTCCTGCCTTTCAAAAGACAGAGCAAGCCACACAGAGCGAAATGTCGAGACAAACCCATTTCAGCTCCCCGGGCCTCTCCACATGAGCACAGAAAGGCCACGGATGTCTGCATGCTCAGAGCCCTCCCCGTCCCTCTCGCTTACGTTTTTTGTTGAGAAAATCTGATTAAAGCTGTGCAGGAGAGAAGCAGATGGCAGTTTTGACGTTAGGTGAAGACGACTTAATCTCCATCTGTGCTGACATTTTCATATGTCTCCCTGCAAATGCTGGCACCCTGATAATCACTAATGCAGAGCTGGGGGGTCGAGGGCTGCCCTTTCGGGGGAGCATTCGCTAGGCAGCATGCTAGCCCATCCCTCCAGGAGCTGGTGGAAGCCGGCAATGGGCTGTGGCCCTTACTAAAGAAACTGATTATTATCCAGTGTCTTTGTGATTGACCTGTCAACCTAATTAGCACCCTGCACACCTAGGCATTGCTGAGCTCAGGCTTTCGGAAAGCATCTGCTTCAGCTCTGCTCCGCTGGCACTGCATGTACCGCACACTGCTCTGAAGAGGCAATTAGGGAAGCTTCAGAGCAATGTTAGGGGAAAACAGAGTCACAAAGGTAGTGCGTAGTTTGAAGGCAGACTAGTTATAAAGGGGTACATTCCAATATCTGTAACACCGAACGCTGCCATGAGTGTTTCTGTAAGTCAGAAGTATGTTGCAATTAAGCCAGTGATGTTTTTTCTGTTTAGTATCTGAGTAAATACATGACATTTTGGTGTTGAAGACTTGAGTGGATCTGCGAGGGCACATCCACAGCAGGGCTTGCCAGGCAGAAATGTATTCGTCACCTTCGTCTAGATCCAGGCTGAGCGTGGAGTCAGCCTTTGGTGCGGCTGGTTGGGGGAGTGTGGTAGCCTGGTCCCCACTGTGAGCACCATGTGAGAGCTCTGTGGCATCATGAGACACTTGTTCACCTGCGGGAATGGAATTGCTTCTTATAATCCTCTTCGCCACGTCAGACAGGTAGACACTACTGAAATGTAAAGCTCAATAACAGCTCTATAAAAATGGCAAGCCCCTTAAATTCATATGAAGGTATATTACTGGGTCACTTCCAACCTTAATGATTCTATTCTATTCTATTCTATTCTATTCTATTCTATTCTATTCTATTCTACTGCAAAATCAGATGACCCTGCAGCAGGGCACTAACCTGAGCACTGGGAAACCTGATTTTTCTGGATTTACGTGCCAGAAGCTGAGGCACAGCCCCACGTTCCCATGTGCCCACCTCACGTGGGGTCCAAAAGACCAAGCAAAGGAGGTGAGATGGCCAGCTGAGGAGGTAGAAGCATGTCAAGTCGAGGTACGGCGGAACTTGTCGGTAGGGTGTAAGAAAGACAATAAAGGGCAATAGCAGGAGGGATGGGAATTCAGTCTGGTGCCCCAACATACGCAAGTGGAAAACTCTTCTCATTAAATCTAGCAACCAACACAAGGCAATGGGTAGTATACAATTTAGTTGAAGCAAATTTCTGATATAAGGGAAGGCAGGCAGGATGAAATTTTGTCCCAGCTGAAGTGTCAAAGATCCCATTAACAGCAACAGCCTGTCTTTTACAATGAAGAAATTACAGCATGGTGTGCGTGGGACACTAGAAGAAGGGTAGGAGAGAGGGGTCCAGTGGAGAGATGAGAGCTGATGTATCAGTATGACTCGGGAAGGCTGTTCTTGATGACTGCTCTCCCAGGATCGATCCAAGACTACAAGATGTAAAGAGAAGTCAGAGGAACAAATTCCTCCTCTAGATCTGAACTGTCTGAGAGCCCCGGGGGGATTAGGCTCAGGGTTTGACTGGGATTCTGTGTCTGCCTGTTCAAGACAGATTTGCAAGAAAGCTCCAGGCCAGGGTCTGAGGGGCACAGCGACAGCAAGGCAGACCCCTGTGGGGGCATGGCCAGGCATGGCATCAGATAGCTCAGCACTGCAGCCACAGCTCTTGGATTAAACAAAGCTTCTGATTCTGAGCAACACCAAGTCTTCTCAGCTTCTGCTGACTTTGGTAGGGATCCAGCATGCTCAGCATTTGGCAGAAGGTGACTTAACACAATGAGGTGATATTTACTGCAGTCCCAGCTTTGTTGTATCCTCCCCACACCCATCCACAAGCATTTAGCTCCCTATCCCACCCTGTGGAAATTTTGCAAAGAAATCAGGCAACAGACATTACCCAGTGCACATTATAGTTCTTGATATGAGTCCTATGTCCCTGTGTTTAGGAGATTCTTTGTTGATCATAAGACTTGTGTGCAGGTCCCCAGAGAACTGCAAAGCAGGTCCAGGTCAGGAAGCCACTCATGGCAGAATCTCCTGATAGAAAATAGCTTATTTGAGGCTTCTGGAGGTCCATAAAATAACACAATCCATACAGACAGGTTTAGGATGCTTCCTAGAGCTCACTGACACCCAGATGAGCTACCGCATGGAGACCTTTCTTGGGCAAGCACAGCGATTTATAGTGCAATTGTGCTGCTTAGTATTCTTCAGTTAGGGGGTTGTGGCTTTAAGGCATTGCATGAATTACTCGTTTCTCAACTTCACAGAGCATCCTTGAAATGCTACTTGTGCCATCTTGTGTTTTTCCTGCTCTAAATCAGTTTAAGTGTTTTGTTCTCTCTGCCACCTATTTTTATATATCTACCCTACTTGAATGTACACACAACCCCATACACGCTGCCTTTCTAGGCAGGTAAACAATCCTTCAGGCTTTAGGAAGGCCAGCTCAGCCTAACATAGACATTAGGGCTTCTGACCCTCTGTGACTTGTTTAAATCAGCCGAGCAAAGATGAAGTTCTGATGACCGCATCTCACGTGTTTTGCTAGTTACAGTCAGCCCAAGTCAGACAAGCATGAGATCATTATGCAGAATCCTCAGCCACAGAGGAGCTGATTACCCTGACAAGAGCTATCTTTGCCTGGGAGGTATGAAGTCAGTTGGAAGGTTACAGCAAGGTCCTACCTCCATACAACGTGAGCATTGCACTCTTCTGCAAGAGAGGTGCTGGTAATATTTGACCTCAGTTCTGGGAAAAATTTATTGCTTAGGAAACTTGGGACTGTCTTCTTTCATTAAAATCCTTATTCAGGCTGAAATTTAGAAAGCCCAAGGCTAGAAATAAATTGGTTAGAAATAAAGCAATAATCCATTCATGGCTTTTGTTCAAAGTTTATCCATAGTTAATATTTTTCTAGGAACTCCTTCTAGATGTAACCAAGTTGATCACAGCATCAGTGAGCATCTCCTGTTTTCCTTTTGTCATATTATTTGTCATTGTCAAGGAGTCAGGATGATCCATGCCCATCTTATAAGATGGCAGAGAGCTTCTCGTGATATGTCTTTGCTCTTCGGAGCCTGTCTGGTGCTCAAAATCATGTCGAATCCCCTTGGCTCTCCACTTGGTGAGTGACACTTCATAATCCAGAGAACAATGTGTGGCAGCTAAAAATAGCTGTTCTCTGCATGAGTCCTCAGGTGCCAATCCACTTGTGATAAGCATCACGGGATTTGCAAAAGCTTTGACAGATAACTGATGGCTGGCTGAACATTTGCAAATAGTGGCTAAGCTGATCACAAGAAATCAAACCGAGTGCTTTATTTGAGGAGATTCTGCAGAGTTGTTCTTCACTGTTTACTCAGCTTTATCTCTATTTTCATTTATGTCGATAGTAAGGAGACAACCACCTCTCACCTTCCCCTGCTCAATCTGGTCAGCCCTGATGGCAGCACCCTGCTTGTCCAGGGAAGGTGTCAGTCCCAGGACACAGCCACTGGACAGGACTGTGTCAGTGCTCCTCACTGACTTCCACATGAGGTCATCACAGTTAACTGCAGCCAGTTTTACCAGCCACTGGAGTTAACCAACCTCACAGGGCACTGCAGCGATGGAGGAGCACTCTCATTTCCACATCTGGCTCCACAGCTGGAGTTGTAACGTCCAACAGAGCAGCTAAAACGAACAGCCGATACCTCTGTGGGGGAAGGCTTCTGCCAAGTGACTTACAAGCTCAGAAGAAAAGATGAGCACCGTGATACCAGTAGAGTCTGCTGGGACTTGTAGTGACATGAGAGAGGTGCACACAGCTGAAAAGTCAAACTGAGGAATGGGAGAAAAGTAAATGACTTTTTATTCAACAACAGTATTTAAGTTCAAGATTCATAGCTGATATTTTCTCCTTGCTAGACCCTTTGTTCCTTCTTTGCAAAGAATCTGATGCGTGCAAGGAAAGAAGGATATACAGGCCACTCTCTAAGAAATCTTTTTTGCCCAAAATCTCCCAGACTTCACCCTGTGGATGTAAAGGCAGCAGCCAGGCCCTGTGGAATGGACATTGTCTCCCTTTGTACCCAAATAAACATGATTTTAGTATTACTGCTGAAGGCCGTAGTCTCCATATTGACCTGGCAATGCAAGGTCTGAGGAATCGTCTGAGCTTGTCATGCTCTGAGCTGGTACTAGTCTGTATCAGCTGTGATAGCAATTGTTTAGATAATCGCCTAAATGTGTGTTAGGTTTGCTGTAGTTTATGGCAAGAACAAGTAGCTACTTTATGTGGACCGAGCAATCTGTGACTCTAGAATAAGATGTGGGTGGCAGAGTGCAGAAACAGAATGGTACCGGCTGTCCCAGACTGTAAACACACCATGATGTTTGGTCAGCGGTCACTTCAGGAGAGCAACTTTGTATTGTTCAGCTAAAATCAGCTTTAGGAAAAGCAAAACGAACCAAAAAAATGAATAACTAGAAATCAATAGAAAGAGGAAAGTGTACAAAGGATGTCTAGAAAATGTATGAAAACAAATGCAACCGACCAAAGACAGGAAAGAGAAGCCAACATGAACTTCCCAGTTCTGGCAAAGAAGAGTAAGAAAGACCAGCACTAGCACCACATCCTCCCAGTGAAGGATGCTGAGAGCTCCGAGACTTCTGACCCTCAGCCCTAGAGAACACTGGAGGATGAGGAAACCTCCTGAGAAAGTGGGGAAGATACTAGCAAATACTAACATTTAACTGAAATTTGTTAATGAAGTTTGTTTTGTGTTAAGCAGACGATGTAGACTGTGAGTCTGAGGAGCATTGTGATTGCACTAATAATGACAGCAGCTGGTTGTATTTTGTTTACACCGTTCAAACTACAAGTTGGACCAACAATAAACAAGAGGAGTAGCCCTTTCATATTGCACTCAGGGTTTTCTGGTTTCACAATCGGCTGTGACAGCAGTTTGCTCTTAGTACGTGCCTTTCTCATTTCAGTGTGGCACATTCCCTGTTATCTTGCTTGAAATAAATAAAAGATCAAAAAAGAAAATGAAGATGCAGCAATCAGATATGGATGTTTACACCTCAGGCTCAGGGGCCTGAATTTAGCATAGGTTTGTAACACGTTGTCGACTTCCTCACTAGTCCTCTGATTCCTGATCTACTGTTTTTTTCTGTAATACTCTGGTACCCCTAGCTCCCAGGCATCACTTTGAACTCCAGCTACTGCTTTGTAGATGAGACTCCAGACTGGAAAGGAAAGCTTGAAAACAATGACCTGAGGCACCCCAAAGCTTCAGAAAGCAGAAAGCAGGGAGAGGAAACCAAGCACTGAGACACAGGATTGCTGGTGCTGCTATTTTAACTCACACCATTTTTCCAACCCGTCTCATTGTCCGGGGCACTCAATTCGCACCAACCCAGTGCCCAGGACTGTGAGTCACCACCCCCCTTGGGGACTGACTCCTCTTTGGATGATGCAGCTGGTCTGAGTCCCTTTAAAAGTGCTAGCAGGGAGAGCCTTGCATCTCCCACCACCCCTACCTCCCTGGCAAACCTGCCCTGGGAGGTAACACCTTCTTTTCCCACCTAGAAAGCTGCATGAAACCACTTGATGCTGACGTTCACCTCCAAAGAAAAGGGATGGGGCAAGTAACAAACAGGAAAATACATTCCGGAGTATCTGTTTGCATCTCCTCGACAGGCTCTTTGAAGGCAGCGTGGAGAAGGTTAATGAGGTTTGGCACACATGCGCCCCTGCTCCAAGGGATCCTGTCTCATGCCGTGATGGTGAGAAGTGCCTGGGGTCATCTGGAAAGGCAAACCTGTCCGTGCCATCCTGTACCTGGGTGCCAGCAAGGATTGCTCTGCGGGCAGTGCTGAGCATCATCGCAGTGCCGAGAGGAGAGAGCAGCCTGGGAACAGGTTATCTGATGTTTCTCATGCCTTAAAAGTCTTTTTGTTCAATAAATGGGGCTTTCACTGAGGAAACTGAAGTGGGTGGTTTATAATTCTTAAGTCTCTATCATTCAGAAGGCATTGCCAGAAAACCAGCATGTCTTCGAGAGGGGTATACAGCAATGCGTGTTGGGGCTGAGCGGAGAGACCTCAGCTAAAAGAGAACCGCTGAAAGAAGCAACGAAGGTGTCTCACTGTCACCAAGAGCCTAACGGTCCCCTGCACGTGGAGGTGCTGGCACTGACTCCTGGAGAGACGGGGGAGCCCAGCAGGCCAGCGCTAGCTCAGGGATCTGTCACAAGCAGCCATGTGCCCAAGCCTTTCCGTAGCGGCGCTGTGATCAGGGGAAGCTGGAGCAGCTTTGATCTGCGGTGGGGTCCCAGCCAGACTCTGGTTAATGGCTCTCACCCCAGACCTGTGCCCTGGTGGGGTGGGGGGTGAGTCAGGATGCCATGGCTGATGCCAAGGATGGCTATAGGAAGACAGATGTGCCCCCCATTTTTCTAATCATGTAGCTTCAGTGAATATAATTTATTTTAAATTTTCAAGTGCATTTACAAAGGAAATACTTGGGGAAGGTTCTGCTAACTGCATCTCAATCAGATGCAAATAGTGGTGGTGCTCACAGAGAACATACAAGGACTGTTTCACGAGAGGAAAACAAGAGAGAAAGCCAGCCTAGACATGAACTTGAAATATGTTGGGCCAATTTCAGGACACACAGCAGAGCAAAGTGCTTTCTCCCCACAGCCTTGTGCTTATGCATGAGGGATGCTCTCATCCGCTGGCCTTTTCCAAACACAAATGTGCTGACAGGAAGGCAAGCTGGGCTAGCTTGGGGAGTCCTCTACTCGCATCAGCACTTTGCTGCTTGCCTGTCAGAAGCTATTTACCTGCGTGGACTGCACAGCCCTGAGTATTTTGGCAGCCAAGACCAGACAAATTCTGTGGGCTGCAGTAACAGCAGCTACACAGATGACAGTCATGTCATTTTGCAGGCAACCGAGAGGAGGACAGGAGAGCATAAACCTACCTACCCACCTCTGGGCGTTTGTACAGCTGCAGGTCTGAAGGTGGGATGGCTCCTGGTCCTCTCTGCCCTCAGATACCTCTGCAGAGCCCATCTTTTTCTGCAGATGGAAGGGGCTGTTTCAGGTACTTGTCTTTAACGGATTAATGGTGCTGTTTTGTGCTTTCCAAAGGGGTGAAAAATAAATATTTGTTGGCTGTTTTTTTGTTCTGAAGCTGAGGGACACAGTAGATTGTAGTGACATAGAAAATGGGGTCCAACAGAGGTGAAGGCAAGAACCTAATGTACACGCAGGGGGATGGAGACTTTTTAGCCAGGGCAGATTGAGAACACACATTGCAAGCACAGGACAATGGTGAAACAAATCTTTGGAGCAAGACAGCTCCATTCACTGACTCTTTGGAGTCATCACTAGCCACACTCCCTCTCTGGGCATGTCATGCATCACTCTTTATATGCAGACGATGGCACAAGAGAACCTATGGATGGCCGTACTGGACCAGATCGAATCTCCATCTAGCTTGGATACAGTCTCAGCCAAAGGTCAGTGGTGGATGCTGACTCATAGCATGGGAACACGAATACATGTAGGGCAAGATATTCCTCAGTACATCCTCCCCAGTCTCTAGAGATTTTCAGCTCAGGCCCCTCTTCAGCCAGAAGGATGGATTTCTTTTTCATAAATTAATTTCACAGTTTTTAACAGTGGCGCTTTTATGCCTGCTTCAAAAGTCCCCAAAATGCATTTAATGTGGTATCATGCCAGCGTGGGGAATGAAAGCTCGTTGCCTCCAACTGCCTGAGGAGCCCAAGAAGCTGATCTACAGCCTGCCCACTGGGATATTGCCCAAGAATGAAGTTTATACAAGCACAGAATAAATAAAGATTCCTTCTTCGTTACCTTTATTGAATAAATTTATATTAAAGTTGTGCTGTGTGAACCTGTTTTGAACATTGCAAGTGATGCTGCTGAGTATCCTGCTGGTATGTTGAAGCATTCTAACAGAAGGTATGGCCCGCAGATATTCTCTCTGCCCCAGTGGCAAGGCATCAGGATCTGGAGCATCAGGACAAGGTTAGTGGGGCTTTAAAAAAGAAAAAAAAATCACCCCAATTTCATAAGTCTCAATAGCTTCTTCATACACTCTTCTGAAATCTCCCCTCTCATTGCGCAGTCACAAGGGAGTAGGTTATCAGCCATCTGCTCCTCCGTATCCTTTTTTTAGTGTTTTCACTCCTTTTCCTCCAACTTCCTGTTGGATCTTGTTGATCATTCAAGGTGCCTCTCTATTATTTCAGCATCTTTAGTCTGCTGTCACTCAGACTTCAAATCCAGTGCCTACAGCTCCCTCGTTCTGTGCTTTCTCTGTGCAGAGAAGGCTGAAAAATAGCAACCTGTTTTGCAAAGACTGACATTCATTTTGCTGATTCTCTCCCCTAGAAAATTGCTCCTTCTTCTGAAAATTTTGTAGTGGATATCTACTTTCCCGCTCTCCCAGTGCCTTCTTTTTCCTGCAGAAAGGGTGGCAAATCATATTACTGACTTCAGGCTGCACGAAATCAGATGTTCTTATTCCTTCAGAGAGAAACAGAGAGGGCAGGTTAATCCGGGAAGACATTTGAGAAGAAAATGTTTTCAGCAGTTTCTAGGAAGGAAATCAGAAAGTGAGAAGGTAAGAAGGTACAGGCTTGCCAAGGCACACTTGCCCTGCTGGGCAACATTGGCTGCCTCCTGGGTTACAGAATAAAAAACTGTTAGTCTCCATTAACGATATCAAGTCAGATGAATCAACTCTAGTTTGAGTGGAAGGCTGCCTCAGTTGACAAGTAGCTTTGATAATTACTCCTTTAAGGGCTTTGAAATGGCCAAGTGCATTTTGGTATTATAAGAAATTTTCCTCTGGTTCCATCAGTGCTTCTCTATTAATTATTTGCTTAATGTTGTCACTAATTATATGCATGTGCTTTGCAAAGGGGTTGCATGTTGCTTGTCTGTCATTGTAAGCACCAGGATGACAGTGAGAATATGGTATCATAAGATTAATTGCAATTACAGAATTACAGTGCTATGGGTTCAACATGGCACATGTCAAGTAGATGGAAAAATTTCCAGGTGATGAATCTACACATATCACCTGCGAGCCGGGAGCCTGTGTTCCCGTTCAGATGGGTGTTGTAACGAGGTCCTGCAAGGTCCAGTACATGGGCTCTGTGCTATTTGGTATTTGTACTGATGACACAGGAGAAAATACAAAATGGTCCCAGATCAAGGGACACAAAGACCTGGGGAGATGATGGAGAGGTCTCATTCCTGGTCTCATTCCAGCCCGGCTTATTTGGGAAACTGGCCGTAAGAAAACAGTATGCATTGTAGTGGGGATGGATGTGAAGTCACTCCCACGGGAGTAGGGGCTGTAGCCATAGCGGAGACACAACCGTGCTGGGAAGCAGTGAGACAGGGAAGACATGAGGGTAACCAGCACTCAGTCTGAAGGTCCACAGCAGCGTGCCAGCCAGAAGCACAGTGTCCAATGATAGCCACAATTTATGAAGGATTCTCCTAAATTGAAGAAGACGTTTAGAGAGGCACCAAAGGAAAGATTAGATAATGTGATAAAGTCAGGGTGGTGAATAACTCCAGAAGTTCAATCAGTCAAACTTAGCCAAGAGAAGGTTATGGACGAGTGATCCCAATGTGACCAAATAAGGTAGAGAGATTTAATACTAGACGTACAGTAAGATCTAAACCAAAAAGCACAGGATAAATGTGTTCAGACTACAAATAAGATGTATGGGGGTTTGGGGTTTTGGTGGTGTTGTTGGTTTGGGTTTTTTGATTGTTCTTTTTTTTAAAAGATAAAAAGGACAATCCTGTTAAAACAATGAATGAAAGATTCTCCATCACATAAATTGAAAAATAATAACCAGATAGTTTTATTGTGAGTACAGCCTAGTTCAAACGGGAACACAGGGAAGTCCGTGGTGTGGAGGTCGGAATAGATGACCCTGATGTCCCTTTGGGACATTAATTTTCATCAGGGTAGGGCTGTGATGCACCAAGATTATGTGCTGATTTATTTCATCTATAAGCTAACAGGCATCAAGTTCTCTCTTTCTGCCTAGTGGCAGCATTGCCGTCTGACCTGGATAAAATCACACAGGTTCTGTGCATTTCAAATTTAAATTGCTAAATCTGTGGCTGGACCTCGTTCAGCATTTTGTGAATATCTGTCAGGGCTGAGTGTGTTCGTGTGAACCACCAGAAGCCATCACAGGAACGAAAACATGTGGTGAAGGCCATGGTGAGGGGAGATGTGCAGATCCATAGATTGCTCCCAACAGCAAACACAGCCAGCTCCGGTTTTCGTGTGCTGTTATTAACGCAGCAGGGAGCCATTTCAAGGGGCGTTAGGAAAGAAGGGCCAAGTCCTGTATTTTTGCTGGTGACTTCTTTCCTTTGTGCCTTTGTTCCCATGTGCTTTTCAGGGGGGCACCCATGTCTACTGCCCCTGGCATTACCAGAGCCCGCCCAGCTCCTGCGTCCATCTCCCTCCCTCCAGAGTGGCAGCAGGTAGCCAGATCATTTTAAAAGAATAAATAAATAAATAAAATAAACTTAAATCCTTCTCATTGCACATTGTTTCAGAGCCTTTTAGCTCTGCAGTAACAGATGACCTGCTGAGCTCTGATGTTCAGCATCTCAGCCTGGGGACAGCTGTTAATCAGGAGTGCTGTTAGACCGCTTAACGCAGCCATTTCCCTTCCTGCCTCTCATCAGGACCAGGCTCTGCCGCTCGCCCTCGCCTGCAGACATTTCACCTTCCAAATGCACAGCCTGATGTTGCTGTCAGTCTACAGAAGGTTTTACGTGCAGCAGAGGTGCAGATTCACATGGTCGTTATCCCAAGTTAGGGAACTAATCTATGAGATACTCAACCTAGTTTGCTCTCAGGGTGCATAAGAGGAATTGGGATCACCGACAAAGTAGCCCTGCTCCACGCTCTTCTAAAAGCCAGTGAGAATCCCTTATGTCTTGTCAGTGCCTAACTACATCCTCCTCGGGTTCGTGTAGACACAGATTTTTTCTCTCGGTGACTCTTTTTTTTGTTTCTCATCTTCCTTCCTGAACTATCATTTAATTTCATGAGTTTCAGAAGAGTTTATCTGGCTGGAGTTTGGAGTTGATTGCACCCCATGAGACACCTTTGCAAAAGCATCTCACAATAGTCTGAGATGTGGAGTCCGATGCCGCAGAAGTACTGTTTCTTGCGGTGCCTAATTAAACTCCTCATCACAAGCATAAACAAGTCCTGGGAGTGATGAGAAGCCGTCGGTGCCTACGAAACCTGGCAGCGCAGGCACAGCCTCTGGCTCTGACAGCTCCTGCTTTGCCGACTGCCAAAAGTGAGGCAGAGTCTGGAGGAGAAAGATCTCTTTATGCTTCCCTGGTTTCTTTTTGTCTCTCCCCAGCTATCTACAAGCCATCATTAAGCAGACACATATGGTCATTCTTACATTGCAGCAGAGTATTGCTGACATACTGCATCTGCAGTTTACTGCTATGTGTGCAATACCGTAACCAAACGTCCTTTATCCTTTCTAGTGACTGGAACAAAAATAAAGGTTTGTTAGAGCGAGAAAAGAGGTTTGCAAGCCGGTCACCGTTGCTACATCACCAGCACTGCTGCATAATCTTAGAGCTCCTCCCTGTAGCTCACTCGTAGGTGGATGGATGCTCCAGGGTACCTGGCCTTTCCCTGGAAACAAGCTGTAGAGGGCTGGTCCCTGTCAGTGCCACCCCAGCAGTGGTGCCCCACGTGCTGCAGCGCTCCAACGCCTCTGACAGGCAGTGCCACCGAGCTGTGTGCTGGGAGGCGCTGCTGGGTCTCGCAGCTCATCACACCCGTGACCTGCAGCGGTGGCAGCCGCAGGGGAGGGCCCAGCGGCACCCCTGCATGCAGCTTTGTGAGAGGGCAGCCAAAATGCTTCGGAGCGTGATGATCTGAGCTGCTCTCCATGCCCGCACAATACCGAGGCAGCTGCAATTAGCAGAGGCTCTAAACAAGGGTCCCTCTGCCTTTAGGAAAGGTGTGTGCTTCTGCCCAGCAGTCAGGCAGCGACTTATCAACCCTAGGAACAGGATCTGACACACTTGCCCTCCTGCGGACAGGTGAGGAGAAGTGTCAGGGAACTAAACTGGCAGCTTCTGAACTTTTCAAACTCTTTTTGTACTGTGCTCACTGGGGCTGTCTTGCGTTTTTCCTCTAGGAATGAAGCGGGGTGTTGAAAAAAGCCAAAAATACGAGACATGCTCTAACATCAAACTCAATGTGCAAAATGCTTCTGACTCTGCAAGCTGTTCAGGAGGCCAAAATCTCCCTCCTGCCATGCCCCAGGGCATGAACTAGCACTTGGGCCAAGCCTGTGCCGGTTTTGACAGCCCAAAGCTCACTGGAGAGGTTGTGTGGTTGCACTGCTCTTGGGGCAACCTGAAATATTGGATGCATCAGAGGAAAAGCAGACAGGTAAAGTGGCAGAGGAAGGAGGGGATCCCGCTTTAGCAGGACTAGATGATCTTCAGAGGTCCCTTTCAACCCCTATCATTCTGTGATTCTGTGAGTCCAGTGTCTTTTTCCGTGGTAGAAATCCTTGAGCTATCTCCAGATGAGCTGGTTCATTTGGGAGATTCATTTAAGTACAGCGTTACCGAAGGAGCTGCCTGGGATGAGGCAGCAGCAGAACTGTGGCAGTGCAGCGTGATCCTGGAGCTTCCCGGCCTCACTCCTTCACTGTGAACTGACCCAGCTCTCTAAGTTCAGAAATTGCCACCGTTTTGGCTAAGCTGCCTCAATGTGCTGCTGAATGAGCTGGCCATTCACCCTGACCCAGGGATCTTCTGGGTTTATGCAGCACCTAGCACTGGGGCTGAGGACTCCCTCGACACCCTGGGGATTCATGCCATCAAACTCATCGTCTGGACACTAGTTCTGATGAGCCCAGAACAAGGTGTGGGCTCTCCCTGGTGCTCAGTTTCCTTCTGCGTAAAACGTGGGAATTTCCTCCCTGGGATGTGCTGTTGGGAGGTCGGGGTTTCACAGGGATCTCTACAGTGACTGAAAAACACAAAGCTCTCTGGATTCTAAGCACTGATATTCGTTATCTCTGTTTGGCCCTGCAGGACTCAGTTGCTTTGTGCTGGACATGGCTGGGTACAGATTTGCGGGTGCTCCGTATTCCTGCCCGAAGCCAACTGAAAGCACGTTGCTCTGCTGCTTCTTGCAGGGAAGGACAATCTCTGAATAATTTGTGCCTGCTGCTATGGCACTAATTTCATATTTGTCTGGTAATATGCCTAGCCACACACATTAAGGACTTTAAATGTGATATATGCTATTAATCCTGGTATTAAATTATAAATTGACTCTGACTGGATAAAGTGCTGTGGTGCCTGCCTCTCCCAGGTCTGGACACTGGTATAACCCTAGGCAAAAATTTAGAGAGGGGGCTGCTCTGAGCATCAACCTGGTTAAGGACCTCAGAGCTGGAGTATTTACTTGGCTGAAGCACTCAGAACCCCTGCCCAAGACAACTTGTGTTAGAATCTGCTCTTTCTCGAGATTCCCCGTGCTCACAGCTCGGCGGACGCTGCAAGGACACCACCTCAGGTGGCTGCCAGAGCCTCCGTCCCTGTGGAAAGCCTGAATAAAGGCTAAAGAAACAGGAAAGCCAGAGGTTTCCCAGATGTTCTGGGTCTCTGCAGTGGTTGATGTTTGCACCAAGTTCTGGGCAAAGATTCCTGGTGGTGCTGACCTGTCTGGGAAAGGGTGCCACTATCCCCATTGCATCCTGTGCTTTACGTATCACCAGCTCACGGTGGCCAGAGGGCTGCGCTGAAGAAATCGGATGATATTACTCCCTTAGCGGCCAGCCCCCATGGTTTGTAAAGCAACATGCTCTTCAGAAATCAGCGTGCCATTTGTCCCCTATTACCAACGCCCAGGGAGGAAGGAGGCTGGTGACAAATCCATTATACAGACCTGTGTGAATGCTATCAGGCTTTTATTATTATCTCCTGGCTAGGTTATTATTCTGCTCCCTTGACGATTTCTTCTATTCCATTTCTGTCAGCAGCTGTGTTTGTCAGCCTGCTGCATTAATACATGTGCTTTTGCCTCCTTGCCCCTTATTAGCTACAGGAGCTTGGTAAAAGAAGGTAGGTTTGGTGGTTTCACATCACATTAGAGAAGAGTGCAGCTTCTCCACATCTCAGCACCCTGGGGAGACAAGGGTGTGTTGGCTGACCCAAGTCTGAGGGATGGATGTGGCTATAGCAGAGGTAACCTGCTGAGCCCTTTCTTGTGTCTGTATTAATGCCATAGGCTGTTTTCTGTGTTGCTCAACATATATAAGCAAGAAACAAAAACAACCTGGGGAAATGAGATGTGGGGAACTGTGGAGGTCTGTTCTGCAGGAAGGCTCACACTGTCAGTAATTAATGCTCCTGTTAGATGTCCCTCTTTTTATTGCAGGATCTCAAACTACTTAATTGTTGGGATCTAGGCACTGAATCAGTTCAAAGTCCGCTTGCTCTGTTACCCGGCTTCCGCACAGGGAAACCAGGTACTGCCAGGAAAGTTCATGTGGACACTAAAAATCCACAGCCACTTCTCACTCTGCCTCCGCTTCTCTGTGTGGAAGTGGTTAAGGACACCCATGGTTTTTCACTCAGGGAGGGCGTTTAAGGAAGTCCTCAGTGACAGCCCTCCTTTGACAGGTTGGTTTGTGCCATCACACCAGCACGTCTTACCCTCAGACTGAGCACAACAGCACAGCAGCCACGGCACACGGGACTCCGGCGCTCGGTGGGGGATTACTTAATTGCTCATGGGCATTATATTGCTAAAAGTTTGCTTCTGCTCTAAAACAAGAAGAGTTTAAACTCGAGGCAACCAGGAAGAGAGCCAAAGCCCTACAGCCTTTCTCCAGCCTTTTTATAACCTGGTGGCTGCACCCCTTGTGTTTTACAGGCCACCAACCTGAGACTGCTGTATTAACACAAGCGGTGAAAAACAGAGAAATTCCTAAAGTCTTCAGGGATTTGGGAATCTGGCCAAGCAAAAGCCACTTATGCAGGCCTTCTCAGCACTGCCTGTGAGGAGGTAGTAGTTAATATTTGTGGGATGTCTGTACCCCACGGGCCTTCTGCTGTTTGTACAGCAGAGTCGCGTCTCATCCTACCGCCGGATGGACAAGCTCCCTTTCTTCCAGGGTCTGGGCTGTGCCATGGAAATAGAGAGATTTGTATTCAAGCCCAGTTTTCGCTGTGCGATGTGATGCAGTGACAGCCGTAAAGCTCCTAGATAGAGTTGTTACATGATTAATAACAACAGGAGCAGCCTAATAGATAAAGCCATTCCCTTTACCTGGGATCTGTTCTGGGACTTAACTGCTGTAGAGTTTGAATGAACTGAACAAGGATGTTATTGCTAATTAGTGTGCATGACCGCAGCCCGATGCTGGAGGCTGCTGCTAAGTGGCCAGTCTCGCTGAGCGCCTCTCCCAGCCCCTTGCTGGAGCTTCATCCTCCCTGGGAACCAGCGTCAAGCAGAACCAGGGCAGTCACCATCGGAGCCAGCCGGGGGGAAGGTGGTGTCAATCATAGAAATTACCCTTCCTCATTGTAAAAGATCCAAATATATCAGACTGTGTGAGGTACTCTGGCGTAATTTGCCCTACTGAAAAAAGATAAACTGTTCTTGCATGAGCATGATGCACGTAAATAACATCTCTCTTTTGAAATATCTGTGAGCCCATATTTTAATATCCATTTTTACCTCCCTTCAAAGAAAGAACAACAAAGCACATCAGTGATAGATCTCCAATAAATCCTGACCTGTTGTTCAGGAGTCCTCAGATTGGTACATGCTGCTGCTGAACTGACGAAAGTTATTCTGCCTCTATAAAGAGGCAAATCAAAACAACCCAATAACACCCTGAAGCTCTTCCTGGGAAGCCTGCTCAGGAAACAGGGACACATGACACTTCGCTTGTTTTGTGGCTCATGCCTCAAAGCGCTTTACAAAGGCAGAAGCCTCACAGACAGGAGCGCAGAGAGCATCGGCGCTGGGAGGTGGTGGGCACCTGCCTCTGCCCAAGCGGCTGCCGACCCCAGCACCTCTCACGCAGTGAAGGCTGTAAATGCCCATCCTTAGCTCACAATGCTACACTTTTGTTAGCTGAAAGACCATGACCTGCTGCTGACACCTTCCCTTAAGTACCAAAATTGAAATCATCAGTGCTCTGCAAAGTAAGCAGAGCCTCACTGCCAGAGGAACGCACAACCGAAACACAGGAGGGAGCGTTTTTCTACGTGACTTTTGCTCCTGCCTTGTGAAGTGTTGTCCAGGACTGTGCACGTTCCTGGCTCCCCAGCTGTGGTCTGCAGATCACTGGTGGCTCAGGAGGCTCTCGGCAGCAGGCGCACAGGCTCATGGCACCCGCATGGTGCTCCCTGCGACAAGCCAGGTCACACGAGGACATTGTGGCCCAGGGCAATGCCTGCAGCAGGTAGCACCCAGATAGTTTGGGGTGTGTGAATTTTTAAGGATTAGAAGCAGTCCCTACTGCACAGGATTTGTCTTACCCCAATTTAGACAGTGATACCTCTGTTAGGACAAGAGGAACACACTCAGTTCTTTGTCCCAGTCACTACAGACAGAGACCAGGCAACTATCTGAGATGAAGCTCAACTGGCTGTCGGTTAAAGCATGAAGCTGATTCAAACAAAAGGTTGGCAGCAGATATCACTATTGTCCCATTTTACCGAGGAATTTGGACTAAGAAGCAGGGACAGAGTGAGTGAAGGTCTTGGCGAAGGACACGGACACCTAGCATCACCGCAGTGCTGGCTTGTGGCTGAACCACCCTCCCCTCCCTTTACAGATGTCACCGTACCCTGTCCCCTTTGGCAGCCGACCTCCCTTTCTCCTGCCCCGCTGTGTGGGAGGGACAGTCGTCTCCCTGCAGTCCTGCTCTCGTGGACAGCATTTCTGAAGCTCTCCCCTCATTTCCAGGCAACGCTGAGACGCATTAACTTCCTCTTCCCTTCTGCTGTAACCGCTTATTTGGCTCTTGTTATTGGATTATTTATAGTAATTCTGCAAAGTGTTTTGGAATCAGTAGAAGGGCACAGTGCTAAATACAATAGCATCACCTCGTGAGAGCTGACATTTAAAAACAGGGGATCTAATTATTGAAACCGAAGGAGACAGCAAATGTCAGGCAAAGCCAGTGGCTGTTGGCTTCATACTGTGACTCCTAAACTGCTGCCCAGGGTCTGCAGCAGGCGGAGTCGTCATTTGGAGCCTGTGGTTTCTCCCGTGGAGCACACAGCCCGGGAGGACAACTCCAGCACCTTCTCAGAGGATGCAACACGTGCTGCTTTTTCTAGTGCTGTCTGAAAACAACAACGTGAGGCTGTGCATGTTCTGGCCTGATCGATAAGCCTTCTACCGCCGTCATTCCCACACCCAGACCTTTCTACTCAAGTTGTGAGGATCAAATACATTTCTAGAGCTGACCCCGGGTCTGGTTTCCAGCCAGAACCAGTCTAAAGCAAAGAGCGGCTTTGCAGCCTGCTTGTTTCTCGCAAAGGAATTCCAGCGCACAGCATGTCCAAGCTGTCTGAAATAGTGCAGCTGCCTAAAAGCCCAAGTTAATATTCATGCATCGTGCAGAATTTCAAATACATCCACCTCTCATCGGCAACGTCAGACTGTCTTGACAGTTAATGAGCTAGGCACAGACTCTAAACCAGCAAGTTGTAACTGAATAAATATGATAAACAACCTGTTTCCAGATGGCTTTTTATGTAAAACTATTTATGCAGTGTTGATAGATGGCAAATTTTATGCCAATAAATCCTCGTATTTTAAAACATTTGCCTTCTTAATTGCCCAGTTTACATGTAAAATATGTTTATGTACATTGCTAAGTCGAAAAGTGACATGGGAACAGCTCTGGACTGAGTAAGCACTATTCCTGCAGGGGCCCATCTGCCTGGGCTCGCGAGAAGAGCAGTGTCACAGGAATGTCACCTGTGAAATCTTTTACATAACAGGAGTCAGACTCTGATCAAGGCTGGCATGAGAACATGAGTTGTGTTAAGGTCCTGTCACTTTCCAGATGGCATTTGAAGGGAACTTTAAGCCCTGACCCCACAGGCCGGCGGGACCTGGCCGCTGCCAGGGAGATGCAGCCGGGGATGAAGGTGGTGCCAGGAGCGAGGCTGTCGCTTGACCATGGGTGGTGGGGCCTCTGCTTCGCATCTTCAGGATGGGACGCCTGGTAGTCTATCTGCTGGGGGTGGCTTTGGGGTAAGCCCGCTGATGGCTCTGAGATACCCTGACCCTGCAGGCATCAACATCTGGGGGAGAAGCTCGTTGTATCCCAGCCCTAGAGAGAGTCTTGCAGTCTCTCAGGAGCTCTTCCCTGCTGAGGGGTATGTCAGAGAGAGGCCACTACACTAAAGCAATGGCAGCCTAAACCATACAGATGAGAAGGCTGGAGTGGGTCTGTGTCTTTGTAGCTCACCCAGGCTCTCTGGTGCCTTTTGCAACTGGGTCCTCCCAAACCACCAGCTTTGCTCCTGGCTGTCTCTGTCACCTGCATACAGCCAGGGCAGGATCAGGACCACACACAGGTTGGTTTGTCCTTCTGTACAGTTGTGCAGTCAGTCCTTGCTGCTGTGTTTTGGCCAGAGGTTGTCTTCTGAGCACCTTGCACTGTCCCTTAGAGGAGAACCCATCCTGCCTCCCCTTTCTTTACTGAGCTTTCCCCAGGGCTGGCCAGCCAGACCACCCCCTCCCCATTCTCACTACTCTCTGGAAAAACAAATTGCACAGACATGCACTGACCATCCTCCAGCTCTGGTGCTGAGCCTTCATCCCTAACCAACCAAGGCACCTGGTGATTACGAGGGGATCTGCCGTGGGGTGCTGGCTTCATCCCAAGGAGCTCAGTGGTGGCAAATGCAGGAGAGACAGAGCCCAATTAGACACACAGCTTTGCAGTGCAATTAGTTCATGGTTTATCTGCATTCTTATTACTGGCTATTTGCTCTAATAGATTCAATCATGTAAAACATTAACATAAATTGACAGCAAGCAGATTTATCCCTTTGAAAATGTTTACTCATTTAGGACTCCTGGTAGTCGCTGGGCTCAACTCTAGCGTATATGGGGTGTTTTATTTAGCCTTTAACTCATTTATTGGGTATTTATAGAAGAGGGCTTCCCTGAGCAGTAAAACCAGAGGGCTGTGCGCACAACAACTATGTCCTTCTGACAGGTTTATTTTGTTTTATTTCTTTAAGGGATAGCTTTGCCTCAGTCTGTTTGCACCTTAGCGTTGTCACTGAAGTCATTATAACAACATCTGCCCTCTTATGTCTTTGGTGACATTCAGGCACTGCAGCCCTGGCTGGTCCTTGCGAGGCCAGGACTGCCAAGGAGCCCAGGGCAGACTCCAGGGCTGGTCGCTCTCTCCCACGTCTCAGCACCAGACGGGTATCCAACGTACTGAGCAGTGCGGGAAACCTGCCACCACGGGGGAATTGTTCAGGGACAGAGATGCTGAATCCCCTATCCAGGAGCAGGGTGCAAACCTCTGCAGAGCCCCGTGTTACTGTTCCCTCTTCTCCAGTATTAAACTGGAGCCCCCACCATCCCCATCGGCACCACTAAACCAGAGAGGGGTCTGACAGCATCGCTCCCCTGCCTTGCCGCAGCAGACAGCCCAGCCAACGGGTCACAGCAGGAGGCATGAAGTAGCGAGCAGAGACTTTGCGCCATCCTCTCAGGTTTCTGGGAGAGCTCTGAGGGGTTTTTTAGCTGGAAGAATAAAGTATGCACCCAGACAGCCTCCCATTAATCTGGGTGCCCTTAACCTGTCAAGAGAGCTAGAGTTTGAAAACTCATGTGCAAGCTGTGTGATACTGAACTAACTTTTCAAATGGTTGCCTAATGCCTGTTCTTTAAAAACAGCCTTTTCACCAGTAGAAGTGAGGGAGTGTTCTCACACGTGTGTGTCACTAGAGCCTGTCATGAATTTTTCACAGAGATACAGGTTCAGATGAAACAAAAGGTCATAAAAGAAGATTAGTTTTGACGAGTCTCTAAATAACAGGAAAAATAGTTTTGGAGAAAACTTCAGGCATTGTCAGAATTTCCATTTCAGGCATTTTTTGTCTCTCAGTCGAGAAAGGCTTTAGTTTCCAAACATGATTAATCTTGGACTAACCAACAGGCAAAGAAAGAAGAAGAAAAGTCAAATATCATATTCTTCTGGAGTTTGTGAATATGGGACATATGACAGCCCATAACTGCATTTTGCTGTGCAAAAATGCATGGTTTTCAAAAAAAGCATGTTTGACAAAAAAAGAAGAAAAAAACAGAGATCTCGACTTTTCTCATCCTAATTTGACATGGGGATACTTTCCTTCTTTTTTGAAATATGAAGAATTTTTACCAGATGAGAAAAATATTTTGCATTTATGCTCCAGTTATCACTGTGATGGGCATTCCTAGACATGATTTTGATGGGAGAAGGAGGTGGAAAGAAGTTCAGGACCTTGGGTTAACTTGTAAGTTCTGTGCAGCTATCAGCTGACATGCTGTATTAAAAACCTCACAGCATCAGGATTATTAGGACAGCCACATCTGCCTGGGCCAACACAGTAGATGAAGTTCATGAGGAAACCAACAGAACAAGATACTAACACAGCACTCGTGTCCAGCAGGAACTCTTAAGGAGACTGGATTAAACTGGGATTGATACAGCGAAGGAAATGCAGGGTCACTTCATCTCACTTCCCCCAGAAAGGGAAGTACTCCTTCAGCACCAACGCACCTCTGCTCCCACCTCCATCACCATTTCAAATGGTCCTGCAAAGCCAAAGAGAAGGGCCATGGAAGGATGGCTGCCCAGCCACCACCGCAGGCATGAGCCCATAAAGCAACAGCTCAGCTACAGGTTCTCCCATCTCTTTTTTTCATTCCACATTTCAGTGACATTTGAGAGTCCTCTCAGATTTTAAAACACATAGATTTTGACATTTTATTACTTGCCTGTCTCTGTTTTATGGTTATTAGGATGGGTGAAAAATTAAGGTTCCTGGAGGCTGCTGTGGAAACCTCTATTTATTCAAAGGGCATCTAAAAAATGGCTGCATCCCCTGTAGGCGACATAATGAGATTTAGAACCATTTCAGGATCTTGGTTGCTTTGCATAATGAGCATGGTACTTCCAGAGTCAGAAGCTCAACCCCAAGTCCTTTCTGCTCACCCCGTAACTCCCATTTCACCCCCACCACGCCTCCAGCGTCCCGGGCACCCACCTGGCAGGGGCTGTGGGCACAAGGTGATGTCCCATTTCCTTCACATTTGTCACAAGCATCCATGGTGTTGCAATTTCAAGGCAGGCTGGGTGGCTAATGTATGTCACCCAAGACAGTAAAATCTATGTGTGAATGGTCCACTAGCTGAGATCTGCATGAAACTATACATACAGACTGGGGGGTGAGACGCTGGAGAGCAGCCGTGCTG
>VWZZ01001246.1:125811-237853 GCA_013399095.1 Psophia crepitans
CTTCCCCCAGAGGGTGGTGGGGCCCTGGCACAGGCTCCCCAGGGCAGTGGTCACCACCTCGAGCTGGGCTGAGTTCAAGCAGCATCTGGCCAACGCTCTCAGTCATCTGCTGTGATGGGACTGGTCCTGTGTGGGACCAGGAGCTGGACCAATGGTCCTTAGGGGTCCTGTGCAACTCAGGAGATTCTATGGTTCTGTGATTCTGTGAAACTCAGGAGACCAGCTTTCAGTTTAGACTTGCTGAAGGGAATGCAGATAACAAAGCCTATAAGAAATCGTATTTTCATTCTAGAATGGTTCTGATCCAGACACAGATCAACATAAATTGCTCAAATTATTTAATCATAGGGATCATATTTTGGATTCCTGCAGTTCCACACCAGCTTTGGCTGGAGAAACCACTCCAGACTAGGAAGAGAATGTCCTTCAGTCTTGCCCTGGCTTGAGCTGCTGAGAAAACCAGCTCCCTAGTTGGTGGAAATCCAGAATGAAAAGTATTTCTGTGCCGTGAACTGCAGAGACAATCAAGCTGCTGAATCAGTCTCCCAAGAACTGAGAAAAAACACAGTGCTACAAGTGATTAAACCTTCAGCCAGCCTTTGCCTACATGAGGAGAAAGTCATTGCTGGCCCAGGAAGATCTTGGAGAAGCCAAGGATTTAGGCAGGTCAGTCCCAGGAACAGCGAAGGTCTCCAAGACTGTCTCTCGTTCTCCCTGGTAAAGGTGAGGTCTCACATTCCCCATTTAGGAATTGTCTCTGAAAGCAAAGAGTTAGATCCATATTGGGTTTCACAATCCCATGGCACACTGGACTGAGGGAGCTTGTGCCTTTAATTTTTGTGGTCTATTGTCCTTCCTGGAAGTGAGGAATTACTGGGTGGTGTGCTAATGAGGTCTGTTAAGAAGAATCTCTCAGTACCTAAATAAGTTGCTTGACAAAGGGCTGTAGCAGCCCAGGTACTGTGTTCTATCGAGGCGCTCTCCTGTGCAGATGGAGACGAGCCAGGGACATGCCTGGCAGCACATGCCCCTGGTCCAGCTGTGGCTGCCCTGAGCCACGCCACCGTGCCGCTCCTCCTCCCTGCACCGCCGGCCTTCATCCCTGCGCCCAGCCCTGCCGCCTGCCTTGTTCCCACGGCCGCGTGCAAGTTGCTGACTCAGCGCACGTGATGTGGGAGCTCCCCGAGGGACCGTTACCCCCAAAATAACCGACCCACAGTGGATGTGGGCCGCAGCAGGGCTCTTGTTTAGGAAGAGCCAGGGGCTGCGGAGCCAGCGGGAAAGGAGCAGGTTTCCCTGGCTGCCAGGCGTTGTGCAGCCTGTGCCGCTCGGGACAGCCGCTCCGGCACTGCCGCCTGCCACCACGGGCCTGAGCCAAATACAGCCTCAAATGTGGGGACTTAACTTTTTGATTCTCTCAAGAAAGTCCCTACTTTCTGTGGAGCGCCTGGAAAAACAGGTATCTGGAAATGGCCATGTTTCAGGCCAGCTGTGTCGCTTATGGGAATCCATGTGGCTGCCTGTTGGGGGGTGCTCTCCACCAAGTTAATGCTCCCTACAGGTCACTCTGGAATTGCTGTAGCAGAATAAATGAGGGGGGGGTGGGGGGAAAGAGAATTTTTGCTTGAAATTTGTCCCAGCAAACAAAAGGCTTTTACGTGGCGGCATATACACTAAACAGAACCAACAGGAACCTGTGCAAGACCAAAGGCTGGAGGTGGCTGAGCAGTTTTTGTCTGTACCCTGCCTTCAGGGGCCATCACTGCCTGAGCTGAGCTGCCCCTCTGTGATGCTTTTCTGGCTGCTCTGGGTATGACTTGGCATCCTTGGCTATAGGTGGCATTCCTCCTCACCCTTGAGGAGATGGCCTGGGTCAGGGCAGCATCTCCCTCATGACCAATGGATCATCACACTGAACCCGAGCCCCTGGGTTCCTGTCTCTGCAGACGGCTCCTTGGAGGGCCATGACAAGTCCCAGACATCGGATAAGAAAATAAACTCATGGCCAGGTTAAAACCCAAAATGTGTTTCCCCTTGTGTCTTCCTGAATCTGGGTTTCTGTGGAAATGAGTGGAAATATAGCATGGTCTGGAGCAGATTATCTCCTGATTGATGAGTGACGGAGGCAGCAGGGATGAAGCCTGTCTGTACAGGACGGCTCCATGTCAGCACGACAGCACATGCAACAAGAAGTCTTTATCACACGTCCTGTGCCTCCAGCCCTTGCGATGGCCAGGCGATGTGGCAAACCAAAGGACACCAGGATGTGGGTTTCCCAGTGCGACCTGCACCCTGACACAGAGGGGCATGAAGTTCCCCCAGCATCAGACAGGACTCGCACACTAGACAGGGAGTGTTGAAATCATCTGACACAGCTGCAGACCGGCACGCAGCAGTCCTGGAGGCAGCAGGAGGTGGTCTGATGCCAGAGCAAACCCGTCCACTGGCTGGTGGAGCACAGTGTCCATCCCGTGGTCTGTCCATCTGCACCCTGGGCTCTCCCACCACCCCACCCTGAGCCAGGCACCTCTCAGGGACCACAGGCATCCTGAGAGCTTCCACTGATGGCTTTCAGACTTCTTCCATGTATTTCTTATCTTGCCTTTGGCAACAGCCATTAAGACCAAAAGCAAACAAAAGAGGAAAAACCAAAGCAAACAAACTCTTCCATTTTTAAAAAAAATTGCCTGAAAAGGCAAAATGTTTCATTTTGGCTCAAACATATTTCTATTCTGTCTTTCCTGGGAGAGTAAGAGGTGCAAGAAACAACCAACAAAAGCAAAGTGAGGCTCCTCAGCAAGAGCCTGTTGCCATACTGCACACATCAATTTTCTTCTTCAGTGTTTTCAGCTCAAAATACAAAGAAACACAACAAAAAACTGTTTTCCAGCTGTTATCTGCCTTTCTCAGACTCAGGTGTGTGGCCAAAGAGCAGGATTCCCAGTGGTGGGGGGGATGAGGACAGACTCAGGGGGGCTGTCATCGGCAGCAGGGCATGGAGAAGCCAAAGGCAGCTCCTTCATGGCTGAAGATGAGTGAAGCTCATCCCCAGCGCTCTCTCCTCTCCACACTTCTCAGTGCTGCGTGATTTCAGAAGCTCTGCTTTGCGCTCCCCAAGCTCCCAGATGCTGCCAGGTTTCCAAGCAAGCTTTACTGCTGGTGTGTGTTTACTTCTTGCCTGAATTTTAACTCCTGAGTCTTCCTAAATAGGAATTGCCCAGAGAAAATGTCAATCTTCAAGAACATGATGCTCTTACTTAGCTCAGCCGCGGAGTCACTTGTGCTTTTTTGAAGGACGCCCAACACAATTGCTGCTTCTCCTCCGAGCCCTTTGCTGAGTTCACATATTGAACATCCAAGTCCTTTCCCTTTCAATCCAGCCAGAATCCCATTAGCTACAACATTTTTACAATTCATGAGCCACACCAGGGGTTTGCTTAACACTCATTTGCTAGTCTTTCTTGCTCACTGGCAAGGTGTCCAATTAGTCTAAGCAGCTCTTAGCTTTAGTAGAGTTAATTGTCTCACATCGCATGGCGGCGGCTGGGGAGTGCCCTAAATTTCCCAAGAGGATTTTTAATTATTGCTGTTGTGCTGCTGGTACTGATTCTCCTTCCCTCCCCTGAAGTCTCCCATCACCTTTCGTACGTTTTTTTTCTTCCATTGCAGCATGAGCGTACCACCAGCACTGCTCACCCGCAATTAACATGCAACTCTCGTAACCAGTCGTGGGGGGTGAATTGCAAAAATGTTTTTCCCTCAATTCTTTTGTTTATCTTTTCTGAAGAACCACTTGTGGGTTCTGGCAGAAACGCGACCTGCTTGTATTTGCAGCCTCTGCAATTATGGGAACCGTCGTTAGCGAGCAGAGAAATGGGCACAGAAAATTAGAAGCCCTTGGAATTTGGCTTCTAATTTTTACAAAGAGCCTGAAAGTGAGTTATTCAAGGCATGTAAAAATGACTGTACACACAGACATAACCACAAAGCATGTTTCCCTACTGGTCATGGTTTAGGTAGAGACCTATATCTCAAACCCAAGGTGTAGAGGCACAGTTTTCCCACCCCAGGCAGGGACTGTAGTTACATGGCTATCCTATAAAAAGTTGGCTATCGTATAAAAAGTGCCTTTACATCCCTCATGGAAAGTTTCCGGGGGCTGGTTCCACATGTTTGCAGGGGCTGGGGTGCTGCCTCCCCTCCTGGGGGAGCACACTGCATCGTGCCCTGCAGCATGGCCGAATTTCCCATTTTCTCAATTCTTGCTATTCTTCCAGCAAACCAGGGGGTCTTACCCCACCGTCCCCATCTGCACTTTGGGCTGTAGGCAAATAACAGACTTTTTCTTTGATGAATAAACTGGGAAACTGGACACCTCTCCAGTGCCGCTGCCCCCCCAGACTACCCTCTTTCTCAGGGTTAACGACAGAAAACCTTTCAGTTTAATCCAATCTATTTCTTGGGATCCCTTTAGGCCTTTAACACCTTTTTCTCCAGTTAAGCCAATTCTTAAATTTAAAAACCCTCCAGAAATTAAAAAAAGAACCCAAAAAACAAAACACAAAACAAAACAGAACTCTTCATCCACAAAAAGCTTCGCTATGAAAGCCTCCTAACGAAATGTGCTGCTGTTTCCGAAGCATTTCATCTAGGAAATTCCAAGATTATATTTTTCAATTATTTTTTTTTCTTAATCCTCCCTACCTTTTCCTGGCTGAAATTGCCATTGCTGTTTCAAGACATTCTTGAATATTTGCACTTATTTACTCCTTTTCCTCTGAAGTTAGTTTTAATCTTGTGCATGGTATGGAACAGCACAATAAAACCACGTGGCAGCAGCCCCTTGTTGTCAGGGATTTGGAGGGAGATAAGGAGCTGGAAGGGGCAGAGAGACACCTGAGGGGTGTCTTGGCACTGCAGAAGTGTCTACGCAGAAGCTGTCTTCATAACTATGAAAAATGACATGAAAAGTGACCGTATTCTGTACAGTGATCCAAGGATAGGAAAGCCCTGATGAGATCCAGAACTCAGCTGGAAAATTGTTACAGACCTGGAAATGGGAAAAGACTGAAAACCAGTGGGCCAGGAGCCCTGCGGAGGAGCAGGCTGTCCCACCGGAGCACTTAGTCCTGCAAAAGGGACCAAGCGTTGGCTGGTGGAGGAGGGACAGGGGGAGCCGTGCAAAAGCGCCTTTCTGAGGCGGACTGGGATTTGGACACAACCAGTTTCCTCCAGACTCCCAAAACAGCCCTACTCCCCTCTGCCCCTCGTTTCTGCAGCTTATCGCCGTGCCAGGCAATGCTCCGGCAACGCGGCTGCATCTCCTGCTTCTTCCCCTCCTTTTCACAGCCTCTTCCCTCCCTCCTTTTGTTCTTCCACTCTGTTTCTTCTCTTTTTCCATTTTCTTCCTTCCTGCTGCTTGGGTTTTATCTTTGACTTTTAAAAATGGAGCCTGGCTGTAAAATTCACTGTATAGATTATCCATTTTTCAAAAGAGTGCTCTTGACATTATGTGGGGAGAGAATTCAGGAGGAATATATATAACTGCAATCGAGCAAACAGCAAAAACACTTCCCCCAGAGAGCTGCTCACAGTTCACTAAGAAAAAACAAAGCCTCGACACTGAATCATAAACCTCCAGCTTAATTATGGACACGCAGCGGCACGGTACCGCAGCTCTGGTGCTGGTGCTGCACAGCTACTGTGTGTGTCTGCCCAGCACAGGCAAGGAGCTGATGGAGCGCTGAGCTAAGTAATTCTTCAAAAATACTCAATTTAGGAAAAGAAGCGGAAAGAACTATTAGCAATTTCAGTGTGTCAAGAAAGTGGGCATTTCATCCAGGGCAGGGAGGTGGGGAATCAGTCAAAGCGTTTTCATCAATGAAGGAAGAAAAATGGGATGAAGAGAAGAAAAATAGGAGGAACTTGGAGGCAGAGAGAAGCTAGGAGAAAAAGAGCAGATCGAAATCTTCCCTCCCATGACAGGGGCAAGGCAGAGGTAGGGTGGCAGCAATTTGGTGGAAATTGGTTGAACTGGCTCACTTTTAGAATAACTGGTACAGACACAGGCTACCCACTGCCATCCCTGGTGGGGGGCTGGGGACCCCCGGGGAGGGGTGGTCAGGCAGGAACAGGGGGACAAGACGCAGCAGCCAGGACACCCACCAAGTCCTTAACTTCCCTCTGAGCAATCTCAGACAGAGCCCAGAAGGTTGTATGACATACACCTCTGCTGATAAACAAATATCATCCCGTTTCCCATGGCAAGCCTGTACATTGCACATCAGAAGTTAAATGCAGTCTGTTTTACTTCTTTCCTCTGTTTTTAAGAGCCGAAGAGCAACGTTGTTCTTCCCACAGACCTCTCCAATACCTGAGTGGGAAGCAGTCACACCGCAGTGTACTTTTTTTTGTACTTACACCTATACAATTAACTGACACAGAAGACATAGCCCCGATCAAATTTAAGGTCTAACCAGGTACCACACAGATAAATAGTGGAAAGAGTCCCTGCTCCAAAGCATTTATATTTGCAGGACAGGTTAGACACAGCACAAGCACGGAGAGAAGGAAAGAGGCACCAGGGGACTTACACCAGTGCAATGATTTCTGCGTGGGGCAGTGTTTCGATGGCATTAGCATCCCAGGGAACCACTTGCATCCCGCTGGGGAGACAACAGCTCGTGAGCATCCCAGCGCTTTTCTGTCACAGCTGCACTGAGGACTGGGGGAGGTTCTCAAAGATAGAAGAGAAAATCCAGGCATTCACTCGCAGCACTTCTCTTGGGGATGACTCTGCTGCAGGTCTGTCCTGCTCCATCTCTTGCAGCCATGTTGTCCTAAGGAGAAGGTCCCCGGGTGGGTCAGGCTGCTGGCTTTGGTTCTGGCAGAAAAATGCAAGCAAGGAGCATGAATTGAGGCCAGTCACCTTGGAGATACCCTGGGGATCTCCTTTTTAACAGCTTGGCTGGGACCATGCACCCAGGCAGAGCAGCTGGTGCCCACCAGAGCATCTGCAAGACCCAGCGCTGCCACTAGCCGGAGTCTGAGACAGCACAGGGAAAGGTGTTAGGAAATTCTTACAAAGTGGGTGAATCATCTGGGTCTTGGACTGGCTGAGCTGGTAGTTCATCCACTGGACTCCAGTCCCCTTCCTGGTAACTTGTCATCAGTTTTTGTACATCAGAGAACAGACTTCTTTCCCCTGACCTCTCCCACCCCTCGATTTGAACAGCATTTCACCTTAATTCCCAAACCTGTGACCTTTCTCCCCTTTGATCATGCTGTCCCATCGTTTCTTTTCCTAATAAAGGAGCAAATTTGACAGCTCAGAAGGAGCTAATGGACAGGTTCCTCCATCATCCTCAGAATCATTAGTGCCTCTCAGTACGGCACATTTGTATGTTTAATTTAAGAAGGTTATCTGTCAAAAACCATATCTCAAGGTAACACTGAGCTGGATAAATATGTCAGAAACAATAGCTCCTGCTGTGAGAAACAAATATTCAAAAAATTCATAGTTTGGAGGATCTCAAGACTGAGAAAATCAGGCCAGACTGACATTTCTGTTGCAGAGCCGCTCACTGCACTCTCTCCATCCCCCACTGGTACCATGGTCCTAACAGCAGCAAGGGGCAGAGACCAGCCTGGCTGCTCCCTCAGGTCAAATAGGGAATAGTCCCTTGGGGAGAACAGCAAATGGGTGATCCCATTGGACATATTAATTCAGCTCTTGTCATAGATGGGAAATCACCAGAGAAAATTGGGCTTATACACAGAAAGGAGGCGGCATTGGCTTTAGGTCGCGGGGGCTTGAGTCCTTGCAGCAATGGTTTCCTATCAAAGGAGCCCAGGGGTGTTTTCCGTTTTAGGTACAGATGCAGATGGAGGTACCCCCCCAGTTCTCAAGTTCAATAAAGATGGAGGTGTTCTGGTCCAGATTTGTGCCTAGCCAAGACTATTGTCTACCTGCCTGACATCTTCTGAAGCATAAAATGCCAAACAGTAAATCAAAGGGTCTCCCCCTAAAGAAACCAGAAATTATGGCTGTCCATGACCATATACAGGCTGGAGTCACATAAGGGAAAGGGGGCTCTAGGGGGGCCACAAGTGACCGATGGGGAGAAGGGCATGACCCAGGTCACACTGGTGGGGAGCCAAAGCCCTCATTCGTCCACAGCCCCCCCACCCTGGCTGCTGCAAGTCTGTCCTTTCTAGTAACCATCCCACCAGCTGGTTCACTTCAGGGGCCGTCTGATAGATCCAACTGTGCTGGTTTCTCCCAGGCTGTTTGGGTCCAGCTTGCCATCTGCAGAGCACCCAGCATAAGGTAGGTGCAGGCTGCCCTAACTCCTCTGGATTTCCAGGTGTCCCTGCAGCGGGAAAAGCAAGGCCTGGATTACAGAGAGCACAACTGCAGTGTAAAACCCAGCTCTTCTGAAATAGAAAATAGTAAGGATTGCACACAAGTCCCTGCTAAATATCTGAAAAAAAAGTTATCTTTAAAGATGGCAAGAGAAGGAGACACATCCTCCTCTTTAATCCCACACTAAGACTAGTGGAATTAAATATCTCCATAGCAAATAAATTGAGGGATGATGAGGCTGGGGAGATGCAGCCTCTCGCAGCCCCTCCTGGTTTCCAGGGCAGAGCATGACCCCTGTTGACTACTGCTGAGAAATTAATCCCATGCTGGGAAAAGCAGGAGCAGCCACAGCCCCAGCATAAACAAAGCTGGTGCAGCTTTTGAACATGCATGCCTTAATCCCAGAGGTCGGCAGGCTAATGACAAGAAATATCAAAGTTAAAGGAGGCAATCGCTTCAATCAGGTAAGTGATTAAAATCAGTCTTTGAAGCGCCCAAAGGTCCCCCACTGCTGCTGTCAAAAAGGGAGAGAAAAAAAAAGCCAGCTTTGGGTAAAGCTCAGCTCTTCAAGGCGTTTCCAGCTGCTAGGGAGCTCTGCAGCTCCACCTCGGAGCAGAGTGCACTACGGCTCAGCAGATGCCAAAATGGGTGTTCCCACCTGCCTCCGACACAACGTGGGGGATGTGGTCACTCACTTGAAGGATGGTCCTGGGTGGAGCAAACTCCGGGAGGGGGGGCACAAACAGACTGTTTTCCTCTCGTTTCCCTTTCCCTGAGAGCATGGAGTTCAAAGCCTGTACATGACTGGTGGTAACAGCTGAATTTGGAGAATCTAGTGCCAGACAAAAGATGCCGTAGCTGCACGATGAAAGACGCTGCAGCCTTTCCCCACTGGCTCAAATTTGCTCAGAAAGACACACAGGTTAGCTTTGTGCTGGCTTTACCTCAGATCAGTCAGTTGTTTGCATCACCCTCACTTTGCACCACTGAGGACACTGTCTGTCCCCCTGGTGCCAGCAGAGAGCCAGCATGAGCGCTCGTTTTTTCTTCTGACTCTACAGAAAGGTGGTCAGATGCTGCAGCAGAATGGTATCAGGCTGGTGCAGGATGATGCTCAGGTTTGGCTTTAAGGGATGTGGAGAGAGGCTCATCACACTGTATCCATTGCAGGGCTCAGCAGGGGAACTGCCTAACCCAGGCCAGAAGGGTTGGGCATCAGTCATATGCTCTGATGGGGTTGGTCCTGTGTGGAGCCAGGAGTTGGACTCAATGATCCTTATGTATCCCTTCCAACTCAGGATATTCTATGATTCTATGAACTGGTGGTGGAGAAGATGAAAATGTCCTCTACTGATGTCAGAATCTCTCTTTGACTCCAACAGGAGATGTGATGATTTGTTAGGGCTAGTTGCCCAGCTCTGAGATGGTAGCTGAAACCAATCCCAGGTCCCAGTAGTCGGTGGTGCATGGTCTTCCTTACCTCTCCACCTTCTGCGTGTTACCCATGGCTGGCTGCCACCCAAGAGAGTGACCAATATGTCACCAATACCTCTAGTAACTACTTTGGGTTGTTCCTCCCCATGCAGAGGTATTTCACAGGAGCCCTGAGTCAAGTGCAGGACTGCTTAGCTAAGATTTCCATTAGTTTTTTTTCCCCCCCCAGACCCCAGCCACTTGACTTGCCTGATCTTTCAAACCCTCCAACTCCATCAGTTTATCCTGCAAGTGCTCTGAGCCAGCCATGTGCATTAGCAAGTGATGGACAACCCGAGTGGAGAGAAACGATCTCAGGCAGTGCTTCACAGGGACCACTAATTGTCCCATAAAGTACATGGAAAGCAATTCTTCGTGGGTTTTGGGGGAAGCGCTGATCAAAACCACCACCCATATGAGGCAGGGCTTTGCGTCTTGCAAATGTGAAATAGCGCTGAAGTGGGAAAACTTTTGTTATTCTGCCTGTCCGTGTGCCTGTTCTCTCACAGAGACATTGCTCAGCCTTATTTGTGGGCTCATCCAGAAATGTTTTGTTTGTTCCAGTGCAATGCAGCTGTGAAAAGGGTCGTTCATTTACTGCTGCTGCTACCGACAGCACTGCAGCACAGAGCTGGCAGCTAACAGAAAATCCACAGAATATTTGGAGAGGTTTCTCGTAAATGTATGTGTTATTATAAAACTCATATCTCCCAGGAGTTCACATCACAGGAAAGCCATGGCAACATACAAACAGAATTAAAGTTATGGAATAATCAGGTCTTCAAATAACGGTCTTCAAAGTAGAGGATGGATTGGGATCTGTCAAAGCCTGTCAAATGCAGCTGGATTCAAATAATTATGAACTGTGTTTAATGTCATGGGCCTGACCCCGTTTGGGGACATTGCAATAGAAATGGCAATGACAGTCAGGGGTGAAGAAAATCCTTGGCCAGTCCAAACCTTCATATTCTCAGTTTCTTGCAGGATACCCCAGGGGGAAATTCTTCCACAATCCCATATCTGATGAATACTACACATGGAAATAAAGACCATCAGCCCTTCCCTGACAGGGTCACGAACAGTGATCCCGAGCAGTGCTGGTTTGGGTGTGCGTATGAATTTACAACTGCTTGCTCTTGTACATACAGCTGCACATCTGCCTCTGGGTGCTTTAACGGCATTTACTAGTAACACCAAGGTACTCAGAGCAGCGAAGAAAGGAGCTGGCTGCAAAGAACTGCAGATAGACCTGAGAGACTGGGTGACCAGGCAAACAAATGATGGATTAAGTCTAATATGGATAAATGTAAAGTGATGCAAAGGGCTAATAAGCAATTCTGTATTTCTAATAACAGTCTCTGAGCATGCAGGATGGGGGTCTCCAGGCTATAACAGATTGCTCCGTGAAAACTCAGAAATGGTCAAAAAAGCCAATGAAACAGTAGGAATTACTAGAGAACAAAATAGAGAACATCTATTTTGGCGCTTTATGCCACTGCATAAATTCATGGCTTGCCTGCATCTTGAAAGCTGGGCGCAGTCTGGTCTTTATGTTTTGAAAAGAATAAAGTGGAAATGAAAAAAGTCCAGGGGAAAGCAGCAAAAGTCATCAAAGGTATGAAACAGCTTCCAAATGAGAAACAGTTAAACAGATCAGGACCTTTCAGCACTGGAAACAGAAGATGAGACTAGAGAGGCACAGGACATAGGAGGCGGCGCAAAGACAGTAGGTAGGAAATGACTCTTTGTGGTCTGTTCTAGTGCAAGAACTTGGGATCATTAAATGAAACCAGTAATTGGAAAGTTCAAAACAGGCATAAGGAGGCACTTTTCACATATCACATAGCTCAGCTGTGGAACTTGTCACTGCAGGAGCCTGCAGATACGAAATTTTAAACAGGTTCAAAAGGCAGCTGGGAAAGTTCATGGAAGAATAATTCATTGAAGGCCTTTAAATTCAACAAAACCCCGAGCCTATGGCTCAGGGAGTGCATGAGCTCCATGTTCCTGGCTCTTGGGATGGTGATCAAAGGAGGTATCATTATATTTGCTCCCTCTTGCTTGCCGTCAAAGGCAGATACTGAGCTCGGTGGAGTTTTGCTCCAGTCTGATACGGTTGACCTTAACTGAGCACAGTCAAGGAACAAACTCTCTGATGTCTAAAAGCACGTTATTACAAATTTATCTCCTTTTGCTCAGGTTTTATGCTTGCAAGCACCCTACCTTGCGCTCTCCGCAGCGTATTTGGTCGTAAGCCCAGGTGGATGCTAGGGGCGCAGGTCGGCAGGGCGAGGTGGGGGCAGAGCTCTGGGTGTGGGGCAGCATCTCCCCCGCTGCTGCTGTCAGCTTCCCAAACACAGTCACCGCAGGAGACATCTTACACACCCTTGGACCCTCTGAGTGCTAACTAAAGCTTGTGGCTGGTGACAATGCGGTATATAGTCAGCACCAAAGTGTGGCAGGATTTTATTGTGCAGGGTAATAGGCTCATCATTTCTGTTTGAAGAAATCTAGCCTCAGTGTAATGTTTTACATCCTGGGGGGGGCAGGGGGGAGTAAGGAGGGAGGAGGAGAATGGGAGAGATGGGAAATGATAGTTCATTTAAATATATGTTTTAATCAAACCCCATAAATTACTCTAAGTGATGTTTTAACAAGACACAATTGCAAGAGCTGAGCAATGTTTCTATCATTATGCTGTTGTGGTTTTGTTTTTTTTATTTAACAGCCAAAATACAGAATTCAATTTACAGGGCTTTAGCCATGGTAGATGAATTTTTATGGGATAAATTCACGCTCCAGTTTTGCTATCAGGTTGCACTACGAGGAGCTGGGCCTTTTTATTATTATTAGACCAAGCTGTCAAAGCCAGTTATATCGCTCTCCTAAAACTAGATGCAAAATCACTTGCCTCTGTGCAGCATCAATAAAAATGGGGCTTTACTTACTGCAAAATTCCTGTTTTTAATTCATGTAGAGAGAGTGGGATCATAATCTTAACTTCCTCTTCTTTCACCCAAACAAAGTCACTCCTACGGAGGCTCTTCCAGGCAGATGAATCTGGTGCTGATTTTGTGCAGAAGCGGAGGAACCACAGAAATGTCAGCTGTAGGGGCTCTCTGGAGGTCTCTGCCACAAGGTCCTCCTCAAAGTAGGATACTGGACCAGGTCAGCCATGACTTTGCCCCTCTGAGTCTTGACAACCTCCAAGGACAGCTATCCTGTGGCTGCTGGGGTTTGCTCCAGCACTGCACCACCCTTCCAGCAAAGAAATAACGGCTGAAAGTGCAGCACTGCTCCCTATGGGAAATAAATAGGGATAAAAATGTCAGCTTCTTCTAATTAACACTTCTACTCTTCCTAACAACTTCCCTGGATGCAAACACCAACTTGCAGCTGATGAGGATGTGGTTGCTGGCTCAAGCTGCATGCAGAAGTGATGGGCGAAGAACTTCACCTTATTGCATCAGCCAGCACACAGAATTAAGGTGTTTGAAGCGGCTGGCTCTTTCAAGAGATATGAATCACCATTCAAACTTGAATTACTGGGTTGCACGTTCGTTTCTTCTGAACCCTGACTTTTCACCCCGGTCCAGATAGCGCAGCACAGATGGCTGCGTTCAGAAAAGGAACACCACGTCCAACACAAACGCTTCCACGGACACCAGCATTTGCTTTCTGCCTCCACCCCAAGAGCAGGCAAAGGATCTTCAAATCAATGTTAAAGGCCAGTTTCCAGTGTTTGCTTTCTCTCCAGAGAAAATAGCACCAAAACTGATATATCTTGTTCCCTTACCCAAGATTCACTATGACTGTCAAAGCCATTATCATTGATCACATTAGGTGTAGAATCTAAATAAAAAATGTGCATAGTGATTTATGCAGATTGCTGTGAGGTTTTAAAATGCTGGGATGAGGGAAAAAAAAACCCAACAACCACCACATACACAAAGCAAAACTTGCAGCTTTCTTTGCTCTGATTAAATCCATCCTGCTCTGCCTGCAGGTGCATAGACCCTTTTGCTCATCTCTTTCTGTGATCATACTCTGCGCAAAATGACAAATTAATAACTTGAATAACAACAGTTCAACAGAAACAGCCTGATTACAAATCTTGACAGAAAAAGGTATTGTTGCAGGAGTGGTTTCCATTTAAAATGCAGTAAATCAGATCTATCTGAAGGAAGAAAAGTGCAGTTTAAAAACTTATTTAAATGAAGAAATGGTAAAGGGGAGAGGCAGTGCCGATTTCTCTTATTATATGGGTATGAACCAGCTACAGAAAAACCTCAGCAGAGAAGCTGGTTCAATTTACTGTTATCAGAGGGGATTAGAGCTGAAGATCCCTGATAGCCACAAGAGCTTTCCTGTGTTATTAACTAGGCTTGGTGTTATTTTTCCTCCTTTAGCACACAAATGAAAAACCTCTTCATTTGCAATGCACGTTGGATCTTTCCTGCTTTAATGCAGCATTTCTCCACTGCAGTATTACCACAAACTTCTGCTTTGATTATACTGCTCAAGAGCTTACGTTGGCACGGTGCTTAGGTTATACCACATTTTGCCCAAAGCCCTAGCAGGTCCTGTGAGAAGCAGGCAATGGAAGGACTGATGAGCTCATCCTCATCCTGAGGTCCACAGGCTGGGATGCCTAACATCAGGCTCAGAGAGAGGGCAAGATGGGTCAGGCACGGGTGGACAGGGCACCCCCTCCCTCCATCATGCCAGGAACCACAAATGAACAGAAACGGATCCCCTTTTAAGGACAAATCCCACCTCGGTCTCATTCAAGACTCTTTTACATAGCTCCTTCTCAAGTGGCTTCCCCATTGAACATCTTCCTTGTCCACAGAACAAACATGGTTTTTATAATTAAGTGCTAATCAATGGTGCCTGCATGCAGGGAACAGGAGACACATGCGTGCCAAACCAGCCACCTAGACGCAGCCACCCCAGGAGATTGAGCCACCCCCATCCAGCAGGGCTGCTGGAGGAGGGTTTGCTTTAGAGCCACCTTAATTTAGGAGCTCTGTAACAGAACAGTAACGTAAACACCAGCGCACATTGGGCACAAACAATTAGCAGTCTTTCATTACAGCAAAATGCAATACACTGATTTTTTTTTTCCTTTTACGTCTCCATTCCTGTTTCCACAGCAGCTCTATTAAAAAGGCAATGATTTATTGCAGAATGTGGTATAAAATGATTGCAGTTTGCTGGAAGGCTCTCCCCTGTCCCCCACCCCTGTGACTGATGCCTGGGATTTAAAGATGTGTCTGGCTCTGCCTCACGCTTGGCATGCAGTGCACATTGATAAGCTCAGCTTGTGGGACCTGTCTCTACCTCCCCATGGTGAACAGCCACACGTGAGCATGGGTGCAGGACGGTACTCTGCCATTTCCACTAATTTTCAGCTTATTTTTCTCACTGTGGTGAAGAGAAGGAATTTGCCCATAGGAAAGAATGGAAGTGCTGGTGAGACAGCGATGCATTTCGCTGTCCTCCTCCTGGTTGATTTTCTCACCCAGAAGAGTGAGTTGCAGCAGTCTGTATTCATGAAAGCCTCAGACCCTGGAGTCATGGGATTGCAAATTGTCTGAGCTCCATTTTTCTCATGCAACTGAGGTTGTCGTGCTGGGGGTTATCAGGGAAAGCCAGCATCGCTGTCCCCATTCCACAGGGAAGCTGATGCTTAGGGAGGTGAACGATGGCAGAAGGGGACCCAGCAGACCGACACCAGGTCTCTCGGAGCCCATCCAGGGCACAGACGTAGAGATACAAAGTGTACGATGTCTCTCTGTCCTCCGTCACCGCAGCATTACACCCGCAGTGCTTCTGTCAGGTACGGAACAAGCTGGACCCTGAAGCCCAGAGAGGCAAATAAGTAAATTGTGCAGATGACTAGAGGTTTTAAGCTGTAACATAGAGAATGTATGTCTCTCAGATTAATGTTCGCCTGCAGTCCGGTCCTGGAGATGTCCAGCCCCTTGGGTATCTCAGTTCTCTACTTTAAAGGTCAGTCTTATCCACAAGCAAGTCTGGAAGCAGGGTATGTGCAGAGAGCCTAATTAGAGACTGCTGGAGGCACAGGAGCGCTGAGAAAGGAACCTGGTGATAACACTGTCCTCTTGTCCCAGGGGCTCCCAGCCATCCCAGCTGTCTTCCAGCCAGTCTCTCTCATCCAAGGGATGAGCGTGTGAGCTGCCTGGTATTTTGGGAGAGATCCATTTGTTCCCCTTTGCTCCAGGGACTCCTACTCCACCAGCTTTATGGGAGGAACTTCTCAGAGCTCCAAAGGGACCACATGTCTCTTTTTAAGTCGACAGCAGAACCATGACAAAGCCACATGGGTGTTTGGAAAGCACTGCCTACACTTCCCTAGCGAGGCATGGGACCGTGTCCCCCATGGGAGAGGCCAGAGCAGCCCCATCCCGCCTGCCTGATCCCCACTTTGTCTGAGCAGGACCTTGGCTTTTCACCCCATCAAATAAATTAAGATCTACTTAGGATGCATGCTTAAATCTCCATGCAGAAACAGAATATGGCCCAAACCTCCTCACACACCTAATGCCAAAACCCTGGGTGGAGGATGGAAAACTTTCCTTTTGCCATGTCATGATTTCTAATGAAAAATTATTCTCTTGGAAAGCTACCCACCGCATTTACCTGCTCACAGCTGTGAACCACCCAGCGATGCCCTGCATAAGCCAGCAGAGTTAGCAGAGAAACATATTCTAGCTGATTTTTCATGTGATAAATGGATGGTAATAAAGACAACCATGCACACAAGCAGTAACCCCTGCCAACGAATCACAAAATCCAGCCCGGGAGCATTCCCCAACTCCTTTGCCTCTGGCTGTCCTTTCTGTCTCATGAGGAACTCATCAGCGCCCTGGCCAGCACCCATTTCTCCCATACCCCCAGCTTAGCCTGGCGCACAGGCATGCATTGAACAGCACTGCAACAGGGGATAACAGCCACGAGAAAGCCAGCAGCCAGCAGAGTTCGGGCAGGCACACAAGGCTCCTGCACGGCCAGCCGCACGCTGCCCAGCCCTCACGCCAGCACAGCGCCCGAGGGCCCTCTGAGCTTTGCGTCAGGCTTTTTACATAAATTTTCACCTTTATTGTGCCCTTGTTCTTGAATTTAATAATGTATCAACCTGAAATCTAATACAAGGGGAAAAGTAATGTTATAGATCTGCAATAGCATAAATTGAGCAAGGACAGAAAGTCTTTCATCCTGACCCTTCCGAGCACAAGCTCTTTCATTTACCCTGAACTTAGAGCGTATAGGTTGGAACAAACTCATAAGAGGTAAATCACATCAGGTATTACAGCAAGCCTGGGAGACAGACGACAAAGTTGATGTTTTGTTTTGTATTCCCAGGGACACAGCCCACTTGGTCATGTCCCCACGGCAGGCCCCAAGGTAGTCATCAGCTGCTGGAAAGTGTTGGTTGGACACGTGGCCCCACTGACCTTCTCCAAGCCATTCTCTCCTTGTGTCCTCCACCTTTCCCTCCCTGCCCCCCTTTTTTTTAGATAACAGTGGAACTGACACTATGCTGAGCAAGTCACCAAATGCTGGGAAGAGGAAAAGCAGCACCAAAACCTGGCTCAAGCCCTCTGTGACAGGACCCTCCAACTCCCCCAAAGGCAGCTGCAGTCCAGGGGCTGTCATTTTCTTGAGAAAGGTATGCCCACACGTGTGCTCAACACGGAGGACAAAATTGCTTCAGAAATTGGAATATTAGGTTATAGCTGTGAATATGTAGATATTTGCTCACTGAGAGTTAATCAGATTTACTTACTTAGGGTCCAGGCCTGAGTTTTGTGTTTGCATTCCCTGAATAATTCCTCATTAGTAAGCTTAGGAAGTGTGGGTTGGATGAGTGGACAGTGAGGTGGGCAGAGAACTGGCTGAACGGCAGAGCCCAGAGGGTTGTGATAAGCGGCACAGAGTCTGGCTGGAGGCCTGTAATGAGTGGTGTGCCGCAGGGGTCAATGCTGGGTCTGGTCTTGTTCAACGTATTCATCAGTCACCTGGACGATGGGACAGGGTTCCCTCAGCCAGTTTGCTGGTGACCCCAAGCTGGGAGGGGTGGCTGACACAGCTGAAGGCTGCGCTGCCATTCGGCGAGACCGGGGCAGGCTGGACAGTTGGGCAAAGGGAAACCTTATGAAATTTAACAAGGGCAAGTGTAGGGCCCTACACCCGGGGACGAACAACCCCAGCAACAGTACAGGTTAGGGGTTGACCTGCTGGGAAGCAACACTGCAGAGAAGGACCTGGGAGTTCTTGTGAATGACAACCTCTCCATGCCCAGCAGTGCCCTGGTGGCCAAGAAGGCCAGTGGTATCCTGGGGCGCATCAGGAAGAGCATGGCCAGCAGGTCGAGGAAGGTTCTCCTCCCCCTCTACTCTGCTCTGGTGAGGCCACAGCTGGAGTATTGTGTTCAGTTCTGGGCTCCCCAGTTGAAGACAGACAGGGAACTACTGGGGAGAGCCCAGCGGAGGGCTACCAGGATGATTAGAGGACTTGTACCTCTTCCATATGAGGAAAGGCTGAGAGAGCTGGGACTGTTCAGCCTGGAGATGAGAAGGCTGAGCAGGGATCTCACCAACGCTTGTAAATATCTGAGGGGTGGGTGTCCAGAGGAAGGGGCCAGACTCTTCTCAGTGGTGCCCAGTGACAGGACGAGGGGCAACGGGCACAAACTGGAACCCAGGAAGTTCCATCTGCATATGAGAAAAAAACTTCTTCACTGTGAGGGTGATGGAGCCCTGGAACAGGCTGCCCAGAGAGGGTGTTGGGGTCTCCTCCTCTGGAGAGATTCGAGACCCATCTGAATGCCATCCTGTGCACCATGCTCTAGGTGATCCTGCTCTAGAAGCGGGGTTGGACTAGATGATCTCCAGAGGTGTCTTCCAACCCCTATGCATCTGTGAATCTGTGAATAGAAGAGGAAACATCACAGCTTTTGAAGGAATATTAGAGAACTTCACAACTGATCCGTTTTGAACAGTCAATTCTGGTGTCCCCGGTACAAGACACATGTGGACATCCTGGAGAAAGAACAGCAAAGGACCACAAAGGTGATTTAAGGTTTGGAGAGCTGGGCATACGAGGGGAGGCTGAGAGACATGGGATGTTCATCCTGGAGAAGGCTCAGGGCGATCGTATCCACATGCATAAATACCTGAACGGGGAAGTACAGAATGGGGAAATACAGAAGACAGAGCCAGGTGCTTCTTGGGTGCCTGGGACAGGACAAGCTGAAACTGTGGTCAAACATAAGAAAAAAAATGTTTTTCCTACCTCAGCTGCTCTGCAGTTCATGGGGGCCTCTCTTCCCAGAGTGCTACAGAAAATGATTCTCGTGTCTAATCAAAGCCAACATCCAAACTCAGACTTTCCTCCCGAGCACTTGGAACAAACTGCTCAGAAACAATTCATGGAGCAGGAAGGAATATTAACAAGCATCCAAGAAGTACTTTTTGAATAACAAATAAACATGAGACATTCATAAACTGCTGGTAAACAATTTATGAGAAGGAGAAGTAGCCAAATTCATTAAATAAATTATACATTATATTTTATTCCCCCCTCAGCTCTACTAAAGATTATAAAACAATATATATGCAGCCACAGATAAGACTGAATTACAAATATCTGTCAAAAATAAGTGAAAGAATGTAAACATCCTGTGAGCAGTCAACCAGTGGATGTCATCTGTAAATGTAGTATTGTATTGTATAATTATGATGATAAACTTAATACAGCAGTTTAATAGCAAACACAATTAGCTACTTAAAAATAAGTCAAGGATCAATAACCATTCATTAAGCCCAACTGACAAAATATTCCAATTATTATTACTGTACTTATTTCCTATTTATTCCATAACCTATGTTAAACATCTCTTTCATTCTCTTTCCTTAATGTGTTTGAGACAAGCCGCAGTTTGCTCTTAAACCATTTGCCAGAGGAAAACTGATGGAGAGCAAGCAAGGTAATCCTCATCAATCTTTTGTCCTCACCCCCCACCACTTCCTTCCCACCAAGATGTTAGGATCTATATTTTCCTCTCACTCATGCTGATATGAATTCAGCGTAACACCATCAGAGTTGCACTGATGTTACTGAGAATTTTTCCTGTCCCTGGGGCAGAAGGGCAATGCCTCATTTCAAGCGTATGACACTCCACCTGCTCACAGAGCAGCACAAAATGGGAGCTGAACGTGTCTGTCCCAGAGCCAAGGGACATGAGGACAGGTTTGTTCTGATCATATCCAGCCTTGTCACCAGTGAGTGCAGGGCGAGGACAGCACAGGGATGTGCTTTCTTTGACTGCCAGTTCATGCATGGGCTGCTCAGTGTGGACAAAGGACCAGGGTGGATGGGGCTGTCCCATCTGCAACCCTTTCTGACCAGACAGTAGGAGCCTGGGCTTGCTGACTCTTCCTCTCAACACCATTCCAAATATCTGCCCCAGGTTAAGAGGAGTGCAAACCCAGGCAGCTGGCTCCTCAGAGGACCAGGTGGACACTGGGATGCAGGCAGTGCTCTGAATTTGTGTAACAGTCCAGATGCTTTAGACCTGAGGTTCAGGTAGCCCACCATCCTTGGTCTGACAGCAACCAGTGTCAAACATCTAAGAGACAGTACAAGAGCAGCAAATCTGGTATTTCCATAATGTATCTTTCAACCCCCCAGAGATCTGCAGCTTTGAGGCAGCAGTGGTATTTTTTATATTTAACAGCCCTCCATGACTTCTTCTCTCCATGAATCTGCTTAACTTCTGAACTAAGATAAACTTTCTGCATCTGCTGCTTCTGGAAGATGCTGAACACACATTTCAGTTCCTAAAGAGAACAATGGGCCTCATCTTCTCAGGGCCTTAGCATTTCACATCCACCATGGAAAGTAATTTATTCTCCAAAGATTAGCTATAGAAGGAAAAAAAAATACATACTCTGTTCATTGCATAGATAAAATATTTGATGACTAATTTTTCGTGACATGTAGATCCACTTATAACTTCTGCCTCTATTCCTAAGCTCATGAAGGTAAATGTCATAACAAAGATCAGCCATCATATATTTTAAAGTACTTGGAGGCTAATGTCTCTGCTGAAGAGTGTATATGGCAAGACTGTCTCATTTCTGAGGGTGCTTTACGTCAAGAGTTGTTTCAGATGATCTCTTTGCGGTTAGATTGGATGCCCTGCTGTTTCTTGGCAAGTACACGCTCCCCGGGTCTTACAGTCCCAACACTGACAGGCAGCAGGATGCATTTGCAGAGAATCTGAAGTGACAACTCAGCCACTCATCCACCTCCTTAAAAACAGCCCTTTCCTTTCCTGAGATGCCCCAATAATCACTGTTCTCCCATTTGTTTTGAGGTTTTTTCCTCACCACAAAACCCAGGGGATGGTAACACCCACAGCCACACACCAGGCTCATCCATGGGTGCCTGGAAGTGGGTGAGACAAGTCAGGGGAGGGGTGTATGGGCCCTGTGGTTTTGTGTTTTGTTGAAGGTGCAGTGTGAGAGAAGTATGTGTTTTCAGAAGCTTTCAGGATGTCCTGGTTTGGTGGAAGAGTCAGGCAGGTCCATCCATCATGAATTATCACATCATGTTGCATATCCTCTGGACACGAGAGTTCTCCTGTGCTTTCATCACACACGTTTTGCCCATTAAGCCCAGTTAGCTCCTGGCAAACCTAAACTAGGGTTGACAAACTTTCAGTGGGTTAAGAACCTGAGACACAGCAGCAGCCCCAGCTGTGGGGAAGGACTGATCTACTCCTGAAGTCCCACCAGCCTCCGCCTCTGCAGAGAGCTAGAAAAATCCAAAGGGAAAAATCCCTGATGGAGCAGAGATCATGCTGGGTTAGCCTCTCAGCATCATGGGTGGCTGCATTACTCAGTCTCTGTCTTCTTCAGCATCAAACCAATTAATTTTACTGGAAGGAAACAGGTATTTTATAAAAACCAGCATTCCAGAGTATCACACACAATGTGCTTCTAAACAAAGGTACTGGTTGGGTTATTAAACCTGAAAGATGGCAGTAACAGAGCTACTCCACTGATGGGATGGGGTTGCAGTGGTGTAACCAGTGTGCCTGCCCCAAAACTGAGCCTCTGTACCAGTCACTGCTGTCCTTATCTACTGCCCTGCCCCAGTAGTTCTCTGCTTTGCTTATCACAAAGATCTGCAGAGTTCCCCTCTGACCTTGCACTTGAGTAGCCACTTGCATTTGCAATGAAGGTTTCTGACCGGCATCACTATTTCTGGTCGTTCTGGCTTCTTTGCTGGGAAACAATGCCATTTACAGCACGGGGCAGATGAAATCATCATCAGAAGTTGACACCTTTTTGCATCCTGCTATAAAACAGGCTGCAGGAGAAGAGCAATAAATCATTGTGGTGATCACCTCCTTCAGACCGGACCTGCAGGGTTTGAAAGAGAAGCGCTTCCCCCCCGATTGCTGCAGAGAAATAGCTGCTGGCTGACGGGGAATGTGAAGGGGACAGTGGCTTATCCAGAGCCATTTCTCTTTCACTGCTCAAGATCCCCTGAGATCCTTCCTGTAGGTTCTTCCAGGAAATTGCCCATGACCTGGGCCATGTCCTCCCTCCACCACACAGGGCTGAGCATCCTGAGGCTTCAAAACGCACCAGTGGCACGATCTCCTGGCTGTGGGCAGCAAACCCCTTCCCTGCCTGCCTCTTCTCCCCCCACAGCTTTCCTCCTGCTCCCGTTCCTGCCCATCCCAACAGGGACTAGATGGCAACAGGAACAAGGGCAAAAACTGGCCAGGGAAGGTCTTGTTGCATCCTCCCTTGGTCTCACGTGGCTTTTTTCTTCTGAAAAGGCTAGACACAGCCCTGGCTGATGGGTGGGAAGGGAGCTGGGGTCTGACTCAGCCTTTCCCAGCTCTCCTGTCTGGGATGGAGGGAGTCAGCCAGGCTGGGCTGGCATCACATCCACTTGTGCATTGCTGAGACATCCTGGGAGAAATTCGCGGGTTGGTAAGGGACCCAAGCAGGGAACATTTGTCATTTGGGATGCAATGAAAGTGCTTTAGTTAAAAAAATAAACCCAGCTTTAAAAAGAAGCATGAGATGGATTCATTCCAGGATTACCCAAACACCTTGCTTTGGAGGAATATACTTCACTTCTCTTTTAACTTTAATATCACATTAGAGACTGTTTTCTGGGATGGTGGATACTGTATTCTGAATACTTTAGCGCCAGACTGAGAGCTGGTGAAGTGTTTTGGATAATAGAAATGAATAATGTATCATGCATTCATTGCCTACCAGACTGATTTGTTTACTAATAATTTAGTTTAAAGTACATTATTGTTTTACTATTCACACACTGATTTACTTCCAAACACTGACTGAACAGATATCATTAAATTAGAATAATTTTTAACTCTAAAAATATATTGTTTACAATTTGCTCCTTAGCAAGGCACTTGTTCTGAGCTGCATATATTTGTCTCTGGGATTATGGGTCCAAAGAGATCGTCAAGCTGATTATTTCTAGGATATTTCAAGACTCTTTTGTATCCAGGGCCCATTCCAGCCCTCTTGTTACTCAGCTTTTCAGCAAAGAACCTCAGGAAAAACAAGAAAAGTCCCTCATTAGTAGACCCTCTGCACGATGCTTTAACAGAAACCAAGCCTGAGGCTCCGTGGTGAGCTTTTCCCCTGGACTGACTCTGAATCCTGTGAAGAATAGCACGTGCATCATTCGGTAGTTCTGCACACAGCTTATCAGTGCAAAACTAGTTACGTGTGGATCCTTTAGCATATTTTGCAGCGTGCAACATTTTTGTGCTCATGAAATTCAGAAGCAGAAGAACTCCATCTTTGAAACCTTTCAGTTAGACTGTAGTGGAATAAAGTTCGTACGCTATAGCTGGAGAAAGGCCGTTAGGCTTAAACCACGCTGCTAATAACCCTTGCACCTATTTGCGGTAATGTTCACTGAAGTTCAGCTAACTTTGTAGAAATACTGTGAGGGAAAACATCTATTATGCACAAGTTTCATTTTCTGCAGGACTGAGGCCACCAAATGCATTGCTAATGCTTGCATGTCATTCAGCAGTTTGGGTAACACGAACCATGAAGGAAGATGAACGAACTGGGACTTCGCAGCATGAAACAGAGGAGATGGAGGAAGGGAAGGATGCAGTAACGAACTTTGAAGACAGAAAAGGCTGCTGCAAAGAGGGAGACTGACTGTTTTCCATCTATGTGGAAGGTAGGAAATCATGCATTTAAAATAGAGTGTGAAATATTCATTTTACTCATCTAGTAACTTCTTTTAAGGCGTTGTAGGTAGTGGGGGACTGAAACAGATTGCTGCAAATGCGGTGTGTCCTTCGCGGGAGGCTGCAAGAAGTGGCTGGTTCAGTGTCCGTGGGGTAAGATGGGGCTGAACCTGCTGGGTGGTGAAAACCCAGCTCAGCTCCGGACTCTTCCACAGCCTTTTCCCAAGCTTCTGCATTTATGGCGGCGGAGCGCAGTGCGGGAGCTGTGGAGTGCGCTCTGTGTACCTGCCAATGCCTCCCGAAACCTGGCTTTAAAAAGAAACAAATGTGCTCTGAATTATTAATATCTTCAATACTTACATTTGAAATACTTAAAATTATACTAGAAGCGGGTTCTGGATGGGTTTGGTGCTGGGCATGCTCAGCCTCCATCTGCTCTTAACTGAGATCTGAGAGTAGTTTGGAGGAAGAGGAAGGGTCACCTCTGCACAGTCCGGACCACCTTCACTCAAGATAAATGGAGTCAAAGGATGTTTGTTCTGGAGGTAGGAAATTGCCTCCCACTGGTGTTACATCTGTTAATTTGCTGCAAAGAAGAAACCGAGGTTTCCAAAACCTCAGAACCCCCAGCACACCCAGCAGGAATGCTTGCAAATGCTCCAAAGAGAAATGAGCGCAGGCTGTTGGGCTACAAAGAGTCCAAAGTAGGCAACCGGTTTTTTTACTTTCCTTCCCCTTCAGACATAGAGAAATTAACAATGTCAGAGAAGAGGAAAGCATCCTGACATTGCTCTCAGGGATAAGAACTGGGAAAAGATTGTACAGCTTACAGGATGAGAAAGAAATTAAACTGCAGCATACAAAACCCCTATATCCCAGCTGCAGGCTCATCCACTAGGTGAAACCAATCTAATTTGTTGGGCTCTTTATTCCCAAAGCCTCCTGAGACCTTGGAGTAAAAGAAAGAAGCTACCCGGAGAGAAAAGAAAGTTTCCAGCCCAGAGGAGCAAAAGGGATGTCACGATTATTTAAAAAGAGAGAGGGGACAGTGAAATAGAAGGCAATCTTGGGTGCCTTCAAGCACTGCCAGGCAGCTCCTGGAAGATAAGTGCCAGTGTTGTCAGAGCTTGAATTTTTCTGAAACAGCCCTGATAACATTGATGGAGGAGCCAGGCACCATGGCAGTGGTTTGAAAGCCCCGGAGCTGTTGTTGATGCAAATGTAGAGCAAGAGCTAGAACAGCCGTTCCCAACATATCACTTACGGCCAACACAGGCCCTGAGAGAGCCTCCTGCCTTGCTTCAGGCAACTGTGGAGGAGAAACCTTCCACCCAGCTAACACAGAGTGCAAAGGGCTGTGTTGGTCTCAGAGCCATAGAGGGAAGAGAAGAGCAAACACATTGATCGGTGGGGACGATGTGGGCAGGAGGGAGCAGTTTGACGGAGCTCCAGGAAAGTCACCCAGTCACCAGCTACCCAAAAGGTTCCCTGTGGGCCAGCTTGTGTGAAAAAGCAGTGAGATAAAAACGCTCTAGCCTATGAAAATGATTTTCTTAACACATTGAGAGAACAGACTTTCCATATATCACAGAGAAAGAGGGCCAGTTAGTCATCTGCAATTGGCAAGTTTTCATAAACACTTAATGCTCCTGGGAGCTGTCATGAATATTCCCGCAGTGCAGAGCAAAGGATTCACTGTCTGCCCTGCAGACATGTGCGATTTTATAAGACAAAGTGCTGCAGCTTTCATAGAATGGTCAAAGCCTCAACAAGATTATTCAAAAACTTAGTCACCGTCCTGTGACTGAAAACTATTTCTTGATGCACTGATGATTGGACCTGAATCACACCATCATGTGTGCTGGAGGCCTAACCTCCTGCTCGAACCACGGCCAGTCAGAGCAACCTATTCCAAGTTTTGCTCAGTTGAGTTTAGGGAGTCTTACTGCCTCTCTGCACCCCTGGTTCAGTGCTTGATCACCCTCAAGGTGATTTTTTTTTCCTTCTATGCAATGAAGATTTCTATTCTTCCAACTTTTTGACTCTCACCCTTCTGCCATCTACTTCTGGGAAGAGCTTTCTCAGCACTCTCTCATCAGGCCACTGCAGACAGTGATGAGGTCTCAGCTTCACCTGCTCTTCGTCAGGCTGAACAGACCCATCTCACTCAGCCTCTTCTCATGTGTCCTCTTCTCCAGCCCTCATCATTTTGGTGGCCTCTGCTGGACTCACTGGGCTTGCACAGGGATCCAAAACACCCCAGTACTGCAGATGGGGTCTCACCAGTGCAGAGAAAGGGCAAGGTTCCCCTCCCTTGCCACACTGGCTGCACTCTTGCTGATGCAGCTTTTTCAGGGGCATGGTGTTGCTTCATGCTTGACTTGTCCACCAGCGGCCCCAGGACCTTGTTCTGCAAAACTTCTGGTGTGTCCAGTGGTGTTGAGTTATTATCTCCGAGGACAGGATTTTGCTTTTTTCCTTTGTTGAATTTCTTAAGGTTCCCAACAGCCTGTCAAGGTCCCTGAAGATAGCAGCCCTGTCCTCCAGCACACCCACTGTTCCCCAAAGATTATGCAGAAGGCATTCCAAAGCCTATGCTGTCAGGGAGAGTGGTTTTATTCTACAAAAGCTACAAGAACCTTGGTACGTTTCCATGCAATTTAAAATATAAATTAATAAGATTATTTTTAATTGAAATGGAGTGGAGTCTACATTCTGCCCTCCAAACTCTGCACAAACTAAAATTTCTGATGCCTGACCTGCTCATATATTTAAATCTCTCTTTCCTCATTCGTATTAGAGCTGGTAGAATTAATACATTATTCAGTGATTTAGACCTTCCGTCCACGATCCAAACCCATTTTCTGCAAATGTATTCATTGCTTCCTCATGTTTGTTGACTTGTTATGTGAAGGGCATTCAGCCTATACAGAGTATTTGGGAACATTTTTCTCTGTTTGCAAAACATATCTGCAGTGAGGAGGTCACTTGAGTCTCGACGTATTGTTCCCACCACGTGAATCCTCATAAATGAAGGATTAGTGAATTACAAATGCAGATACACAATAGCTATGGAATATTGCATAGTAAGTGGTCAGGACTACTTCCAGTTCAAGAAACCCTAGTTCCCACAAAAATACCCTTATTCTTTTGTTCTGGGATGAGGAAGAGCTTGTTTTCCAAGGGCTGGAGGAGGTGTCTATCTTGAACTCGCTAATGTCCATGGTTAAGGGCTAAGAGAAGAGCTCTGTAGGATTGCCCATAGCAATTGAGAAGGTACCTTCATGAGCACATTCATCATTCAGGTGGAATTTGCATTGTATCTAGTTGCAAAAACTCTCAAATTATGTTTGTAGGCATTCTAGGGATACCTTAGAAAGGTGTCTAAGGGATACTTTAGAGAAGGGGGTGGGGGGCATGCAGAATTACAGCTACTTTACTCAGGGCATCACTGAGATATGTTGAACTCAGTCCCACCCTGACACAGACCTGTCCCATGCCACTGCCAGGTAGGGTTGAGCCCTCAGGAGCTCCTGAGCCTGGCCTGAGCCTTTGTTGTCCACATGCTGCATGCAAGGAGCCTTGCCAGGCCTGGACTTGAGGCCTTGCTGGGTCCTCTGGGACCTCTACAGATCTACCTTCCAGGTACCCCTGGGGGTAGCAGGGCAGTCCCCCATCCTGTGGGCAGGCTGGCCTCTGGCAACAAGGAGCACCCAGGCGTCAGAGATCTGCACACCTACAGCCCAGTCCACCGTGCTAAAGAAATCCCAATCAATATTCCCCATTAGAGAGCTACTCAAGTGGAAGTAATTTGGCCATGAGTGGTTGCTGGAGGGCTGATCTTCTTCCTGCTTTGGGCTGCGAAGGCTCTTAGGGTGAAAGATTTACAGCATTTTGGAGAGACAGGGTTATCCTTCATGAGACGGGAACATTGACAAGCTGGGCCTTTTCATCTTCATTCCACTCCTGAAATCCCTCTTGATTCATTACAGTTTGTCCTTCTCGTTGGTGTAATGAAATAAAAATGTTTATGTTGATATATAAAGATAGCAACATTGATTTTCTTTTCTGCAGTAGATTTGATTACTATCAAGCTTCCAAAGCCTTCTTGAGATCTTTTTTTATTTTATTGCGACACTTTTCAAACTCACAGCTTTTTCCTAATTGTATTTTCTGCTGAGAGAAGCATGTGAAAGAATTTGAAAAGGATGCAGGTGAGTTCTCAGAGGGACCATTCCAATGCATTAAAATGTTGAGACACTCTGATTTTACAAAGACGGTACTTCGCAAATTACTTATTTGTGAAAACTTGAGGCGAAATTATAAATGTAAGACTGCGAGCAAAGTTATTTCACATTTATTATTACTTCCTCTAGATTTTCATCTCATATCAGATCCCTGGGGTTTTGGAGGTTTGTTGGTATTTTGACACTATTTGTATACCTGTTTCAGCGTGCGATACTTTCAGTATGCTTATAGGAATGGATGAGCAGATGTGGGTAAGATGCACAGGTGCCTTAAATACACCCAAACCAGAGCCAGCTTTAATGTCCAGACAACATATTTGTCTCTCTGTGTTAAACCTGCACAGTTTTGAACCTGAAGATGAAACTCCAGACTGGAAACCTTTGAGAGAACTGAAGCACTTGATATCTACAGCTAAATCTTACACCCCAGTCTAACTGAGGTCCCTTCTACATGCCCTGTTCTGCACTGCAGAATGGGAACAAGGCAGAGGCTGAGGCTGTGCTGTTGCAATATTTCAAACCCTCCAGATGCAAAAAGCACTAGAAATCTTAACAGTGCTCCTGCTGTTCCAGACCAAGACACGGAAATCAGCCAGAGGCTGTTGGGACAATCTCTTGCACAGCTGGTCTGTTCCAGGTCCTACAGCAAACACTTCCTTGTTAAGCTGCTTAGAGTTATTGATTTACTGAGACAGAATGTTAATTATTACGGAATCCATGAAAATGCTTGTTGTTTTCTTTTTTCTTAATGCACAGTGTTCTCCAATTAATCCTGGCTTGGTTATGAATGCGGGAAAGATTCTTTGTAACTACCAAAGAAATTGATTTTTTCAGGTTTCAGTGTGTTTATGTTCAGCACAACTTCACCGTTTCCTTGTTTGCTAAAAAAAAAAGGGATGTAGATGAAGTTGGAGCAGGCTTTTCCCTAGAGGTGTTCACTTAGTGGTTTAAACATCAGCTTCCCAGCAGTGCCTGGAACTACATGTTTGAATAAGGCTTGATTTAAAATGTTTAAGGAAAGTGAATTAAATTCAACTGCTTACTCAGTGAGCTTTCTGGAAAGACCCTGGATGAGTCTTCCCAGTGCAGCAACACAAGCGTAGTAAACATGTACAAACATGGGACTGAAGGCTGGACGGGCATCCTGTAATTCTTATATGGCCCTGCAGTAGGAATTTGAGGTTTCTGTAAACAAGTTTCTCCTCTGATCCTTTTCTTTTCCAACAATCAAGCACTGGAAATACAATCTCAGCAAGCAAGCACAAGGTTCAGAACATTTCCATTCAAAGGAAACAAGATTTTTTTAATTTTGGAGGGGTTTTTTTGCACATTATTGCTTATCTTTCTATGAAAGATCTCATCTTTGGGCATGTCCTGACTCAAAATTTTGATAGTAGCGTTTCAAATTTGTCTAAAATTTTGCTATAAGATTTTCAGATCTGGTGAAAATGCTTGAGTGGCTAAATGGAGGATTCTGATGCTAATATACTGGAAACTCAGTCCAAGTTTTTCTTCAGATAGTGGCTCAATTCTCCTCAGTCTGTTTTTCAGATTGTTGACTTGAGGATTTCCCTGTATCTTTAGGGATCTTTGAAATTTTTTTTCCTACTTGTAACTTAAAAGAAAGTCCATCCCATTAATTCAGTCTTTTTTTCCTTTGGTATTCCCCTCTACCAGCCAACTCCCTAGCTGGGGTCCCAGCTGGGGAGGGGGCAGCTGACAAACCCCCTGTTCCTCCGAGGCAGCTGCCTTCTGGCTGGGATGCAGCACTGTAAACCATCTCCTGGGGTTACAGGCTGAAGCCATCTAATCCTGCCACAATAAATGAAGAAATATGGGTGGCCCCTTAATCTGCTGGCCCCACTGGCCCTGGGGCTAGTGCACTTGTTTGGCTTGTGGAAGGCCTGGAGTAAAGCCTCTTTGGATCTCCTGCCAAGGACCCCAAAACTGAGACTATATAATATTTCAAGGTATTCCTCTCAAGCCCCGTGACTGAACAGAGTGGGTCTGTTCAGTATCAATGTGTTCTGGAGCAGGGACTTGAACATCTCACAGCCATGTGTAATTACTGTGGACTGGAAGGCCAGTTCCCTGCTCCTTCTTTCAGTTAATGAATATAATGGGTACAGTTCCACCTATGTCCAGAATCCCATTGTTCAGCTATAAGAGGCACAAGGAAGCAATGTGACCCTGAGTCTTCACACATGGCTGGTGAGTGCCTGTGGACCCAAAGAAGCACACCAAGAGGAAGCTTGCAGAAAGTCAGACACAGAGTCCCCGAGCTGCAGATCTCATGGGGTGCAAGCCTGAGTGCCCATCAGGACTTCAAAAGTTCTGCACACACCTGCAGGCAGAAATTTTAGTGCTTCTGTGATTTTAGTGAGATTAATGGTGGTGTTTCCCGGGTATTTGCATCCCCAAGATCTATTTAGAGAGGTGACAATCTCATATTTCTACCCTAGAATGACAGACAAACACCTGGACGCCTTCACCAATCTAACCCTAAGCAAACGCACACATCTTCATTTCATATTTCTTCTCGGTCTCCTCCAGGATGCTTCTGAATCCTAGATGAAAACTCATTCAGCACGAAACACTTTGTTAGCTGGATTAGCCTGAGGGGATGCTAGTGATTGCAGTATTGCAAGGGCTGCTTTTCATTTAAAATCACTCTGTTAGAGATGCTTTCACGCACAGAGTCCTGTAGTGGGCTGGGTGTAAACTCCTTGCTAAGCTGATAGATGTCTTTTTCTATAAAGTCAATTACTGTAGAAAATCCACTAATACAAAGGGCATAATGCAATTATTTGGAATTGATTTCTTATAAGCTTATGAATAGACATTTGGGCAAGTTCAAGTTTGCTGAGAGAGTTTATAATAATAGCTGTCACATTTTACATTCGCTTTCATCCCAGGAGATTTCAAAGCACTTTAGAAATCCTGAACATGCATCTCTAAAGAGGAAGCATGGCCCGATGCCCACTTGTCTTTTGCTCAGGAAATCCGCGTTTGATTCCCCCTTTCACCACAGCCTTCCAGCACAATCCGTCAGAAGTCTTCAAACCACTGCAATAAGATGAGCCCAAATGCACGCTCCTTCTGCAGGGTAATGGGAGGAGAGACACCGTCACTACTGGCAGAGGTGAGAAGGTGCAAAAGAATGTGGAAGAAGTCCATTTAGACCGCGATCAGCTATTAGGATGAGAGTCAACTGCCTTGAGTTACTCTTCTTAAAAGTCAGATGCTAATTCAGCTGGTCACCTCGGCTGAAGCATTTTAATAAAACAATTGGGATGTCGGGGGGGATTGATCCCATTTGTTTGCCTAAAATACCTCCGGGGGGTGCCTACTGCCCTCCGTGGCCTTGAAAGGAACATGAGGGTGAAGAACGTGGATTTAGACTTGCAACTTCTCGCTACCTACAGCTAAAGGACTCCTCCCCAACACGACATGGAAGTCCCAGCAACTGATTCAGAACTATCGGCACTTTGGTTTTCAGTAGTAAAAGGCAAGTGGTGATGATAATATTAACAGTGATGATAATGAGCCGTGAATGTTTTCAGGAGGATGCAGGCACAGGCCAGAAAGCCGGGAGGAAGGAGGAAAAAGGATGTTAGCCAAGTATGGACCGCGGCTCAATGGCACTGGTGGCTAAAAATATGGCTGGTTCTCAGGGGTTCCTTAATGGCTCTTGGTGCATTTATGAGAAACTTGATGTAACCTGTTTGCAAAGCTCTGGAGGTATCCAAAGGCAGAACATTCAGAAGGAAATAGGAATGACCTACCGCAGTAGGCTTTAATGGTGTTGTCACTGTTATTACTGGCCTTTCCTGGCCAACACAGCCTATAGCTGGGAGAGATTTCATTAAAAATCTACATAAAGCTGAGGCTCTGAAGTAAAACTGAGGCATGCATTCCCCATACAATAAATATATTCTGCATGTCACTAAGGAATAAGAAGGATTCATGGTTTTATTTATTTTTTCCTCTAAGATGAGCTTCACGTAAGTATGCAGACCAGGAAAAGCAGCATCAGCACAGACAGCATCATGCTGAAATAAATCCATTTTTCACCTAGCACCCTCCACATTTGGTATCGTGGTCCAGTCATTGGTTTTGTTGGGTTTTTTGGGGTTTTTTTTTGAGAGAGGGTGTCTTTTTTTTTATTTTCCAAAGTTGCAGTGGACATAAAATAAACCTGACCCTTCTTAGTTTATATTAGCATCAGTTCATACCCTTTGAAGAGTAGTTTTCACATTCTAAGTTGGCCAGATAATAATTAATAGAGGATGGACTATTTTAATATTTTAAAACTTGCAAGAATGATTCAGGTGTATGGGGATTTTACGGTATTTACTGTGCAGCACGTCAGAAGCCAGCCTGATGAAGGGCCAGGCTTAAGCGACATTATTGTAATTATGCCACTGCTTTTAAAAGGACCTGGAAAAATAGGCATTATAAAGAAATATTGACAGATTTAAAAGATTCTATGATAGGAACTGGGAAATTGCTCAATTAAAGCATGTGTGTATTACAACATTAGGCAATTATTAAATTGATGGCAGAGACTTCTCAGAGCTCTGAAAGTGGATCCTAGCAGCATGCAGGTGATAAAGGGAAAGTCATATGATAATGCAGGCATGAATCTGAATACCCCTCTCACCCACCAGCACATGGGAATTCAGGGGATGAGACCGATGATCTCACAGTAGCAATAACAGAGTAGCTCACGTGGTGATGAATAACCTCTTATTTCTTCCACTGCCCCAGTTAATAGTAAATTGGTCCCCAAAAGGTGATTTTCCTTCTTCCCCAACTAGCAGCAAATCTGCTAGAGGAAAAATAACAGGGGGAGGTAAGGGAACCAAAGGAGGTGTCGTTGTTTTGACCCAGCCAGCAACCAAGCCCTCTGCAGCCACTTGCTCACCCCCCGCCCCCCACCCAGCAGGATGGGGGAGAGAATTGGAAGGGTAACAGTGAGAAAACTCATGGGTTGAGATAAAAGTTGAATAGGTAAAGCAAAATCCAGGCACACAAGCAAAGCAAGGCAAGGAATTAATTCTGCACTTCCCATCACAGGCAGGCGTTCAGCCATCCCCAGGACAGCAGGGCTCCGTCAGGCGTAACGGTGACTTGGGAAGACACATGCCATCACTCTGAATGCCGCTGCCCCCCTCTTCCCCCAAGCCCTCCTACAAACCGAGCACGATGCCAGATGGTATGGAATATCCCCTTCGTCACTGAGGTCAGCTGTCCTGGCTGTCCCCTCCCAGCTCCTTGTGCAACTCCAGCCTACACGCTCGAAAAGGCCTTGGCTCTGTGCAAGCACTGCTCAGCAAGAACAAAAACATTTCTGTGTTATCATCACTGTTTTCAGCACAAATCCAAAATACAGCCCCATGCTAGCTACTGAGAAGAAAATTAACACTATCTCAGCTGAAACCAGGACAGGAGGCTAACTCACAAAATAGGGTGATGTAACATCTCTTTGCTCATGATCTCAGATGCTGGGAATGCTCACCTGAGACACAGGAAAGCCCAGTCTTTGGGCACCTCCTGTTTGGGTCACAGCCTGGACCTCTGGCAGGTAGTTACCTGCGCCTAAGCACAGTGTGGAAGTGAGCACTTTGCATCTTTCTTCCTTATACTGTTCCCCCTGCTTAAGGGATTAAATTTCACTGGAGCGAAGACCGTAATGCTGGTTTACCATCACATCCTCTGTATGGCTCTTGAAATCTGCTAAGCAGTACAATATCCCTGATGAGAGTAGGTGGGTTAAAACCTCTTGGGAAGGAGCAGTTGGAAGAGCCCTGCGAGAAGTGAGACAAGGTCCCTGTCCCTGCTTTGGACATGGAAGAGATTGACCATGATTTTCACCCTCAGTTGAGCCCTGTCCCCTCCAGGAAAGGGGCTCTTCACTCCTTGCCACTGGCATTTTTCTCAGCTGCAAGGATTTTTTAGGTCATTATTGAATCCAAGAGCAAAAGCTTGAGAAATGTTCATTAGCCTGGAGGTAAGAACAGTCGCTTGGGAAGTAGGTTTGCTTCAGGGAAGAGTTAATTGTTTATATAAAGCTTCACAGTGTTGAAAAATTGAGATTTACCATACAGGCATAGGCTGTCTCCTTAGACTGCCAGTGGTCAGAGCACTTTGCTGCGCAGATGAGTGATCCCATAAATCCCTTCAATCAGAAAGAAAATTCAGATGACACCAACTTCGTGAGTAGCTTGTAACCCCAGGCCTCCATTTTCGGCATGAAAAGTTTTGCATTAAATGGAAAACTGTGCACTGAACTACATGAAGTGTTTAAGCATTTTGTGGGAGATGGAGAGTGTAGGGTTGCTTCAGCTCTCCAAAGCCCAACAGTTTTTTGAAGAAGTTTTGGTTTAGCTGTCACATAGAAAAATAAACCAATCATTCACACCATTTTAGCAATTATCCCCTTTTCATACTTAATTTATCAAAATTGGAACCCTGGAGTTAAAGCAAATCCAAGATAGCTGTTTCATTATTCTGGACCTTTTAGTAAGTAATAATTTCCAATACTACAGAATACAAGTGAAATTTCCCTTTTTTTGCAGGCTTTCTTTCCACTGCTGGCAAGGTCTGGTCTGCACACAGATCCCCCCTGGATGCAGCAGGGAACATGTAATTTACCTACAGCAATCATTTATTTTAAAGAATTAAAGAGGCAATGAGTGGTTGATGGGTTTTGTACCCACAATCTGATGGCCATCAAACATCTCGAAGTAGCCTGGAAGGAATTGTTAGCTTTCAGAAGTATTTCACACGTGTAACAAGAATTCAGATATATTTGAAATGCACAAGGGACACATCTTTGTAGGTACAGGAATCTGCTACTCGACAGCAAGAACAGTTGAGCTGGAGAATATCACAAATTATCAAAGAAAACACTTTAACACCGTTGCTGAGAATATAGCATGCCCAAGGAAGTAAATAAATGTTTGGCTTATATTTTCTGATTTAGACACAAGCCACAGTTTGGCTTAAAATTCAGAACTGCTTCACTCCCCCAGAGAGGAACTGCAGATATATTATCTGTGAAGGACTACAGGGAAAACCAACAGAGACACTTTGGAGATTTAGGGGCTGAAGTCACAAATGCACAGATGTGTAGGGGTTGGAAGGCACCTCTGGAGATCATCTAGTCCAACCCCCCACTAGAGCAGGATCACCCCGAGCAGGGTGCACAGGACGGCATCCAGATGGATCTTGAATCTCTCCAGAGAAGGAGACCCCACACCCTCTCTGGGCAGCCTGGCCCAGGGCTCCGGCACCCTCACAGTGAAGAAGTTTTTTTCTCATATTGAGATGGAACTTCCTGGGTTCCAGTTTGTGCCCATTGCCCCTCGTCCTGTCCCTGGGCACCACTGAGAAGAGTCTGTCCCTTCCTCTGGACACCCACCCTTCAGGTATTTATAAGTGCTGATGAGATCCACTCTCCGCCTTCTCTTCTCCAGGCTGAACAGCCCCAGCTCTCTCAGCCTTTCCTCATGTGGAAGATGTTCAGGTCCTCTAATCACCCTGGGAGCCCTCCGCTGGGCTCTCCCCAGCAGTGCCCTGTCATTCCTGAACTGGGGAGCCCAGAACAGGAGCCCAGAAGTGTCGCTTTCCACAGCAATGTAGAAACTCGGGCACGCCAAGGGTCAGATTCTCAAATGTATTTTGGGGTTTAGAGATGCAGATAGACTCAGGTTAGTCAGACACATAGCAGTCAGGGAAAAGGATCCCTCTTTTAATCCAGATGTAATAGGTCTGAAAGAGTACAGACACAGGTCAGAGATTTCAACGTGAGGTTTGAGAGCTGGGGATGGGGGAGGGCACACAAGGGGACCGTGAGCCTTTTCAAAGGAGTCTGTAAGAAGTGACTTAGAAAATGAGTTACATCCACGCTGCAGTGCAATGCACAGCACTCACTTCCAAAGTGCTTGCATCTCTATCCAAAGCAAAAGCAGAATCCACAGGTTGAAGATGTTTGAAAACTTCTGGTCCAGCCCACTTGGAAGACTAATATTGCAGCAAGGAGAGCAAAACAACCATAATGATCCTACTCTCCAAAGAAATCTTTTATGCTTATAGAGAAAGCAAAAATTGAATTGGGCATTATGAAAAATTCTCTGTGTAGCTGCAACTATAACCTGGATAATTCATTTAGGCTAAATATATGGTTGTAATTGAAAATCCAAATAAGGTATGCATATGCATTGATCCATATGATTTAAATCAAGCTATAAAACATCAACATTATCCAGCAAAAGCTGCTGAAGAAACGGTAGCCAAGCAGAATATGAAATTCCAGGGAGACCATTGCACTGGCTGGGAGGAGGACTTAATTGATTTTGACAAAGAAACCTATTTGCTGTTTAATTGATTCCTACTCTAAATTCACAGCGCTTTCAGACCTAGCAGAGAGAAGCAGCAGAATAGTGATTACCCATAGCAAATTACAGCTGGCCGGGTCCAGAATACTTCAGGTTCTGATTATTCTCTATTTACCAAATTACTCCTGTGGATTTTCAGAGAAACACTAAAATCTACCCATATAAGCACAAAAGTCTCTCAAATAGTTACAGGATGATTGAGAGAGCTATTCAGACCACCAGAAAGACTTCAGGAGAAGCAGTGAGGATCCTCACTTTATTCCAAAAGTATTTATGCTCTTCTGCACCTTCTTTAGGTTAGTGGGAACGGTATTTGCTGGGTTGCAGGGAGGGAAGGGGTCACTGATTGTGTCAGTGCTGTAAAGCTGACTTGGGAAGTCCCACGAAAGCAGCAGACAGCCCTTCTTAGCTTTGATAGATGTCTGTGCCACCTTTCTCTAGGAGCTACCAGCACCAGACCGACCGCCAGTCCATCCTTCCTGCTCCTAGAGAGAAACCGTTCAGCATCCCCGTGAATTCCAGGAGCAGCACCACGTCTGTGGTGGTCCAGTTACACTGGAGCCTACAGGGCTGCTGCATTTAGCATGTCTCGGATGTCTTCCAAGGGACTTCATGGGCATCTCTGTGAAGCCTTTACCTTTATGTCAGGGAGTGGGTGAGAATGAATTTTTCCCCATTTTCAAACAGAGGAGCAAACCCTTCAAGTCAGGCATTCCCTCACACATGTGCCCTTCTAGACTGCAGTGGTGTGGAGCTGCACAACAAAGTCAGCGGAAATAGGAAAAGGACCTCAGAAATTGTTTGAGTGAGGAAAGTCACCGAACCACCACCCAGTGCTGCTGCAAGCATTGATGTAGCAGCACCCTGGCGTGACCTGGAAGTTGCTAAGTCTAAAATCGTGCTTTGCTCTCGCTGCTCCACGACCACTGTCTACCAAAATCACAAGGAATACACAGATGGGCGCTGACCCCACTGCAGACCTGCCAGAACAGCTCACACGGCCCCTTTCAGGAGGGTTGGTTTGCTGGGGCTGTGCTAACTCCAGGAGTGGTTGCTCCAGGAGCAATGAGGGTGGTTGGTTCATCCTCCTGAACTCAGCCCTGGAAGCACAAACAAGGGCCCACAAGGCATCGTCTGACTGTTGTTTAAGGCGCCGTTTCCCCTGTGCCTCCCTAGCAATGACCGATGGACTCGTGGCAAAGATTTTTCAATTTGAAAAATCCATTCTCATTTCAGAAATCATCTTCCTCTGAGCTCACCCATTTGTCACACGTTGCAAGGCAGAGCCAGGGCTGCAGTCAGCACTGCCGGCACGCTCCTCTTCAACAGGGAAGCAAAGGTCTGTGGAAAGCTAGGAGAGAAAGTGTGGCAATTACAGCCTGGACAAAGAAGAGTAAATCATTGATTTTGTTTCAAAATAATTAAAGAGAGGATATTTGGAAGTGCTAAGAGGCATGTTAGATCTAAGAAAATATTATCATGATTATCAGTACTTTAGGGCAGGTCTTATTCTTCAAGGGTTTAGACAATTCTTCCACCCCGTAGGCAAGATGCACGGAGGTCGCCTGGGAGTAGAGGCACGTACACGGCTGGGTGTGGAACAGGCAGCACATGAAGATGTCCAGATGCACGGCTCCATGCTGAGCCCGTCCTTGCAGATGCTGCAGGGACAGAAACGGCACAGAGGACAGCAACTTGAAGACCTGACCTCAAACCTCTGTCCAGAGGTGGGGCTTTTCCAGGAGCCAGAAAAGTTTTCTGTAACCTCTGGGAAGTGCTGAAGCTTCCTCCAGTTCTGGGAACGCGGATGACAAATAAGTATCCAGATTGCCCTTTTGCAAGCGCTCTCCTAATTAAAAGCAGGATGCTGAGAAATCACTTATCCTCATCACAGCTGTGGCCTGAGGGACCACATTAGGTGGCTGAACACTTCCGTGCATCCTCTTGGGAAGACGTTTAAAGCCCTGGAGGCTCCCCGTGATTTTTTTTCCCCCTCACAGATGAGACCTGCTGTGGGCACCTAACTAGAAAGGGAGCCTCCGAGCTGATTCGAGCAGAGGAGCAGCCTGAGAATTTCCTTCCTGCTTCCAACAGAGCAACTTTCTGAATCGGCCTGCAATCAGATGAGAAAGAGCCAAGAGAAACACGGCTTTTCTGTCAGCTTCACCAAGGTGCATTTCCAGCAGCATTTCTTCATGGAAAAAATGAAATTGTTAGAACTGTTTTCTTACACGAATACTGACCTCTGGATATCATTGTTAAGAGTTTCCCAAGGAAAGGAGCTCAGAGACATCCAGCTACCTGAGGAGGGATAACCAGAGGTGTTATGGGAAAGGCTGAACTCCTCCAGCTCTCCGAGGTGCTGGGATGCAGTGCCTGCCCACATCCATCAAGGAAAGGAGCCGTGGGGGGCCAGATAACACTAGCTAGGACACTGAACACCAAGTAGCAGCTCACGAGTAGTGTGTTATTCCCAAAATAAGAAGTTCATGGGGAAAAAAAAAGTAGACAACACCCACACCGTGCACACCAGCCTGCTCCCACCAGGTTCACTGGTGTGTGTGACTCTCAGCCCCCTCCGGCAGCCCTGTAGGCCCCAATGCAGATGAGCACCCCAGCACTTTGGATGCTATCCTTTATGGGGGTGCTGGCAGCCCCCCATCCCCTGGGGAGCAGGAGGAGCACCACAAGGAGGTGGTGGTGGTGGGTGCTTCTGCCTAGGGCAGCAGCCGCAGCCCCTCTGCTCACAGCCAGGGCAAGGTCCCCTCATCCAGGGGGCTCCACCTCCCCCAGGGAGGAGGGTTTCCCCAGCCAGTAAACGTCCAACACATGTGTGTGTTCTGCACTTCCTCCGTCTGTAAGGAGCTCTCTTTTCTGAGCTCCCCAATGCATGCTGGCTCCTCCTAGTCATTATCTGCCAGCAGGCTCCTGAAACTTACCCCCTAATTAGGGTGAAGAAACAAACCAGGAGTTTCCCATAACTGCTACCCAGCACCTCCTGAAATCACCAAGAAATTGTAGCAATTGGTCTCCCTGCAGAGCCAGCAATTGTTACCAAAATCAGTGGTTTCATCTTCCTGCTCGGGTACCTCCTGCCTCCCTCCTCTAAACATCCAAACACAGGGAGGACAAGGGGAAAAAACAAATAAAAAAATCGCAAACACCTGAGGTGTGTTCCAGTGAGGTGACACCAGAAGTTTGTCCTGGACATGCGCCTGATAAAGCAAGGCTCCCCTGGGAGCTGGGCCGTTTCTCTCCACATCTGCCACGCACATTTTCCCCTTGTTAAATCCACAGGCCATGATAAAATAAATTGGGGCCTTTCAGTTTTTCCTGAGCAGGTAGATTGTCTGGGAGAAGAAAGAAATGCATAGGCAGGCTATGAGCAAATCCAGTTCGTCCTGATGAGTGCGTCCCCCTCCGCCCATCACAGCGATCTTCCTTCTCTCCCAGTACCCTCACTGACCCTTTCTACCCCACAAACCTGATCACCAAGTCTCCTCCTTGAAGAAAAAGACCAGCTCTGCGTAAAGGTGGACTGAGCAGGTGAGAAGGGCTCAGGCTGACCTGCTGCAAGGACCAGGGAGGGGAAGCCATCCTGTGGTCATGCAAGGCTCCCTCTGCCACCACTTTGCCAGGCAAGTCTTCCTTTTTTCTCCTGTGTGTCCTATTAAACTTTTTGTCTCATCTCACAAGTTCTCTCACTTTCACTCTTCCAATTTTCTCCCCTCTCCTACCCGGGGGGAGGAAGGGGGAGTCAGCAAGTGGCTGCATGGGGCTTATTTGCCAGCCAGCGCTGACCCGTGACACCTAGACACCCTCCGGTAAAGGTAAGGTTGTTACCCACCACTCATCTCCAAAGCCTCACCAGTCTCACAGAATATCATTTCAGGTGTTGATCCCGCTGTGTTCAAACACTGCGTCACAGGGTGCCCAACAGCAGGTTTTCTCTGGGTCTATTCATGTATGAGGGGGAAAGAAAAAGAAATTAACAACAACATCAAACTCTGCAGGGTCCCCTGGAGCTGCAGCTGCAAGAGCCGAGTCTGCAGGGCTCTGGGCTCCGGCGGAGGCAGCAGCCATGCTCCTGCCCAGGATGGACAGAGCACCTTCTGCCACTGAGCTCTTAGCATTCAGGCTGATGGTGTTGCCAGGCTTTGGTAAGAAAATTCATACAGAACAAAGCTGTAACAATAGTTATCTGGGCAGTGTTGTCTTTGGGCTGCAGGCAATTCATGCGTGCTCAATGTTCAGTACCACAGGCTTCTTGCTGGGGCACGGCTGGGAGGTCTGGCTGCCAGAGAGTCCCAGTCCTAGAGAAGAGAGGACACAAGATGCAAGACAGAACAAGACTCGGAGGTGGGGAGTCTACTGAGCTGCTTCTGTGCTTGTACATGCTGGTTTCCCCAGCCCAGCCCACAGGAGACAGAGCTGACACAGCCAACTCCTACCTGCAGCAGAGATGTTGCTGCAACACTTGAAATGCACGCATTTTGTTTTCCTTTTCTTTTTTTTCTCCTACAGGAAGAGCAACCAGTCTGGAACGGCGTTTCCTTTATTGCTCTCTAGCTTTTGATGTTAATAACTGCAACTGAGTCTTCAAAGCCCCCTCATTCCCCCCAAAGGCAGTGAAGCAAAGAATTTCAAAGGGGAGCAGAGTGCTCACAAGCAGCATCACAGAAATTTCAGCCACAAGGTTTCCAAATTCCATGTCCATTATCTGCAGGCAGCACTCAAACTGCACAGGGATGCTAACATCTGCACAGGAAGGGATGCTGTTGCAGAAAACAATCAGATCCCACTGTTTCCTGATTGACAATCATCACACCATCTTGATAAACATCAAACAGACCAACGAAAAAGAATTCCTCACACCAAAATCAAAATAACGTCATCACAAGACCCTACGAAAGCAGACAACTTACATGTACAATCCACCCCTCATCCCTTCACCACAAATGCTTTTCTCTAAAGACCCTAAAACTTTAAGGCCCTCACCTTCATACAACCACCTCACTTAAATACAACACTGACAACCAGGCAAAGTTTTGAACAAGCAACAGCGTTAAATAATCAGTGTTTTGCACAGGGGATATGCGATGGGGCTAATGCACCCACTTTCCTCCCAGCACTGCAGTGGGGTTGCGTGCTCTGCAGGGGAGCAAAGACCGTTCAGCTCCACCACCTTCTGCAGAAGGTATTTAAGATGTAAATCTAGGGGTTTGGTTTCCAAGGATAAGACAATTAGTGATAGTGACTTCTAAAGACAGCAACCCTCACTGGGCTGCAGTGGTTGAGCACTTACAGATACCATTCATGGATTCCCCGCCCCATATCGGTGGTGTAATGTTCAGGAGCTGGCCAAACAGCAGGCTTTTCCCAGTAGCAATACTTCATGGACAGTCACAAGGCATGATGATTTTGCAATCTGGCAATCAACCAAAAACCCCAAATAAAACATACCTTGAAATTTGCTTTCTCAGCTCTGATTTTTCTCACACAGGTACTGTGGTGAGGGGGTTTCTTGGGAGAAAATAGAAACAGCCAGCTTAATCACAGGGGAATGAAATGACCCTCTTGGGACCTCTGTCCTTTACCTCCTGTATTCTGTAGAGTTTGCTGCAGTCTCTCTTTTGAGCCAAACTCTTCACAGCAATATCGACAACTGGAAGCTTGGAAAACCCTGAGCCAAGGTCTGCAGAGCCACCAGACTTGAAAGCGATACGTGTTGCCTGGAAAGGGCTCTCCCTTTCCTCTGTGGTGTTTCATCGTACAGCTTTTAAACCCGAGATGTAGAACTGTACTTCATTGTCTTACCTGTGGTCAAGATTCTCCAGTTGTGACTGTAAGTCAAAGTCAGAATAAGGAAAACGCTTGAAATCCTGAGTTTCACAATGTAAAACTTTGTTTAGCTTCACAGAGGAATTTGAAGAAAGCGAAACAAAGAACATGGAGGTCAAAGATTGTATTGAGAGTCTGGGTTATTGGGGTTTTTTTAGTGGACCCCATTACTTATTCTTGTTTCTGGGTTTAAATGATTCAAAAATAAGGCTCCTTTCTTCTTCAGCCCAACTTCCACAGCCCGGAGCAGGTAGGAAGTCGTCACTAAGTATGGGATAAGCCTCACACCTGCCCCAGTGTGGCTTTTACAATGATACAGATGTGCTGTGCAGTGAGCCAGTGCAGCCCCTGGGGGAAGTACAACCCTACCCCAGAACAACGCAAGGAACCCAAGTTTGCAGCCCCTCAGCTCCTGAATGTCATCTTGTCCTCCCATTTCTACAGAGAAGCTAATGAACTTCCAATTAATCCAGTGCACACAAGCCTGTTCACCTGCTTGTACTGGCCACGGCTTTATATCCAGGAGCTGCTCCACAGAGACCTGTTGTACCTGTGTGTTTTACTGCGTTTTTATCCATGCTCAGACTGTACTACTCAAACCACTCCACCACAGGCAAAGCCTAAGTGATCTTCTGCTCCTTAACCCAGCTTTGCCGAGCACCACACTGAGCCATTCCTGGAGGATGACCAGGGAGCACTGGCAACCAAGAGAGCTCAGAAACACTCAGAACCACTAAGATCTGATCTTCCCTGCTTTACAACCACTCCTCCAGTGGCTGAACCATCAATGAAGCATAAGTCTTCACGTGGTCTGCAGCTGAGGCTCATGTGCCTGCCTTAGTGTCACGTTCAGCCTTGGTAGGAGGATGAGTGGATCTAGACCAGGGCACTCCAGTGGGGAACAGCCAACCACAGACTACATGCCATGCCCTGGCCTGCGGAGGGTTAGTGGGAGGGAACACATACAACAAGAGACATTACAAGGAAAAAAAAAATTACTTTGAAGCCCTAAAATTGCTTTTCTCTGTTCCACAAGATGGCAGGTGTTTTGAATCAGTTTCTTACGGGATAAGTACTGCATTTGGTCTGTAATTTGTTTGGTAAACCCTGTATTTCTAGCTATAATTACCCCATCAAGGCAGCTAAATGAAGATGACATTTAAAGTGACCTTCAACTTACAGCTGCAATAACCATCCCACAGGAGAGGTGGAGCAGGGAGGTGAGGCAGCACACCATCGCCCAGGCAAGAGGTGCCTGTGAACATGCTAACCAGATGTTCCTCCAAAAGTCAGCCAATTCAGGCAGAGTGGTGTTTTAGTGAGGACAGCATGTGCAAAACCAAACTATTTGATTTCTCTGATAGGGGAAGGGCTGCTGTAAGCAGTTGGTGTTTCCTCAAATGGGATTGCTCAGGATACTTGTTATTCTGTGGAATCACAGCTCCTGAAAACCCAAGGTATGTGATGATACCACCTCACAGGATGGTCCATGCAAGAGCGGTTATATGCAGTGTGCATCTCCTGGAGTTCCTCCTGCAAAGAAATAGGGTTTTCTCCAACATTTACTTGGCAAAGGGCAGAGATTATTTTGCCTTGCACTGAGACACCCAGAGAGTCAACTTGGACATGCATGCAGTGCCCTTAAACAAAGGAGCCTCTAACTCCCTACCATCTGGTTCCTCTCCTGTCCTCCAGCCTTCTCCACTTGCCCAAGACTCGCCCCAACTGAACCCCTCTCTGTACAGCACTCCCCTGCTGTTCTTCTTTCTGTTCCAATCTTCCATACACTCAGTTTACCCCTCCTTCCCCATATGCATTGAATTCTCACCTTTAATTCCAAACCACCACTATTCCATCCAGCCTCTCACATGCTCTTTAGTTGTCCAGAGCCCTCCTGGTGTCTCCTCCTACAGCTCTCTGCCACCCTTCTCACGCTTTCCCACTCCATCTCTCCCCAGCCTTAGCCTCAAACTCCTCCACCCCCTTTCCTTACTTGCTGTTTCTTGCCCTCACTTGGCTTTCCCAGATAATTGCCTTAAACAACTCCCATGTCTTTCCCTCTAAGGAGGTAGGACAGGGCACGTGGGCAGAAACAGGCAGGAATCTGCCTGTCTACCTGCCTGCCTCCTGCACCAAGCTCCCATCAGAGTTCATGAAGCAAGCTTAGCACAAACAGACAAAAAGAAAGTATCAGTACTGAGGATGGCATAAAATCCAACCATGTCAGCATTCAGCTTGTTAATTATCCTCCGGATCACCTCCCCTCCAAATTCACTGCTGGAGAACCTCAAGCCATTGCTGAATCTAAATAAATATGAGATTGAGAGGGAGAATGGGAAGTCAATACTGCAAACTAACGGCTTCTGCAAATGGATTTTCATTACCACAGGGGCAGGCGCCAGTGTCCAGAAAGCACCACAACAAGGGTAATTATTTGCTGGCAGCGCTCTGTATTCACAGAAGGTACTTTGCCTTGTTTGCAGCAGTAAAGGGCAGCTGAGCTATCGATCAGGTCAGATGCCTGTCGCTCCTGGAGGCATCAGGGGTTTTAACAAGCCATGCAAAGACCATATTGGAATTGTCACAAGTTCACGCTTGGTTTGTAAGGCAATTTGAGGCAGATTTATTGACCCCCTTCCCTCTTCTGCCATCCACAGGGTACAGAGGGAAGGAAAGCCATCCAGCAAAGAGTCTTGCCAGGACCTGCCAGAAGAGTCCCCTGGCAGAAGCCTCTGGAAGAAGAAAGAGTTGAACACTGACACCAGCAAAGAGTTTAGCTGGAAAAGCATCAGTGTGCTTCAACTGAGAGTACAGGTCACTCCAGTGTGCTGCTACTAAAAGCACCTCTGTCCTTCAACAAACAAATGCCCATTTTCAGCTGTTCCTAAACCCATCCTGGTCCTACCTGACCCTTTCACCCTGCCCAGCAGGGCACAACCCAACTCAGAGAACAGGGAAGTCCCACCAGATTTCCCTCCCATCCTCTGCAGCACTTTGTTTCCTTCCCTGATACAAGGAAAGTAGGTGCAACAGGAAAGAGGTGGGGATGGGCAGGGTTACAATAAGAAAACACAGGCCAAGTGCTAACCAGCAAAATAAAATTCCTGCCTACCTACATTAGACAGCAGCAGGAGGAAGACCTAGCAGAGTAGGTCCCATAACTGGACTCTGCTCCCTCACTAAGCCACAGCATCTTCATTTTCCAGCACTGAGAGCAGAAACTTCATCCAGTTTACACTGCAAACTAATTCCAATAAGCTTTGAAGGTGTTAAAGTCCCAACCACAGAGACTTGAGGTCAAACAAGAACTGGAAGTCTGACAGCTCAAGCCAGAGCAGTGCCCCAGCTACCCAAGCAGCCCTTCAGGGGGGTCACAAACCATTTTAAACAAACTTATTTTACAGCAGGCAATAGCACAGCTTTTGCAGAAGTGACAATGTCCAAATGTGTCAAGAAACATGGAAATGAAGAGGGGAAACTAAGCTCCTTGCAAGCAGCTAGAGAGCTTTTGCATTTCAGCACTTGCTGAGAACTTCAGTTTCCCAGTCTATTGCCTTCATGACAAAGCTGCTTGGAAAACCCTCCTTAAGCAGTTACCCTTGCCAGTTAGAGGGCACGGTAACGTGTTGGCTAATGCCTCCTAACTCCACTTGTAAAAGATGACAGCCTTTTGGAGTGACGCCCAAGGTAGCCTGCACCCAGTGCCAGCACAGTCCCTGCCCTAGAAGTCAGGCATTTTAACAACGAACAGCAGGGACCGAATAAAGAAAGGCAGAAGTACATGGACATGAGAATTAAATAATTAAAATGTTAAGTAAACTGGCACAGGGAGATGATGTGGCATGTACAGAGAGGGAAACAAGGAGCAAGTGCCCCTGTGATTGCATTTAAAATTCAAATCAGCCTATAACTGAACTATCACATGTGACCGCAGCATAAGCAGGGAGGGACAGCAGTAGGGGAGGGTAAGATAATCACTTGGGCTGTAATTATCAGAATCAAGGAACACTACATCATTCCCAGGGCCACTGAGAGCCAGGAGAGACACCCCAAAGCTTGTCTTCTCTGCCAAGGTGTTTGCCTCGGGTTGCCGCATTACCGACATTTCTTATTTCTATCCAAATCACTAAAAAAAGTGTAGAGACACAAACAGGCTTGGATAAATGAAGAACCAGACAGGTATTCTCCCAGAGCTCAGATTAGTTTCTGTTTTAAACAGCACAGAAAACCAGTCCATTTCTCATTCCCCATTCCTTTCCACCTTTATCATCCTGCTGTCTCTGCAGCATGGATGACACTAGAAGAGAAAGAACAAATAAAGTCAAACTATTCCTAGTCATGGCTAGTCTTGGTAAGAGTTCTGCCCTTCTTTTGGTCAAAACAGACCTCCCTGCTACCCTTAATCCTTGGAAGTTAAAAATGCATGCAGAGGCTTTCAGCCAGCCCTCTCAGGTGGAACTTTAGGAGCCACCCTGAAAAAAGTCATTTTAGCCTGCTGTAGGCCATGGGGACTGTAGCAGCAGCCGCCCCACAAAAGCCTTTACAGGTGCTGGACTGTCCTGCACCAGCACAGCAAGGGCCCAGCCACACGCGGAGGGGTCCATGGGGCGTGCACCAGGCTCCCGCAGTAAGAGCTGCCAGTAGCATTTGCAGGAAATGGATTCAATCAACAAGCAAGAACATGCCCCAGTGATCCATGGGCAGAAGCAGCATGATTTGCTAAGCTAAGCACTGTATTAATATAGGTCAGACATACAATATTGACAAATCAATATGAAGTACTGGAATGTCTACCCATTTCTTAAAATGCAAGAAATGGCTTGGCAAAAAAAGAGAGATCATGTAGTGGAGAGGTGACTCCTGCAATTTGTCTCCAATCTCAACAACAGCTTGGCACAGCTACTTAAACTGGATTATTATTTTGCCTTTAACACAAACTAGTTTCTAGTGAGGAACACAGGTCGGACAGTTGTCCAATAGCCTCTGACACATTGAGCTCAGTGAAGCAGTAAAGATCCAAATCCAACATCAGGAGGTGTGTGTTGCATCAATGGAATAATTGACACCATAAACCAAAGAACCACACAGTCCTGCCACAGCACTAAGCCATTACACAGAGTAACATAGGATTGTGAGTATTGCTGGAACAGTATTCACTTCTGCTTAAAGTAGGGAGTTCCACCTTTTCCAGTCTATACTTGCTTTCCAGAGGAAAACCCTCTCCCCAGTCCATTTCTGAATTCAGGAAAAAAATTTAACATCTTTTCAAAAAGTCAAATCTAGAAGAAGTAGTACTCACAGTGCAAGCAGATTCCACCTCTTTCCTTGAAGGCAGAAGGAAAAGAGGCAAGGAGCAGAGCTTTTTCAATAGGAAGTTTTCAATAGAAGTTCAGCAGACAATTGGTCTGTCAGCTTCCACCACATCATGGTCTGGCAAGTCTGAAAGCACTGGCTATCCCAAGTGCTCAAAAGAGGGTCAGACATGGTACCCAAAGAGCTCTTAGCTCAACTGAAACATCTCCTGGCCAGGAGAGGTCTGTGCTGATGGTATCCACCACCTATACCCTAATGACTTCCCATCAAGAAGGCAGTGTCTCTCCTGAAGCCCACTATCCCACCACTAACTGAAGTCTTCACCATCAGATAGCAGCAGAAAGCTACAGGAGAAGGATTAAGCCCAGAAGGTCTAATAAGCAATGCCAGGATGCTGACAGCTTGTCACAGATTCTCCAAGCAGAGGAAAGTACCAGGAGGGCACATACATGTCTCCAGGCTTGGGAGCAATAAGGATCTTGGTACTTCCCAGGGCAGTAGTAGGGCTTGCCAGCTGCAACCCTTACTGTGCCACTGACTGCTCACCAGTTCCTGCATTGCTGCCCACACTGTCCCAGCGTCAAGGACTAGATAGGAAGAGCACAGTTCACATTTCTTGAGCAATACTCTTAACATCTTCCTCCAAAAGAGACCAGACACAGTAAAGTGTTTTTGCATGCGGTAGTTTATTTTAAGCAGTTATGACCTAGTACAAGCAGCTTCTAGGAGAATAATTCTTTACGTTGTATACTAGCTGGGGGTTTAAGATCAACAGCAATCTGTGTTGAATATAGGCAGTGCCTGGATACACTGATGAAGAACATCATGGACAGCTTGCTAGGGAGGTGGAGGCATTGCAGAGCTTCAGCTCTGTTCTTCTGGCCCAGAGCTCAGCCACAAGCACTGAAGGGCAGCCCTGCTACTTTCACCACCTTCCTTTGAAGCTCTTGAGGATTTATTCACCAGAACCCAGTCATCCAAGAAGTGACAGCTCTACCCTCAGCTGGAGAGGGGAATTACCTGAAGCCAAGATCAAGCGCTCAGTCATGCCCAGCAGGCCTGCGTTTATGGCCCTACTCTTCACATGAGGGTGGTGGAAGCTCCATCATCCCCTGCTCCTGCTGTCTCTACCTTCTCCTGCAAGGGTTCAGGTTCCTGTGATGCTTCCATCTCCTCCTCCCTGGGGGAGAAGGGTCCCACCAGCCAGGACAGAGGAGTGTTGGTTTTTAGGTAGTCCAGCAGTTCCTCCATGTACTCCTGGATCATAGCAAGCTTCCCCTGGATCAGGACACTGCTGGACAGGTCCTGGAGTGAGCTTGCTACAGAGAAAGAAGCATGAAGCTCCTCTATGGTACTAAGTGATTGTTTCACCTTATCCTGAAGGCTTGAGGGAAGGCCTTGAATTGCAGACACTATTTTACAGCAGGTGACTTGCAGCTGCTGTGTGATACTGCATGCCATGAGCAAGGCCAAAGACTCCATCTCCTGGGAAGAGGCAGGAAGGACAAGATCAGAAGTGTGAGTTACTACCCCAAACAAAAAAAAAAAAAATCAAAAAAAATCAAGGCAGTGTCCAGATCGCTTTGCTTCCCCCCAGGAGGTACCTCTGGCTCTGCAGAGATTTCATCTCCAGTCTCTTTGGAAGACTTCCTGCTCCAGTCCAGCCACATCTGGTGTAATTTCTTCCGCCCCTCCTGAAGCTTTTGATTAAATCCTTGCTTAAACACCTCAATCTGTGGCAGGGGAAGGTCAGAGTGTCAAGACAGATCTGCTGGTGAACAGCACAACTCTTTATCATAGCAATGAAGTTGAGAACCAAACCAATGATATTTTTTGTCTCCTCCTCCCAGGAGACTGGGCTCAACCTACCAGTTCAATGATGCAGTGAAGCTGTGCAAGGGCCTCCTGCATGCCCTGCCAAGCCTGTTTCATCTTCTGTGTTGAGTGCAGGTAGGCAAATAGGCGAAGTTCACCAGAGAGAGACCCCAGCCGCACAAAGTACCTCCTCTTCTCCTGCTGCTGCTCCACAGACATTATGCCCACACCCTCCTCAGATGCTGCCAGTTTGGCTGAAGAAAGAGACAATGTCTGTACATGGCTGACCAGAGATGCTCACCACACAGGTGGTGTATCAGGAGCTCTTGGATGAGGAGCCATCTAGCCTCCCACATGGCACTTCCCATTAGCCCCTTTCCAGAGTAGGGAGGTGAGAAATGGGGCTGACCATCCCCCAGTTTGATCATTCATGTTATGAATGGTCACATGTACCATTTCCTTACCTAGTTCCTCATTTCCAATAGGGAGAAAGCTGTCTTCTGTTCTGTCCAACACACCTTCTGCTCCACTTACAGTAGTCTGGCCCACTCTGAAGTCCATAACCACCCCCATACTGCTGGTGACTGCAGATCTGGCAGCCTCCACACCACTCTGAAGAGTCTCCTTAGTTACATCAATCACCTCTGTCACTTTGCTGCTCACAGCACCCTTTGCATCAGCCACTCTGGATGACACCAGCTCTTTTGTGTCAGAGATAATCTGTGGAAGAGGAGACATGTCAGATAAGGATTGGGTCATTAGTACACTACAGTTCTGAGTTACACCAAGAGGACAATTAGCACTGTGTCTACTAAGTATTTACTCCAGTAGGAGCTTGCACTATGCACTCAGATAGTTTGTTCCTCATATGAGAGCCTACTTCAAGGTTAGAAACCCTGCAAAGCCAGGACTCTGTCAGGCAAGGAGAGCACAGCCTTTGATTCTTACCTGTTCCACTGGCTTTTGAAGGAGAGGGAGCTTTTCCCCTAGCTGATCCAAACCCTTGGAGGCATACTCACTCACTGTAGCAACTGAAAAAAAAAAGGAATGTCAAAACTTGTTCTTATGCAGTTCCATCACAAGTTCTACCTTCCTGAGCACGTTGCTCTGCAGGGAGCCTAGATGAAAGTCCCCATTCAGATCACCAGGCCAGGTGGGTTATAAGTTGAACCTATAGAACAGCTCATCTTGGTCTCCTCATGGATCTGTTCACTTTGACAGCAGCCAATTTTGTGTTGCACAGACACCGCCACCTACACAGGACCCCTCCCCTCCTGCAATTTCTTGAGCTCCTGACTAAATAGGTACATAGCCCTCAACTCTGCCCAAAGCTGCACATCCCAAGGATCCAGGATCACACAGCAACTGTCAGGATACTGTCAGCAGGGATGCCAGCTCTGGGCTTAGAGTGAATTCAGCTGTCACACACTTTTGTCAGACACTTGTCATTAGTCATAGCCCCTCTCCAGGAGTTTAGAGTTTCTTCTCAGATGCCATAGTCACGTTGTTTTAGGGCCACAGCAAACAGGACTTTTAGCTGTAACAGTTATCCAAGAGGAACGTTCTTCAGGTAGTCACCATGAGCTTGTAAGATTCTTACTATAAGCATCTGTCACCTAATACTTTGGAACTTGCCAGACCACTTTCAGGGAAGTCAACACCAGAGTCACGCCCTGGTCCTCCATCACATTACTTGGACTAGGACTCAGCTTCTTAGCCTTACTTGTAGTTGTCTTTTTATTATGGTGATAGAGGTGCATTTCCACATCCTAGGACTCCTTCCAAAGCTGGAAGGATCCAGAGAGTCCCTCACAGGTAGGTGCAAACCTGCCCTTCCCCAGGGAATTACCATGAGGCTCCAGTGCAGTCAGAACTGGCTGCACACAGCTGGCTGTGGCTTCAGTCACACTCTTCACTCCTTTCTCTGCTGCATCACACACAGATCTGATGTAGGGGTGGCTCTCCTTAGTGGAGGCATAAGCTGTAGAAACCACATCACAGGCAGAGCTGACCAAGGTCAGGTTAGCCACTTGATTTACTGCATCCTAGAGGAGAAAAAAAAAGCCATGAAACTTAAGCATAGGACCCTGAACTTCCTGCAGATTTTCCCCCCCAAACTTCTTCTGTTTGGCTCTTCAAAGTCACCTGGTCTGGTTGAGGAAGCAAGGCTTGTCTTGCTTGGACACGTTATTTAAAAATTCACATCTCAGTTGTGAAACAAGCTGTGGAGCATTGGCACTTACAGTTCTCCAGCACAATGCTACCCAGGGGACAGCTGAGCATGGGCTACCTCAATACTTCTGTACCCATATCCAGCTCCAATTCATTTGCTATAGCCATTTAACAAGCTAACACCCCAGGAAAAGCTTCATCAGGCAGGATCACGTTGGTTTTAAGGTGACAGACTTCACACTGGTCTACAAGAAGCATGCTGCTGGTCATGGGACTAAAGCAAGTGCAGCAGGTTTCAAGGCTGCTGAAAAAATTCAATTCTTTCCGTAGAAGCACTGCCTGCAGCAAGCCAGAATCTTTACAGAGTTGAGAAACATCTTTCCTAGCCAAAAACCAGGCTATTGTGCCTAGCCCAGGAGGTTATGTACAGGGTCTTCAGGCATGCTCTTGGTTGTGCTGCCATCCACATTTGCAGAGAAGCTGCAGGGCACAGCCTGAGCAGAGGCAACGCTCCTCCCTTTGTTGGGTCTTAGCTTCCCCCAGCCACTGCAGGTCCTCCTCCTCCTCATACCCCCCACCCAGGAGAGGCCACTCATTACATCTCACACACAGCACCTACCTGCTGCTCTTCTTCCTTCACCTCCAGGGAGGTCTTGGTGGCTTCTTCTTTGTCAGGCATAGCAGAGGCCATTGCAGCTGAAATACAAGTAGCACCATGGTTTTAGGAAGATGAAGGGAAAGCATCCGATGAGCCTCCAGAGGGATTCTCCATCCCACAGGACACTTCCCCCAGCCTCATTAAAGGGAGAGGTTCTTTTACTACCCACAAAATGGACCTCTTCCCATTACAGAAGGAAGGGATCTGTGACACTTGCAAAGCCACCTAGTATTTAGGTTCCACATGGTTTATGATAATCAGAGAAATGAGAACAAAGTCTTTCCTCACCCAGGAAAACTCTCACCAGAGAGATCATAGTGCTTATTATCAATATGAATAAGCACTGGGTGCCTCCTTCCACTCCGCCAAGGCTTCAAGGAAGTCCTGCATTAGCAAGATACTAACAGGAGAACTGGAGGCAAAAACAAACCTCACACACACAGAGGGCAATTCAAGAACCTGCCCTACTATGTTAGTACACCCCAACCAGTACCAGCCTTTCACTCAAAACCAGCACAGGCTGCGTCTAACTTTTCAAGCAAGACCACAAGCAACCTTGCATTAACTAAGACTAATTCCATAATTAAGCCAGGTAAGAAACATCCAAACGTGAACCAGGAGCTCATAGAACAACTACAGCCTTAACAGCTGAAGGTGTGAGAACAGTACCTCTCTTGCTCTTGCTGGAAACAGGCAGGTGGCTCAACAAGGAAGAACCAGGCACCACACCATGCTCCATCATCCCTGCTCTGCCTTTTTATACCAACCAGGGAAGTGGGGTAAGGAGGGACCCTCAGTGACTGACAGCTCTGGGAAGCAGCAGAAAGGAACCAGTCTCTGTCCTGGCCAATTAGAGGTGGAATGGGATGGAGATGGGCCCTGCTGTGGCTCGTTAATTACTCTGTAATCAGGTAGGTACACCTTGCCCTGTGTAGAGGAGCTCCCTTCAGAGGCCAGTGTTCCTGCAAAATGGGAGGCATCACTGGCACAGACCATGCACCCTCTGTGGTCCTGCCTCAGATCCCACACATCCGTAAATGGCAATGAGTTGTGTTTCTCTTTTTGATAGGAAACAATAACCACACAAGAAAATAAAATATAGCGAAACAAATCCAGAGAAGGACTTCACACCTAGCGTGGGATTCCTATTGCTTTTGCCTGCCAGTGCTTAATGGCTAACGACAGAAGTAGCTGCTCGGCTGCTGCCCAGTCTTAGAAGCACTGGAACTTGTTTCTCCTCTTGAATTCCCTGGGGCCTGCAGGGTGAGCATCCTCTAAGTAGTCTGATTAGTACCCAGGTGAGACCCTCCTGTTCAGGTTCAGTGTGTACTTTCAGGGCTGACCCGCCATCCCCCGCAGGCTTCAAACACAAACTTGGCTTCAGACAAAGTGCACAACAGCCCGCTGGTCTTTACGTGCATTTTGGGAATGGCAGCTGATGTTCATCCCTGTGCTGGGGGCAATTTGGACCTCCGGCAGCCTGGGGGTGGGCCAGCCATGGTCCTCCCCCTCAGCAGAGCTTCACCTCACTGCAGAAAGACGTTTCCAATTCACAGGGTCTCAGATCACGCAGGGACCTGCCTGGTGGTGGTGGGCATCATTAGAGGGAAGAGGGAAGCCAGCAGCGGCTGGGTCTTGCAAGGACTCTCCCTGTGTGCAGTCTGGAGACTCTAACATACAGCAGTCTTGGAAATGGCTCTTGTTTACTTTACAGCAGAGCAATTATACTGAACAAGCCATTCCAGGGGCAGTGGGTTTCCCTTGGATCTGTGTCTTGGGGCCACTTTTCTCCAGCTTCTCTGATCACCAATGAAGAGTGAGTCACACCGTGTCCTTCTCTTCAGAGGAGCCATTGTCATGGACCCCTCTCCTCCTGGGCCACCTCTTCACCTGATTTTATTGGGATCTTGAGGCCCTTGATGTTCTATTAAACCTGAAATCAGCTGAGCAGTTCATACATTATATGGGGAAGGGAAACCCGATAGTCACAGTAGTGGACACAGAACATAACTCTGACATCAGGATAAGAAGAAACAAGGGCACAGCAATGGTGACACCGCAGCTGATCGAGGACAAATTGCTGACTTTCATTTGACAACAGGGAAGGACTGTTACGAAAGAGCAATGCTATCTCTCCAAAACACAGCACATGGACCGGTTTTCATGTCATTGCTGTTTGGTGAGATCTCACAAAAAAGAAAAAGTTGAATTCTCTGTACACTCCCAGGGCAGCCAGCCTGAGAAGACAGCACTGTCCGTATGGTTGATGATTCAGGCAGCTGCATGAAACCCATTGGAAAGTTTTGAGTGGGAGTGGGATGTTTTAGGTACCTTCTTAGTACCCTGACCCCGCTAAGGGTCACTGCTTTACCTGCATGCATGCCTTGTCCAACATTGCAGCAAGCCCAATGTTGAGTGGGAGTTCAACACTGAAGCTTGGCAGGATCAGGGCTGATGGCATTTTGTTTTGCTGCAGAACACAGAAAGTGTTTGTGTCACAGCCTCCATCCAAAGCTCCAGCTCCTCAAATACAGGATCTGTCATTGCCTTCATTTAAAAAGAAAATCAGAAGAAAAAAACATGAGTAGGTGGCACCAGTGTAACACCAGCTTGGATCTGCTCGGCTGTTACCTGCCAGAGGATTCTGGACCCTGGTGGCAGAATAGACAGGGCTGGCACCCACCCACGCATGACGTGAACTAAATTACCTTCCTCCCTTTCCAGTATTCATGACCTAAGTCCCATCCAGCATCCATCAAGATACCATGGCAGCTACAGAGCTCCAGCCAGTTCCCCTATGCAGGGAGCAGCCTGTTCCCTGCTTCTGCAGCAGAGCAGACACCCCAACACAGCTTGTGTCCCACACGATCCCGTGCAACCCCAGCCCTCACGTTCATGGTGGGGAATAACATGCAGAGCCCCAGGAGAACCTCCACATGAACGAACCAGCACAGCTCTCCAAAACCAGTTATGTATCGTCAAATAGCCACAAGGAATACGTTGAGTGTCTTCATAGGCATCTGGCAAGGAAAACAAAGCAAGCATCTTAGTCCCAAGTAGCATCCAGATATAACCCACAGGCTGCCTCCCCAAACATCCCACACCCCCCAGCCAGACCTCACAGCTCGGTGTGATGGCACCTGGGCTGCAGGGACCTAGAGGCTGCTCTTTTGTCAGGCTCATGCTCTGAGCAGAGGGTGCTACATACACGTGGTGCCTTCACACTCCCTGCGACCATGCCTGGGAGCCCCAACAACCTGCCCCAGGAACTGCCCAAGAGGGATTCCACTGTTTGCTCAGAGGAAGCCCTCACAAGCACTCAACATCGGTCCTGGGGTCCCAGGAGAAAAACAAGTATTTGATCAGCATGATAGTGAAGATGCGTATTCTACAAGAGATGGTTCAAATCTCATGGATGGTTCAGGTAGGAGCAGCTTAAGATGATACAATGCTGGATCTGAGCCACCCTCTTCCTCAGAGTGTCCTGCTGAGATCTCACTTGATGAGGTGAAATATCTCATTCAAGCTCAAGGGAATACCCCAAGCTCATCCAGGACTTTCTTGGGCATGACCACAGGCATTTTTTAGTTCTGCTTAGTCACCTCAATGTGACAATGCAGACAGAAGTGGGTCTGCACAACTTACTATGGAAGATATGGTGATCATACCATGTCATGCTATCTTGATGATGAAGCAGGGGAGGCTGGTGGCTGCTGGAATAGAGGTCACCAAAGGCCGAGTGGTTGCACATCTCACCGTTTTTGCAAAGCATGAGTTAAAAGCTTTGCAAGTAAGGTATCAGGCCCCGAAACAGTGCAGAGACAAGTGTCAAACTGCCTTCACCTCCCAGAGCCATAGAAGTGAAGTCCACCAGGAGTGAGGCCAGAAATGGCGAATCGCAAGAGTCTGGCAGTCCCTTATGACTGTGGTTGGTTTAACTATTTCCTAAGCAAGTCCCTGCCTTTTGCTGGAGAGCCTGAGTGTCTTTGTATTCATAGAAATGCAAACAGACAGGTTAAATTGTGTTTGTCCTGCACAAGGTTGGATCTCTGGGAAGGCACCGTTTGCCAGGCTCTGGACACAACTGCACACCTGAGGGTCCTGCGTGCTCATGTCTTGCACCTCATCCCTGCTCTGGGGTAGTTGCAGATTTGGTCTTTTGCTCCTTTGTCATGTGTTTAGAGACAGACCAGACCAGTCAAAGCCCTGACAGCCCTGAGGAGCACACACCACCTTCATCTTTGTGCCTGACAGTACAGGTGAGACTAAGGACGTGACATAGCAGCCTTCAGAGAGAAACCATGCATTTGGGAGTGCCAAAACTGCCACCTGAGGAAAGAGTTGGTGTCTCCAGCTGTGTGAATAGTTGTGCTGGGAGTGCAGCAAGGAGACATCACAGCAGGTACCAGGGCTGCAGCTCCCCACATGGAGCACAGCCGCCTGCCATGGGTGGCACAGGTAACCCATGCTGAGAAGCTCTGGCACACCAAGAGTTGCCTCAGATCTCATCCAGGGCTTCTTAGGCTTCAACCAGTGTATAACATTCGTGTTAAGTTCCTCCTAGGGCTAGTTCTGGCTCGAGGAGCCACCTTCAATGATCTGACCGCTGTGGGAAAGGCCACCACAGCCATGTTTGCCTGCGATGGCAGCAGTTTCTTCCCTCACACATCAAGTTGATGGAAACCAGACTAACGTGGTGTGGAACAGCAGGTGCTGCTGGAAATGATGCTCATACATCTGGTTACAGACCACGGTTCCTTTCAGCACTGTACTCGGCAGGACACCAAGCAGGACTCCTGCTGCCAGAGCCAGATAAAGATGATGGCAGATCTTTACATGGTAGAACAGTGGGGAGCAGAAAAAGGTAAACCAGGGAGGAAAACAGACTTCAGTGAGCCCTTTATAAACAAAAAAACAGCTACTCTGATAAATACAAACAACCCAAAAGTAACAGAGATAAAAGCAAATCGTTCCTAATGAGATGATTGAAAATAAACTGAAGGTTCTATATCCTTTCTCCTTTGGCTATAAAGCCTGAAAGGGAACCCAGGCAGTCCTTAGCTTGCCCTGAGGCCACCCACACTCCTGATGCACAGCATGGTAGCAGAGAAGGTTGTGTACGGGCGCAGGATGTCTTAACCACAGGGCACCGGGGCTGCTCCGGGCAGTGTGGGGGCGACCGACGGCCCCCACCTCGCTGTTCGCACAGCAGGTGAAGACCCCCTTGGCCTGCAGAAGGCATCGAATTCAGCTCTTCTGTAACCTGGGTTAATTCTTTAGCATCAGCAAGTATATAATATCACAGCTTGAATTTTTGCACAAGGGTAGAATGGCTACTGCATTTTGAGAGGAATAAATATGTGCCAAACAAAACCTTAAAGATACCCGGAAAAAAAAAATTGACTGGATCATCCCAAACAGACATTGATTTGGTTGCTTCCGTTTCATCAGCAATAGCAATGGGTATGTGTAAAAGCAGTTTCACATTCCTAGATAAAATTATTGATGAGCAATAAGATTTTGGGTTATTTAAGGGGCATTTCATTTCTAAGTTTGTCTGAGGCACCACAGTTCTCCACTGACCAGGTTTCATGTGTCTGTACCAGTTACCTACAGATCTCCTTGTGCCCCTGGATTCTGAACATGATGAGTAATTCAGTTACTCTACTCATGGACTCTAAGTACCAAAGATCCTAATTTTTACACTAACTATAAGGCATTAGCTGGGGTTTCTCAGGTGCATTTAAAGGTGAACTCAGTGTCAGAAAAGGAAAAAAAAAACATTTTTTAATGGCCCTGGCTGCACAAAGATCACGGTGTCGTGCGGTTTTCTGGATGATGAGTTTGGGTGATTGTGAGGCTGCAAAATAAGCCTGTCGTAATGGTCATGAAACTACCAGCAAGAGTGATGCTGGAGGCTAATCCAGTAAACCTGGAGGTTCTGACATATCATGTCTTGTCAGAGCTCACTATCACCATAATGGAGAACATGAGAGCAATCAGAGCCTAAATCCCTCTGGACGCTCCTTCGTATCTTTCCTGCAAAAGAGGAAAAAATTCTCCAAGTATGGACTGTCCTCCAGACAAGCCCAGAAGCAGTGGTAAACATCATGTCAGAGGATCCATCCTCCCAGACCACCCTGAGGAAGGAGCAGTGTTTGTGTCATTTTCTTGAGGTCTATCACTCACTTTCTGGTTTGGACTGTGACAGCAGCATCCCTGAAATATGTCATCCTCCTGCATGGGGAGCCATGCGCCCACCTCTCATTGCTCCTCACATCTTCAGCTATGAATGCCTCATGCAGCAGAGGCAGCATATCAGGGGTAGAGCCCAAGCTGGGTCTTATGGCGTTGAGTAGAGGACTTGGGGTGAGTACGTCCTCCACTTGACAGAGCTTCTGGTAAGGCTTTGGATGATCAGACTCATAATGGTTTCTTGTCTCGTACTCGCACTGCTTCTAACCATATTCCAGAAGATGAGCTTCATCCAGCTCATTAGTACAGTGCAAGCCTTCAGGCAACCCCAAATTCAGGAGGAGGGCTGCTCCTGCTGTCCTACACCCATCAGGTGCACCAAGGCAGTGAAGGATCCATCCTGAAATCCTACAAGTTTCCCAGAAAACAAAAAAATCATTAATATTTCTTTTTCTGTGCTCCTGAGCTCGAGCTGCCGTGCAGTACAAAGCCAAGAAGCTGGGTGACCCTCTTGGCTCCCTTCAGCTGCCGACAGAGAAAAGAAGGGAGGTGGGAGCATCAGCCTGACTCAGCACCTGACCTCCTGCAGAAAACCTTTCAAAATCAAACTGACTTCCAAGAAACTGCTCCTACCCTCTCATCCACCCTTTCTTTATCGCTTGTTTTTCATGGCTCTTTTTGAAAGGAGAATGTTTTCCCAAGCCCCCTTGGCAGAAAAAAGCTCACGTAGAAAACAGCAAGCAATTTCATGTTGCGGGTCTGCTGCTGTTAGTCACCAAAAGGCATGTCCTAGTGCTTTGTGTCACGGGTGGAACAGAGACTCTCTACCCAGAAATTGCTGTCCAGATCCTTTGTAGCACTGACTGAGCCGTTCTGCCTCAGGAAGAGGTAATGAGTGCGATAGCTGCCAGCCTGCTGCGGAGCTTAGCATAATTGCTGTTTAGATAGCTGGGTAGTTATGGTCATCACCACCCCGTTGCCTTGGCCAAAGCTGCACAGCACCTGTGTTTGTAAGGAAGGGGAATACGAACGGTTAAAAACAAAGGGAGACGCTGGGAAAATCAAACAGGAGAGTTTCTGATGTCTGGGTTTTTCTCCTTCACTAAAGATCAGTAAAGCCCTTGCCATGGAAATGCCCAAGCCAGATTTATTTTGGTTTAATAGGTTATGTTTGAGGTAACCTTTCTTCCCCTCTTTTAGCAGGGTGAAGGGGATAGGAAGAGGTAGCCAGAACACAATTAATGCAGAGACTAGGAAAGCTGATGATGGTGAACTGAAGCAGAAAATCCTTTGCTGCCTGATCACTGATGGTTGGTGGGAAATCCTGTGCTACAGAGACTGCATCCAGCTCAGTGGCAGGATGCTAACATAGTCAGCAGACTTGAAAGTAGTTCCCCTGGAGGTAGATTGGTTCTGAAGGACTGGACAACACTAAGCAGGATGATTTCAAGAGATTGTTTTTAATGAAAGCAAGGGTGGTGTTAACCAAATGTAGTGATTAGTTGAGCAACAGTTGGTCTTCAGAACAGAGCATCATCCATCAATAGGTACTATGAACTGGTAGCAGGGGAGGTCGACACAGCAACATCAATACAACAGAGATCCAAAACTAGAGACCTTCTTCCCATCTGCTTTATCTCAGCTTTATCTCAGACCCATTGAGTGTGTTGCAAGTGCTGGTAAATCCCTGTAACTACAATTTCAATGGAAGGATAGAGAGCACAGCCTTCCTTGGGCAGGCTGCCTGGCCAAGAACTCCAGCTTCTCCCATTTCAACTTCTTCAAGGTACGAAAGATGGTGAGGTTTTTTTCTTTTGCTGTTGAAACTTATTCTAACCGCACAGGACAAGGAAGGAAAACACACTGCATTACAATAGCTAAGCTAGAAATTAGCATCTTTCTAATGGTGCTGGATCAGCCTGGCCCTGTTCTTCACACCTGGCCAAACCCTGCCCCAGGTGGGCCTGTTTCTAGTAATGCTTGTGCTCATGGGTTAAAGGCACAGTGGATAAGGAGGCCTCTGTGAAGCACTGCATAAGACACTCTTCCTGCATGAGGTAAGAGTAATATGCCTGTCCTCTGGTATGCAGTCAGGGTTCTTCTGGCTGTTGGCTCTGAATGTGTGGCAGAGGCTCTTGTTGGGAAGAGGAGTGGGTTGGGAGTGATCTGGGAGCTGCTCTGAGCCCAGCTGGGAAAGCGGCACCTCAGAGAAGCAGATGGCATGGTGCTCTGGTGAGCTGAGTGTCAGGTCAGGTTTGTCTGTGGGTTGGCAGCCAAGTTCTCACCACTGCAGGTGGATGTTCATCTGTGCCTCTCTGCAGCTCAAAACTTCTGGGGGGATGGATGTTTGTGTGTGTACATGACTAGAGAGGGGTCTTTCCTCCTCTTCACTGATGAGGCCACTTATTGTGAAGGAAAGACACTACCCACTGTGGGGGGACAGGGAGAGTACAGCGCTGTTGTGCTGTGAAGGGTACAAGTTGACTGTAAATCCTGCATAGAATTTACAGGAGGCAACTAATCCAACAGGTCCTGGCAATCTGCTCCAGTTGGTGCTGGAGAAATCAGTGTATCAACCAGCTCAGAGGCTCACGGCTAACAGTTTATTCTGCCTTTGTATCCCATGGCAAGCATTTGCACCAGTTGCCAATGAGTCGGTGTTCCTGTGCTCATTATCACACTGAGGTTTGAAGACCACAGAGCTATTGTGGAAGAGAAGGGCTCCAACCACGGCAGAGGAGAGCCCGTGGATGCTGTATCCATGACGACAGCTCCTTTCACTTTCAAACATTCGACACCGATTAGAGGCAGTCTCCCCAGTGCTAACGATGGGAATAGGGAGGCTGGAGCACTGGGCTGGACTTGGGGACTGTGAGACTCCGTCCTCAGTTCTGTCAGCTGCCTGCGGGGTGACTTTCTCTGAGGCTGTTGGGCTCTTTGTCTCAGTTTCTCCATCTTTAAAATGGCGATCACGATTTTGACCTTTTCCCACAACATGCATTGTGATCTGATGATGAAAAGTGCCAGATGAGAGCTAGGGATTACTGATAATAAAGTCCACACTTACCATTAGAAAGGCAGTTCCTGCTCAAGTCAAGCCATACTCCTCTTAACCAGAGAAATAGAGTTTCTCTGTGCTGATCTGGGCAGCACCAGGTTCCAAGTCCTTGGATTTGCTTCCCCCCAGGAGGAGGAGGCGCATTGGGACTCTGATGTGGCAATGTGCTTATGCAGGAGTTCGCCTCGAGCACGTAAGCAGAGCTTTCGGGAGGACAAGCTGGGCTCCACTGCACATAAGATCTTCTTTCTCCTGAGAACTTGGTGAACTATATACAGTGAGGGTATGAAAGAGGTACCTGTCCCCTGAGAAGGTGCCACCAGCTGCCTTCCACCAGCATCTCTTTTTGCTGCACGAGGACTACGTGGCATCTCCTAGCTGAAGCAGGCAGCAGCGGGCTACCCATAGGAGACCACCGAAACCCCTCCACCGGCATCCTTGGCTCAGAGCCTGATGCCTGGCTAACCGTCCTTGGTTTCAGTGTGGAAAATGGATCTGGAGGACACACACAATGCATGTGCACCAAGGAGGTTATTGCTCTTCAACAAAGTAAAATAGAAGGTCTGGAGGCCCCTCTGCTCTATCGCACACTTGCTTAGATTGTACTGACCCCTTTCAATCGTTGTTACGTCATGTGACCAGCAGGTAACCTAGGCCCAAGATTTGAAGAGGGTGCCCACTAAACTGTCAGAGACACCCTTCAGAAATATCACTTGAAGTCCCTACCATAGAAACTGGAGTTTGAAATATGCACAGAGCACAGAAGAAAAGGCTCTAGCAGCACATTTTGAAAATCAGTGCTTTAGGCAATCTCCTTAGCAGCTTGTTAGATGTTTTATAAGTGTTCTTCCCAGCTCCCGAAGAAATAATAGTACTAATGATTGTGTCAGATACAAAATAATTTCACAGTCTTTTTTTGTCTGCAGGCTTTCCAATTTCAATCAATCACGTGCCCCTCTGTGCAGCTGAAGGAATCCAAAACCCATAGTACAGACAGCTTGGCTGGCAAAAAAATAAATAAATAGAAAGGACACCAGGGCCATCTTTTTCTGCATTACTTCCAGCCAACACTTTGTTTGCCTTAGCAAGTCAGGCACTTGCTGAGCTGCGATACCTTCTCATTAGCACGGCTGAGCGCTCTCCGGGATCCCAGGAGGAGGTGTTAGTATCAAGCGTTGAGGAGCATAGTCAGGGAATCGGCACATGCCTGCACGTTTCGCTGGTCTGCAAAGTGAACTGGTGTCCCCAAGAGAGGTGGTGAACATCCAAGCTCCCCCAAGGCTGGGGTGATGAGATAGCCACTGCGGCGGTGGAAGCGGTGGCACAATATATCCCTTCAAGCCCAAAAGTGACTTGTGTCTGATATCTGGGGGGAGTGTTTTAATCAGTGAACTGTAGGAACTAGTGAGCTCCCTGCAAATACTCTTATGCTCAGGACAATTGTCCTTGTGGACATAACCACACCTGAATGATTGCATCAGGCCAGCAGAAAAAGCTTTCCTGCTCGTGACAGAGATCTGGCTGACTGGCAGAGCTCAGAGACTGGTGATCAGTGGTGCAGAGTCTAGTTGGAGGCCTAGCAACACAAGCGGTGTTCCCCAGGGGGTCAGTGCTGGGTCCGGTCTTGTTCGATATCTTCATCAATGACCTAGATGATGAGATAGAGTCCACCCTCAGCAAGTTTGCTGCGGATACCCAGCTGGGTGGAGTGGCAGACACACCTGAAGGCTGCGCTGCCATTCAGCATGACCTGGACAGGCTGGAGAGCTGGGCAGAAAGGAACCTGATGAGGTTCAGCAAAAGCAAGTGTAGAGTCCTGCACGTGGGAAGAAATAACCACACACATCAGTACAGGTTAGGGGATGACCTGCTGGAGAGGAGCTCTGCAGAGAAAGACCTAGGGGTCCTGGTGGATGACAGGTTGACTATGAGCCAGCAGTGTGCCCTTGTGGCCAAGAAGGCCAATGGCGTCCTGGGATACATTAAAAAAAGCGTGGCCGGCAGGTCGAGGGAGGTGATCCTCCCCTTCTACTCTGCCCTGGTGAGACCCCATTTGGAGTACTGTGTCCTGTCCTGGGCTCCACAGCTCAAGAAAGACAGGGATCTCCTGAAGAGAGTCCGGTAGAGGGTAACAAAGATGATAAAAGGCCTGGAGCATCTTCTCTATGAGGAGAGGCTGAGAGACTTGGGTCTCTTCAGCCTGGAGAAGAGAAGGCTGAGAGGGGATCTGATCAGTGTTTATAAATACCCAAACTGTGGGGGGCAGTTGGATGAGGTCAAACTCTTTTCGGTGGTGGGTAGTGAGAGAACACAGGGCAATGGCCAAACACTGGAACACAAGAAGTTCAGCTCAAACATGAGAAAGAACTTCTTCACAGTGAGGGTGACGGAGCCCTGGGACAGGCTGCCCAGGTTGTGGAGTCTCCTTCTCTGGAGATATTCAAGGCCTGTCTGGATGCCATCCTGTGCAGCCTAGTGTAGGGCACCTGCTTTGGCAGGGAGGTTGGACTCGATCTCCAGAGGTCCCTTCCAACCCCTGCCAATCTGTGATTCTGTGACATCCTTAGGGACAGCATGGCAGAAAGGACACAGATACCTTTGTGCCTTCTACGCAACAACACCCCTGTGAGAGGTTTACTTCTCTGATTTTAGAGATGGAATATCATAGAGGGGAAGTGGCAAACTCGTTTTACACTTCTGCTTTGAAATAGTTGGTTTAGTTCTTACAAAATAATTGTAACCCAGGCTAGAGTTACTAGAAATACCCAGAAACAGCCAGTAAAAATTCACATTTCCAGGAGTCTTTGGAAACTCTCTGTTGAATTTTCACTGTGGGTGATGAGGAAAAGGTCCCAGAAATTAGTTTTTAAAAAGCATTGAAAAGAGCAGAGGACAATGAATCTTCAGTGCTCAATACAGTTACAGACCACAAATAAATAATTTGCATGGCTACCTTGATTGCATTTGTTTACTCTTTTTGTCCTGAATAATAGAAAAAGTCACTCCAGACTCTTGCAGAAAGTACACTAAGGGCAACAGCTCTCCAGAATCAAGGTTTGGGCTTCCATTGGTCTGTAGAGCACTTGAGTGGGATGATGGCCTCCTTTTCTTTTCTTCCTCCCTTGCAGGTGCTCCCTCCTGTCCAGTTCAGCTTTTCACGTATGCTGTTTCGAGCTGGGGTAGTTACGGCTGCTCTGTCTACGTTGGTGGATGAGAGGTGACTCACCCAAGCCTGCCTAAGGAGAAACATGAGCATGTGCGTCTCGTGGTCACACACAGTCCCTAAGCCATGGAGCTGACGAGGCAGGTTTGCATTTCACAACTTCTTGCAGATCCTGGCTGAGCTTTTTCCGGAATTTGCACGCTCTCCCTCTGTCTGGTGCCTGCTGGAGTTTGAGCTCACACAATGATCTTTTCCTCAATTAGGATACTTACACTACCTTTTTCTTACTCAGTTGCCTACTTTTTCACATTTTGTAAGAATTTAATTACCTCTGAAACCTCTTTCCTGTTCTGTAAGATCTGATTGAAATTTAGCCAACGAATTCAGAAACCACAGTGTAGGGACAATTTAAAAACCCAAAGGAGATAGTTACACGGTAATGTGAAATAATATATAATCCATTTGAGTTTAATTTATCCACAGCATTTAGAATTTTGATAAATTTATTCCAATCCTGTATGTCCCTTCTTTTTTCTTTGAACTGCCTGAAATACCTGGCACCACCTGGTAGATGTTTCTCCTCAAGACCTGCCAGGGATCCCACACTGGGAAAAGCAGCAGCCTCAGCTCACAACCTTTGCAGTCTACGGAGTGAAAAATGCAATTCAAACGGGAAACAAAAGGTCAAAAAGCGTGCGATTAACTAAATTTAAATTTTTGCATTTAATCTCTTAATTGTTAAAGTTGTACCTGAACTCGTGGGCTTTACCACAGAGGTAAGTGGGCAACACGAGTGTAATGACCTTCTTTGGGATATCTTCATCTTCCACCTGTGTTGTTTCCACCACACTGCTCTGCATCTGACTTACCTTGCTTATTCCCCTGGCCCAGGTTGTGATAATGCCCCATAAGGACCCTGTTCCCTTCACCCATGGCCACTGTCTCAGGGGATGGTGGGGAGCAGCCTGTCCCTCACATTAATCCATCACAGGTCATGGATAGTGCGAGGTTTTTCTTTCTGGTAGAAAAGACTCCCAGTAACTGCAGACTGAGATTGGGGCAATTTGGTGGTTTGAATCCTCCCATATATTGTCCTTTTTGGAAAGCGCCTGACCTTTAGTGTCCTTCTTCAAATTATCTTCCTACGATACCATCCCAAATAGATGACTTTTTTCCACATAGCATGACTTGAGGCTTTCGAGAGAGAATGGTGATGCAATAGACCAGGTCTGAAAACATCATCCAGGTATGGAAACATCATTTTATGGAGGAAAATCTGTGTCCTGCTTCTTGGCAGGGAGTCTTCGGGGTGGGTGTGATTAAGTGCATAGATGGGTCTGATCGAGGGTTGTCCGTGGTCAGCTGAATTCTATCCTCCAAACACAAACACTGAGGCTTCAGATTTTCACAGACTATTTGCAAAGCGTTGCCACCGTTTAAGTGCAGTTGGTAGATTAATTTCACTGTGGTTCAATTTGCAGTTTAATGCCATCAAGGCTAGAATGGATTACAGCCATTTCGTCTGGCCTCCAGCTTTAACTACAGCGCCGGGTGTCACTGAGTTTCCCACACGGTTTAGGAATGTCGCTGATAGGCCAACAGCAGCCTATGGACTATCCCCATTATTCTGCGTTTGAATTTCAGTACTGGTGGCCTGAGGGGTAAAAGAGTTTGAATGCTTGGTTTTGCAAGTAAACATCCAATCTTATGCGGCCACATGACGCCAGGTAGTCAAGATTGCTTATAAATGTAGAAATACTACAGGATAACACTGATGCAATCAAATGTTATGTGACTGTAACATCCACATATTGTTTTCCCATCTGCCAGCAGCTCTTTTTGTGTGTGTGTTGCTTGTTTGTTTGTTTTGATTGCAGAAGTTAATTTTCAAGATGTTACAGGAGAAACATGTGTGTCTATGCTATGGGATCCCAGACTGGTTTGGGTTGGAAGGGACCTCAATGATCATCTAGTTCCAACCCCTGCCACGGGCAGGGACACCCCCCAGTAGATCAGGTCACCTGCCTTTAAGCTGATGCCCTCAACGATTAACGACAGTGCGTTTTCCAGCAGCCCAGTTGCAGAGCCCACGCTGCCGTGGCTTTGTCGCCATCCCTGCACCACTGGGCTCAGGGATGTCTGGCTCAGCTCTGCCTCTGGGAGGAGAAGGTGCATCTTCTGAGCCGTCCGTGGAGGCTCATAGCTCCAGTGATGGTCGTGGTGAGCCGTGGCCAGGAGCTCTGCTTCCACGGGATTGCTGTTTCCCGTAGCCTTTGTTTGCATTATTATCTGGGGCAGTGTGATACGACTGTCCTACTTTGCCTGTTGTAAAAAATAGCACAGAAATAAGGTTTGATCTCTTTCCAACCACAGAGATAATTGTGAGCTGTTTGCTTCCACGACCTTCCTAGTCAGTTGTTATAGCTATTTTAAAATGATTCTCCCAGAGCTTTTTTTTTCTGATGGGGTCACCGAGATTGGTGTTAAATCTCGATACACCTGTCAAAATACTTTTTTTTTTTTCCACTGGCAGGACATTTTGTATTAGACGTTGCAGCGTTAGTGTATTTTAATAGGTATCCCTTTCTTTTGCCATTCTTTAAAGTAGTTTGGAGGATACAATTTTCAAATCTTTTATTGTACATCCTTTTATGAAAGTGTCTCCATAGCTGATGCTTGCTTTATTATTTTTTTTTAAAATCAGGTTTCTTTGTGATAGAATCAGATCTGAAATAATTTATGTTCCTTGCATTTTTCATTTCTGAAGTCAGGTTTGCTTTTTACACAGTTTTGGGTGGGGTTGAGGCTTTTGTACTTCTTTTCTCCCCTTTTAATATCGATTCTAACATTTGTCAGACAGGTTTATTTCTGGCATCTCTGTTCTCTGCTTTATGTGATCTTTTCTGTGGGTGCTTTCCTACAAGTTTTCTAACTAAATTTCTTTAATTTCCAATTCATGTACTTTCTCTTACTGTTGACATGGAAGAAAAGCAGAAGAAATATTATAGACTTGAGGCCGGTTTGACAGTCTAATAAGAGACAGAAACAAACAGTACGCACTGAAAGGGGGAAAGCAGCTCCTTATAAATCTTATAGCTTTCTTGTAATGGAAAAATAATGTATCTGACAAACATAAGTGACTTCCAAAGGAATACAGCACCAAGCTCTTGGCCCACCCAAGCCAGCGTGGGAACATAAATTAGTTGCTTCATAAAGTAGATCTCCTGCAGGAGAAGAAACGAAGCGACTTCCACCAGATTCTGGCTGTCGGTGGAAGGTGATCCATGGCGTATTGATGTCTGGGTGGAGACGGAAATACCGCACCGTATTTCCACAAGAATTCAAAAAGAAGGTCTTGTCATACACCAGGGTGAAAATCCAAGTACAGTAACAGAGTCACTGAACAGTGATGTGAAAAATTAACTAGCAGTTTAGAAAAACTTACCCAGCTGCTGAGGAAGGCTGGAAGGAATGGTGCTCAGCTGCTGCTGTTTACATTTCTCATGCTCTGCTGGTTTCTTCAATTTCTTACAACCCTTTTTGTTTTGCCTGTGTTCTTACAACCTTTTTTGTTTTGCCTATGTCTCTTCTTGATGCTGCTGGGCAGCCCAGCTGGGTTTGAGCTGTGCTGGGCAGCTGAGGATTCATGGAGGAGCTCTCATAGCTATTTCTGCTATACTGTTAACTCATGAAATCTGTATTTATGGTGTTGAAGTCTAGCTGAGAGCCAGGGTCACAGTGTGTGGTGCTCACACACAATCCAAAGGAGTGAGACTGATGCAGAAACCTTCCAGCCAGTGCAAGAGGGCCACAAAGGGGATAAATGTCAGAAAACCATGAGACAGTGCTAATAAAACTAGTCAGAATCTCCAGTGCATGGTGGGGGGGGCTTTGCAACATCCATGGCAAGCTGAGGTGTCAAGGTGGGGACAGCGTCACCTCCCGTCGGTGAGCTGTTGGAGGTGCAGGGTGAGCTGACAGCGAAGGTAACAGCCTGGTAAATGCCCTGGAAGGACCCGAATTCAGGGCGTTTGCATATGCTGACTCTAGAGTAGCAAAGCACGGGAAAAAAAGAAAAAAGCTGTCCTCATTACAGTAATTACAGCCCGAAAAGGCATGCAACTTTTGTCTTCTCTTCCAAACTGCTGAACTTTCCCTCGGATGATATTAGCAACACCATCCCTCCCCACCACCTCCCCAGAGCCCCCCTGGCTCGAGGGCATGCTCATTTTAAACAGTTCTCACCTCTGTCTGTAGTTAGGGGAAAGTCCCATGGGGCCAGCACGAAAAACTGAGGAGCAATACAACCTTTTAAAAGGAATATGTTTTCTGTGTAAGAAAACCAAGGTAGCCATGGAGAAATTGTTCCCCAAAGAGGAGGAATGTCATGAGGCCTTTCCTGCAAGTTTCCAAGAATCATTGCCACCAGGTAGTGCTTGCTATTGATCGGGCACAGCCTCGAGCCATTTCTTACTTTCTCATTTATGAGCCTGTTTTAAGGACCTTATAACTCAGCTGTTGGGGATGGAACAAAGGAGGAAATGAGGGGAACGTGTAACACTTGGGAGTGCTGCTGAAAGATGCTGCTTGCAGATGGTCTCTTCCTCTCTCAGACCAGGTACCTTGGTGAGCCTGGCCTGGCCCTCCCTGAGCTCATATCTAAAAGCAAGAATAAATGTTGCACTCAACAAGTCCAAGGGAGTAGATGTTTCCACCACCTCCTCTCTTTAGGTGTGCCAGGGGTGGGTACATCTGCCTGTATGTGCTGAAACAACTGCTAGAGCTGCACAGCTCATTAAGTGGCATGTGAAGCTACATGTAATTTATTCTCCCTTCTGCGCAGAACTAAACTAGCATAGAAGTCATGCTTCCCAAGTCACACTCCCAAGGCCTGCCGTGTTTAAGCTTCATGTGTATCGTTGGACTAGATGATCCTTGAGGTCTCTTCCAACCTTAATGATTCTATGACTCTACGATTAAGGCTTGCTGGCCCTGTCTGTCCAAACTAGCTGGAAATCGCATCCCTGCTGCCTCCCAGCTCCTGGCTGGGCCCCTGCAGGCACCAGATCCCCAGTCCTCCCCAGTGTTCAACCCACCACAGTGCAAACATCTGCCTGCCCTGCCTGCTGTCCCAGGTCAGGACGTCTTGTGCAGGGGCTGCTCTGTCACATGCACTTGCTGGGAGCATCTCTCCTCTTCCCAGGCCACCTCTGAGCACCCCAGAGGGTGGACAGGGTCCAGCTCCTCTGGGTTAACAGATGGAGAGAAGTGGGGTGTCTTCTCAGCAGGCCACACCTGGACGTGCATCTTTCTCCCTCTACACCTGGGTGTCCAAAGCTCCATCTAGACCAATGATGAAAGCAAAGAAGCACCAACATTCACTAACGCATCCAGACCCTGCACTCAGATGGATACCCAATAGATTTTTACTTTCAAGAAATGAATTGTGTAAATTTTAAGCCACTTACGCTTCTGGCCTCTGCACTGCCATGTGGCAAGAGGAAGGTGGGTGAAAATGACCTTTGCAGAGCTGCAAATTTAGCATCTCACAGGAAAGGTGTCCCTGGAAAGGGGTCTGGGTAGCTATTGGACAACACAGTTGCCCACCATGGCAATATGTGGGCTGGAGTTGAGCAACTACGAAGCCCTTCCTCACCTCCTGCAGCACACGGAGATGGAAATTCTTCGACCCTTTTCTCCAAGCAAGGACTCCAGCCATGGCAACTCAAGGACCCTTGGATCTTCCAAGGCTGCAGCAATCTCGCCCTCTCCCCCTGTCTCCTTCCCCGGGGGTCCCCCACTTGGCTTATTCCCCCCAGCCATCTCCTCAAGGTTAAACATCCACTTAGCTCTTATGAGCACCAAACAGCACACGGCTGCTTGCAGACCCCTGAGATACCACCATGCAGCAGGTGGCTGCATCCCCCCCATGCAAGACAAGCCAGTTGGCCCCATCAGGTCTGATGTCCCTCCAGCAAGTCCCCAGAGCTAGTGAGCTGTTCAGGAGCATCTGTGCTGAGAAAGGCACCGGCATACTGCGAGCGGTTAGCACCACGCTCAGCTTTTTTGCTTGACAGGTAAATGAGGGGTTAGTGATTTCTCTGTGGTCTGGTTTACAGCTGAGAGAAGTGGCTTTATCTGAGCTGCTCCACTTCATTGGTTATTTAGAGACAAAGGGAAGGAGAAGGAAAACTGCCTCGAGGTTGGGAATTAAATCTGCTTTTGTGTCTTGTGCCAGTTAAAAAAAAAAAAAGCAGCAGCATTTTGGCTTTTGGGAGATCCCTCTACCTCACAGCTCAAGGGGAAAGGCGGGATGCTCACAGCAGGACAGCAGAGCAGCCACGAGGAACTCCTGAACCTCTGGCTAAGGCTGCCAGAGCCCCTGCCAAAGCTGTTGAGGGACAAGCCCTTGATGGATGGTTGATTTTCTCCTTTCTCAGGGAAAGGGAGAGTTAAGGAAACCCAGATGGGGTGTTGCAAACGAGGCTGGATGAACCCTGCAAAGCTGTGGTTCACTGGAGCAGAGCAGCTTCTCCGTGATAGCTGGACCTCACCCCAGCATCGCGGCACTTGCTGTGTCCCAGCTACCCTTGAATTCATTAAAAGGAAGTAAATAAAGTTTCTAGTCTTCAGGAGTGCAGAACAGCATTTCCATTTCAGGTCATTTGGCACTTTAGGTCCCTTTTTAACCTTTCTACATTTTTCATTTCCTTTTCACTTATTTCTTTTTTGAGTTGGACCCGATTTTAAAGCCAAAAACGTCTTTGAAATAGCAAGACAGAAAAACTGCCTTTGAAAAGCTCAAAGAGAAAAAAACCCCTCACTTTAAAATGCTCAGAGTATTTTATGGCTTTTTTTTTTTAATTCTTTTTTCTCATTCAGAACCTGTTCACTGAACTTCACCCTGAGTTGTTTCACACCTCCAGAAATACGATTTTGAGGCAAACACCCTGTTCACCAGAACATTTCACCCAGCTCTTGTTTTATAGTGAACCAAGTACCACACTGCCAATGCAGGAGCCACAAATCTGCCTCACCCCATTGCCAGGAGCTTGAGGCAAGAGCCCTGGGCTCTGCAGTGACTGCTGCGAGCGCTCCTGCAATTAGTGCAATTAGTCCAGATTTTCAAGAAAAGGTTGGCAGGCAACACCCCCACAAACGAGAGTCGGGATACTCTGCAAATCTGGCCCTGGCCAGGCATGATGCTGTTTCTGAAACTCCAGCCCTGAAACCCACAGCCCCTGGAGGTTTTGTTATCCTCATCTTTGGCTTTTTGACGCTGAAGATCTCAAGGAGATAAGGGCTCAGATGCTGCCGCTATTGGACACCAGCACCATCTGGCCCCTGTCCTTATTCACTCTAGATTAAAGGCGATAAAGCTTTTATGAAGTCAAAAGACAGGAGGGAAAAAAAAAAGTGATCTGTCATCTGGATTTCCTACTGTTTGCTGGTAATTAAGTTTGTCACAATCTTGACAGATCTGGGAACAATGGAGGGAATCAGAAAGAAAAGACAGAGGGAGGAAAAAAATAATGAGAGTCTCTCTGGAGCTTTTTCCTTCTGATTCAGTTACCAAAGAAAATGATTAAAAGAAATAATGATATTTCCATGGTGTTTGCTCCCCAGTTCCACCACAGATATAAATTAAGCCTAACAATTTTTCAAATTATTTTTTTTTCTAAGCTCAGGTAATGTCATTCCAATATTTACTGGGCCGCACGCCAGTTCCTGGGTTTTATATCAATTCACATCTAGTCTCTCCCTCTTTGTCACTCCCGCTTTGTTGTTTTGTCTCAGTTTATATCCTTTCTTTTACCTGGAGAGACAAAATAAAAATCATCCCAGCTCAGCGGCGGTGTCCCAGGTGTCAGGCTGAAGGGCATCTCAACAGAAGAACCTGCCCATCGGTATCTTCCTGCAGGAAAAAGGGATCATTAGAGTTCATTTTCATCTTTCCTCCGCTCACTGCAGACCAGGCTGCAGGGTAAAGCCAAAACCACTTGGGGCTGATTGCTGCTGCAGGAACTAACCTCCCTTCCTAGCCTCCTGCTGAAAGCCCCAGCGCATTGCCAGGGCACTGTTTGTGCTTTGCTACTGCCACGAGCCCTCTGCCAAACATCCCACCTACGCCACGCTGATGGAGATGAGGTTGTCTGCAGATCGTCCGTGTTAGGAGGAGGGTTTCACACTCCTCTGGGACCATAGAATCATTTAGGTTGGAAAAGACTCTGAAGATCATCAGGTATAGCGTGCAACCATGCAGGCAGAGCAGGAGGTGTTGGCAAAGCTTCTCTTGGATGGTGACTGAGCTATAGAAACCCAAACTAAGGGGCCATGGCCTTCACCCATGCAGCATCCATGGTGTGCAAGAAGGGCATTACTGTTGACAAGGCATGGTCTGCACAATGGACTGTCTTCAGTGGAGAGGCAGTTTTGGGACTGGAAAGGCACATTTCCAGACAAAAGAACAATCTTTGTACTGGAAATACTTTCAAAAGGAAAACATGAATGTAGGGAAGTCATTGCAAACAGTTACGCTAAGCAGTTCTGGATTTGGTCTCACTTCCACGCTATTGGCACCCAGCTTTGGAGCTGTTGCTGGCCTCTGCATGCCCATGGAGCCTCTGACAAAAAGGGCTTCCACCTGTTTTCCTTTCTTTTTCTGGGCCAAATGATAATTATTTGCCCCTTAGGGAAAAATACAGTCCATATGAAAACAACTTCAGCATTAAGGGACACCACGGGACAACTGCTCTGATGTAAATCTTATGCTTTCCCTCCTCTCTCCGAGCTGCTCTCAGAGTGGACTTTGCAGAGGGCCATGAGAATAGATTTATTTTGAAATATTTCCACTTGTCATTACAATTAATCACCAGAACCCAAGGAAAAGGAGCTCAGTTTATGAAAACATCAAGAGGGAATGACTGCAGGAACCTGACAAATGGGGCAGCAAGACAGAGAGATGGTTTAGAATAATCCATTTTCATGCCAGCTCCAGTAAAAAGGAAAGAGGAAGACTGAGCAGCACCCCTCCCCACGACAACCTCCAGAGCATAATCGTGGCCCTCATCTGAAACCATGCAGTAGCTCCTCAGAACAGTTTTGAAAGACAAGGCACCATATTTTTCAAACCCTGTCTCAAGCATGATACTCGAGAGAGTCCCTCTGCCGTGAAAAATAAATGCTCCCCTATAAAGTAACTAAATCCACATTTTTCAAAACTAGCCTCAACTCCGGACATGAACTTCGGAATACACAGACTAATGTTGTCTAAAGTTTTGCTCTGAGGACAGTGGCAAGACGGACTCAATTTCTCCCCTTCTTTCCTTGAAAGTACTTCCACTCCCCTCCACCACCTGCCATGAAGCAGCTGGCTCCTCTGGGATGCAAGGCTAGCGTCATTTATACGTAGGAGAAGTGGGGAGTCAGCTCTATTCTCACTCTGTAGCTGAGACATAGACTTCAAAGTGAGACACATAATAGCCGCACCCATGAAGCATTTATAAATGACCGCCTACCACAGGAGGATAATGCCCAGCCCCAGCACCCAGCTACAAAAGCAGGCAGAAGCAAGTGTGGGTTTCAGTCCCCTAGTGAAGTGCCCTAATCTCCAACGTACCTGGGAGGATGATGATGAAGAAGAGAAGGAGGAAGAGGAGACTCCCTTCCTGTCAGCCTTGTGATTCTCACCTTTGGCTCCATTTAGCATCAGGCCCTTGCAGAACAGATGGTTGAGTCAAATGGGAATTTGTTCAGACTTTCACCGCAGTTAGAAGAAATGTATTTTGTGTCGATCCAAACCAATTTATTTTTTGCATCTTGGCAGCTGAGCTGTAAAGATAAAAACAAACAAATTCCCAAACTGCAGCCCTGCCTTGGTCTTTGTTGGGAGATAAACTCCAAAGACCCCTGAATACCAGTGTTTAGGAAGGCTGTGAGGGTTTTGCCTCTTTGTAGGACAGAGCCATGACGTTCCCAACCTGGTGTCCCAGAGCTCTATGGCTCTCAGCCAGCCTCCGTGAGATGCAGGAGGAGAACAAGTGAATTTCCTCTGAAGACCTTCACACTACAGGCCTTCCAGAAAGCAGATAGTTGTTTTCTCCTAGTCTGCTTCCCCAAACCTTTGGTCTCCCTTCATGTGCTCCACATATGCGTGCACAGACAGACCCAAAATGCCTCAAAGAGCTTGGTGGCTGTTAATTCAAGAACTATGAAAGCACACAAACATATTTTATTGGGTTAGGTGTGGTTGGAAAGACAGTGAGTTTTGGAAGGGTCTTTGCTCTTGCAAGCCTTTCTTCATCTACCTGCTGGTGACCAACATGGACAAGTCTTCACAGAGCAACAACACCATTTCCCATGACAGGTCACAGCCACCCAGAGCTCCTGCCAGGAAAAGAAGAATCACCACAACCATGAAGTGAAGCATTTCTTTAATTTCAGGCCACAACCAGCTACTCATCAAACAGGAACTTCACAGGTTTCTTGACCAGCAGATAACCATGAGAAAGTTAATAGCCAGCATTCACCATGAGTTCTGCTAGTAACTCATCACCAGAAAAGCATTCACCTGGGATCCCTGAGATGAATTATGCCTCATGAATAGTTCATTATCTCTATCTAAGACACAACACTTTCTGAATATACTCCTAGCCGTGAGGGTCCCGTGGGACATGCATCTCTGTGGCTGTCATTTTAAGTGGGCATACCAAAATCCTCTCCAGCATTCCCCAGCGAGGAAGCCTTCAGCTGGAAGCTGCAGATGGAGGGAGCTCTTCACTCCAACAGCTGAAATTCAATTTGTGCTTAATAATTAAAACTCCAAATAACAGCTTTCCTGTGTGAGCTGGAGCATTAAATTAGAGAGGTGGATCTAAGCCTTTTTACACTGGGTGGAGTTTACTCAAGTGGAAATTTCCTGGCACATCCTCCAGTGGACTCATTAATGAAGTAAAAAAAGGTGAGCAGGCATCAGCTTTATGGCATTGATTAAAAATGTTTCTCTTCCCTTCCAGACTACAAAAGAATTTGTGGGTTGTTTGGTTTTGTGGGTTTTTTTTTTAATCCACTAGGCGTAAATAATTTCTTCATCACTTGAGCTGCGTATCAGTGCTGACGCACATGACACGCTATTGGAATGGGAGTGGCTTTGCAGCAGCCTTGAGTGAGGCCTGTGGGGCTGGTAGGAGGAGTCAGTGATGCCCCCATGACCCTCTGACAGTCTTCTCCAGGGCCTTGTCCTCAGCCTCAGCCACCAGACATGCATTAGCTTAGCAAATGCAAAGGGACCACCACACCAACTGCGCTCCTCTGTGGTCCCCTCCACTGAAGGAAATTAAAGCAGAGCATCTTAAAATATTAGATTTTCTCTTGTTCATTGCTCTAGCCCAAACGTCAATGATCGTACAACACAAACACCCGTCTCTTAGTCTGGCTTAGGAATCTCTGCAGCTTTTGATAAAACAACTTTGCCATTGTTTGTGTAGGCCAGCAGAAAGGCTTCCCATGAGCAGCGCTTCCTGGATCCCAATCACAGAGCGCTTTGTTCAGTTTAAATAATTTAAGACCTAAGCAAGACCTTTCAACAACCAGTTGACACACCCAAATCTAAGTATCTTTACTTGTTGAAAAAGTGTAGTAGGACTAATGAAATTGTAATGTACACGTTAATTAATGTACATATTTTCTCAGTAAATTTTGCACAGCTATAAATGGTCAAATAAATAATGAATGCCATGGAATAATTTATGTGAGCTCTCTTTCTTACTTTACATGTCCTAATTACTGATATGGACACATCCCAATGAATTATTGAAAGTCACAGAATAAATAGTATTAAAATTAATTTGTCACCCATAAGGGCATGAGAAGCCTAGTTCAAAATAGATATTTAATTCTACTAACATGTTGCATTGTAATACTTGCCCAATAACTGGCAGCAGGAGAGGAAACGTTTCTCCTGGCCAGCTTGATTAGGAGCTCCATTTCTTCTGGGTTTTGTTTGTGGCTTCCAGTGGTGAAATCCAGCAACTAGAGCTACGGAGATGCTTTTCTTTCTTGGACCTTCAGAGGGAACTACATGAGACCCTCGTGAAGCACCGTGTATGAAACCAACACCCGTCTTAAAGCGTTATAAGCAGCACTTCACGCTTGTACAGCACACTGCAGCTGGAATTTCACAGTCTCTTGTAGATTAATTAGTTAAGCTTTACAATTTCCCTGCGGAGCTACGTACTATCATCCCACTTTTACACAGTAAATGAAAGGATGGGGATGTTCTGGGCCTCTAAATGCAATTGTTGCACAACATGAACTGGTTTTGCAGCTGTGACCAGAGGTTAGAAGCAACAGTAATTAGTATTGCTGGTTGTTAGCATGCTCGATTGCTTGTTTCTCATAGGCATGCAGCGTAATTGCGTGCATCGTTACAAACTGTGCTCTGCGGGGTGGATTTCTAAAAGGTGCTGCTGTGGTCTTTTGAAAACTGCCCTGGATGATTTGCCCAGCAAACAGTTGCACACATTTAGCAGAAGTTTGTGCCCAAAGGCCTCTATCGTGGGATGCCAAGTGCGTTTCCTGAATGGATGGATGCAGCCACTCCTCCCGTCCCAGCAGGCACACTCCAGCCAAACCTGTGCCGCTTACCTATTAGTTATCCACTTACTCAGTGTAGCATGATGTGCAACTCATCACTCAAACCCACCCCCTTTCCCTCTCTCAGCACACCCATAGTTAACTTGATTGATGAACTGCGACACCGCGAATGCTAGATTAATCAGCAAGAGGATTCATCCTGGGTCAGGATGTTCATGGGGACATTGCCTTCACCACGATTGAGCCAGGAGATGTCCCATCAGACAGTGCAGCCAAGGGTCATTTCACTGTGAGGAGCACCAGCATAACAGCTTGCAACCCTTCCTGCTCCAAGCAAAGCGTCCAGACTGGGCATGGACTCCTTCCAGGTGGCCGCTGGCATGAGCACAGCTCTTGAGAGCACTGTTTTTTTCTATCAGGGGCTGAATAGTGATTAAATCACTTAAGTTAATAGCACAGGTGGAAAATGGTTCAACAGTGCAGACCTTAGTCTTAGGGAACCCAAGTTCAAGTCTTTTCTCTGCACTTCTGTGTGCAACCTCATCAGAATCAGGAACTGCTCACACAGAAATGAGCCGGGGCATTTAGACCAGCCTTCGATGAGGGGTAACTGAATCCCTCCTCCTGCCTGTTCACAGAGTGATCCCACCCAGGCACATGATGGGTGACCCAGAAGGCAAATACCGGGTAAATGAAACAGACTGGAAGCGACAACATTCTTAAATGATGTCACTTCAAATTAGTCTCTCTGCCTGCAATAGGAGAATAACTATTTTTAAGTTAGTGCAGTGGCAAGTGCTTTAGTTGTACCATGCAAGTCACAGAAGGTAAAGACAGGGACCAGGAGAATGAAGAACCGGGAGAAGATCAGGGTCAAGACCATCTAAGGAACCTGAATGTGCACAAGTCCATGGGACCTGATGAGATGCATCTACAGGTCCCAAGGGAACAGGCAGATGAAGTTGCCAAGCCACTCTCCATCATATTTGCGAAGTCAGGGCAGTCCAGTGAAGTTCCCGCTGACTGGAAAAGGGGAACATAACCCTCATTTTCGAAAATGGAAAAAAGGAAGTCCTGGGGAAGTGAAGTCCAGAAAGTCTCGCCTCTGCAAGATCATGGAGCAGATCCTCCTGGAAACTACACTAACGCACATGAAAAATAAGGAGGTGATTGGTGACAGCCAGCATAGCTTTACTAAGGGCAAATCATGCCTGACAAATTTGGTGGCCTTCTATGACAGGATTACAGCATTGGAGGATAAGGGAAGAGAAACTGATGTCATCTACCTGGACTTGTGCAAAGTATTTGACACTGTCCCACACAACATCTTTGTCTCTAAATTGGACAGACATGGATTCGACGGATGGACCACTTGGTGGATAAGGAGTTGGTTGGATGGTCACACTCAAAGAGTTGCAATCAATGGCTCGATGTTCAAGTGGATACCAGTGGTGAGTGACATTCCTCAGGGGTTGGTATTGGGACTGGCACTGTTTAACATCTCTGTTGGTGACATGGACAGTGGGATCGAGTGCACCCTCAGCAAGTTTGCTGATGACACCAAGCTGTGTGGTGTGATCAACATGCTGGAGGGAAGGGAAGCCGTCCAGAGGGACCTTGATGGGCTGAAAAGGTGGGCCCATGTGAACCACATGAAGTTCAGCAAAGCCAAGGGCAAGGTCCTGCACATGGGTCTGCGCAATCCCAAGCACAACTCCGCCCAGGCTGGGTGGAGAATGGATTAAGAGCAGCCCTGAGAAGGACTCAGGGGTATTGGTCAACAAGAAGCTCAACATGAGCCAGCAGTGTGCACGTGCAGCCCAGAAAGCCACCCGTGTCCTGAGCTGCATCAAAAGCAGCATGGCCAGCAGGGCAAGGGAGGAGATTCTGTCCCTCTACTCTGGTGAGACCCCACCTGGAGTACTGTGTCCAGCTCGGGGGCCCCCAGTACAAGAAGGACATGGAGCTGCTGGAGCAAGTCCAGAGGAGGCCACAAAGATGATGCGAGGGCTGGAGCCCCTCTGCTCTGGAGACAGGCTGAGAGAGTTGGGCTTGTTCAGCCTGGAGAAGAGAAGGCTCTGGGGAGACCTTAGAGCACCTTCCAGCACATAAAGGGGCCGCAGGAAAGCTGGAGAGGGGCTGGTTGCAGGGCAGGGGGGGCCAGGCCAAGGGGAAGGGCCTGAAGCTGCAGGAGGGGAGCTGGAGCTGAGCTGGGAGGCAGCAATCCTTCCCTGGGAGGGTGCTGAGGCCCTGGCACAGGGTGCCCCGAGAAGCTGTGGCTGCCCCTGGCTCCCTGGCAGTGCCCAAGGCCAGGTTGGATGGGGCTTTGGGCACCCTGGGCTGGTGGGGATTGCACTGGGTGGGCTTTGAGGTCCCTTCCATCCCAAGCTGTTCTGCGATTCTATGAAGTTTGCAAATAAAGCTGCGAAAATACGTTGTCGTTTGCAAAGACACTGAAGGTTGGATTCAGTCACCATCCCATCCTATTAAGAACAAATACAAGAATTACTATAATGAGAAAAAAACCCAAACAACTTTCCTGTATCCAGCCATGCCAAAAAGCAAAGTTATTAAGCCCAGCTTGTGAGATAGGCCGTGGACCAGGGTAACAACAACCCGTCTCAAGTTATTTGTGGAGTCCATATATCATAGAATCATAGAATCATTAAAGTTGGAAGAGACCTCCAGGATCATCTAGTCCAACTGTCCCCCTACCTCCTATTCCCCACTAAACCATGTCCCTAAGTACCACATCCAACCTTTCATTAAACACCCCCAGGGACGGTGACTCCACCACCTCCCTGGGCAACCTGTTCCAATGCCCGAATGCTCAGTCCGAGCCTGAGCCAGGGTTGTTGGTCCAGGGCATCACACAACCAAACACGACACCTCCGTCTAGATCCACACAGGGCACGATACACGGAGTTGCTCAAGCTCAGCTCATAGGCAAGATCTCAGCTCAATACCCTCGAGCAGCATTGGCCAGAACACCCCCAGAACCTGCAATTCAGATACGAGGTGCTCAGGATGGCAAGGCTGAGTGTGACCCCTGCAAAGCCCATGTCTCAGTCACTGATTTTCAACATCTTATTATGGGACAGGTTCTCCATTACTGATGTCCCATTTGCCATGTATATGCAGGGTTGAGCAAAACACTTCCCTCCTGGCTGCACAGTGAGGTTTGCTCTTGCTTGCCCAGGTGTAAATAAGAGCAGAGGGGAAGAAGGATGGAGATCCAGTCCCCAGAGAAGAGGGAGGTAGGAGACCATTCCCCTTCACCACCCAGACGTGAAATTCAGCTGCTTCCAGCAACATCAAGGGCTGTCTCTGCTAACAGGGTGGAGGTGAACTCACGGAGAGGTGCTTCGTTCAGATCCAGACCAGAAGAAAGTCAAACAAGAAAAGGCATCGTGCTTGCCAGGCTTTCCTCCTGCATCCTGGCTAGCCAAGTGACTTACTATTCACTGAATATTTAACTAGTGCATCTGATATGAACTTTGCTTTATAAATGATAAATCAAGCAGCTTTTTTTAAGGCTATACCTTGTCATAGTCTCTCCTGCAGCACTTTCATGGACAGGAATAATTATTTAGTGCACACTGCATGTATAATGAATTTTCAGGCATACTTGTTTGATCTATAGCCTTGGAAATAAAAATCCCATTAGTCTAACAAGCTCACTAATTATTTCCTGAGATCATTGAGCCCATTGCAGTGAAGAAAGTTGCATAAAATTGAAAGTAAATGGAGAACAGAGCAGGATGTTGTTTGACAAAGTATAACATTTTAAAATAGTGTTTCACATCATGTTGGGGGGGAAGGAGAAGGGAGATAGAAAGAGCAGGGAACTTGGGTCTGCTTTAGCTAGGTGGACATAGCTCATTTACTGCTGCAGGGTGGAAGTTGAATTAAAATTAAGGAAGCAACACAGTTGACTGAATTTAGATATTAAACACTCAGATGTCTCCATTCAACTTACACACTTGGAATCCTTTTGAAGGTTTCACATTGTAAAAAAAATACGCTTCTCCAGGACATGTATTCTCATCTGTTGCAGATATCTAAATCCAGGGAGGTGAATGGCACTACGAAAAATTTATTTCCATGTCCCAAGACCAAAGGAAGCCTGTATAACTCACTCAGACACAGATGTTTGCACTGGAGACATACAAAGTTGGATGATGCAGATCTCTCCTCTGTGTCCAATCTCACCGAGTCACCATGAGCTTCTAGGGCCTGTCAAGACAAACAGACCCCAAGAGCCATCCAGCCTATCTTTAGATACCAACCCCCAAATTAGACCAGCTTCTCCTCAGGGTGACCATCTCTCTCCACTGCACCAGCCAAAAGTCAAAAAAAAATTTGCTCTATTGAGATGCCTCAACTTCAGATGGCCAGTAGTGGTGAGCTGAATCCAGTTGAGTCTGCAGCTTGGAACAAGCTGCTACTGGGCATGGAGAGGATATGACCCTAGTTTGATAGCCTATGTCAAAGATGCTAGCATCAGTAAAACCCTCAACAAGAGGTACTTCACTGTTAGCATTGCTGGGGGTTTAAATAAGGATTACATCCAAATCTTGCACCTCTATATGCTTCATAGCTCATGAATCAATACATTGAGGAAGGTATTAGAGAAGAGACTCAACACTGCTGCTCCTCCAATAGCAGAGATGGCTCCGGGGGTTATATTGAACCTTTCTCTGCCACTCACAGTGGTTGAAAGGAAGAGGGAGCACCAGGCTGTCTGCAAATAACAAAAGTCAAAGCACAACTTAATTCTTGTTTGCTCTTCAATACTGTTGGGAGATGTTTTTTTACGTGACTGTAGAGGGGGCAGAGGAGTCTGCAGCAGCAAAAGAAGGTAGTGATTAGCAAAAATGCCTTAACATAAATACGTACAACATTGGCATTTCTGACTTTCAAGCACCCAAACAGGTGGTCTTTTACTGTTGAAATATCCACGAAAAATACAAATTAAACAGATCCTGAAAACAGAAATATTTTATCCTATGGGACGGGGTCAGCAGCAAGAGTGGACCTTCATAGACTGAAAGGGTGATACAAACTGAACTAACAGGATTACTGTAGCTCTAGTGAGTTATGGTCTTGTGCACGGAGTGAAAAGATGTATTCTGAGGGTTACTTCCACAGCTCTTCGCTGGGACCACAGCAACCCCAGTGCTTATCTCCCAGGTGCCAGTCCAGCCTTGAGGAGAAGCAGGGCTAGAGGCTGCAGGTCCCCACCCCAGCTCACAGCCTTCTGCTTTTACCCCCAACACGTCCCCTCACCCTGTGTATTGCTGCCATCAAGTATTCATCCTTGCCCGTGCTTCTCACCCTGTGCCTCCAAGCAGGTCACAACTGTTTTTCCATTATTATTCTTCTTCAGACTTGCCCTCTTTGTGAGCCTAGGAGACACCATCTGCCTTCTTGCAGTCCTGACACGTGGTACCCAGCAGGAGCAGCTGTGATTGGAGGCTAGATGTCCCCCAAGATCTGAGGTGGAACATGTTGAATTTTTCTGGCTGAAGAGACCACACTCAAGTTCAGCCCGTGCATGGGAAATGGGTGGGTGCAAAGCAAGGTCAGCACAAATGGGCTCTTTGGAGACTGACGCAGTCTCTGCTCTCATTTTCCCAGTTAACTGACCCTTCTGTTGGATTGATGCAGACAACCATGGTGCCGTGTGCTCAGTCAGATAAGGTTATTTCAATTAAACCTAAAAAAAACCCAAACCCACATAGCAAAAAAAAAAAGATTAATTCTCCCCACAAGATCCACAATTAAAAATAGAACATGGGAGTATTAAAAACAACTGGGAACGAGAGAAAGGATATGAATGGGATAACTGAGCCATGAAAATGGAGTCTTAGCTCGTCGCATTCAGTACTGTCTAGAGGACTCTGGAAATCCTTTGCTCACTGAATCCCTTAACACATATCTAACAGTGCCTAAGCTTTAGAAACCCATCCAAACAGGGCCATGAGCCACTTCTGGTTAACTTCTCAGGTTTGTCAAATGTTCATCCGATACACGGCAGGATATTAATTAAGGGTTTGAACAGATGGGCATCTGCAGATCACATCTGATCAGGTTCAGAAACAAGTGCCCCCCACTCTTCCCAGGAGCTGCTAATTACCACCCACCCGCAGGAGATCACAGCTCCAGCACTGAGATGTGCTGCATGGTGCAGGGAGGATCCCGGTGCAGCTTAACACAGCGGAGCAGGGTTGGAGCCCAGCTGCTCACCTGAGGAGGTGCTTCTCACCTGCAGCCAAGAAGCAGCAGCAGAAGGCGCTGACCTCAGTCTGCCCAAACCCACCCGAGCAGCCTGTCTGTCTTTCTCAAGACCAACCAGCCATGTGTGAAGTGCTTTGTCTGGGGGAGCAGTTAAGTCTGCTTTTCTACCCAGACTGCCTTCTTACAGACTCCTTCCTTGGTGTTGGGGACCCTGCCAACCAAGGACAGGAGGCAGCTTTACCTGCTCACACAGAGTGGTCCAAACATTACCTGCTCTGGACCCAAATCAGCCCGTGACTTTGCCCATGTGGGAGTTGCAACTCACCTCTTCCTGTCCGAAACAGAAGCACTCTCTGACATTGCAGAGAAATGGTTTGCAGCCAACCCCATTTCACCAGAAATTGGCATTGGAGGACCCTCCCTGTGGGTATGTACACCTCCCAACAGCCAGGGTCCTCAGATCAAGGCTGACCAGTGTCTAGAAGGTCATGCAGACTTAAGTAGTCCAATGATACTGCATGGATGCCATTCTAGATGTTCATATTTTATTCAATAAATCCTTTGGTTTGTGATAACATATCTGAGACCATGGCAGAACTTAGCAGCCTCCTCACAGCATTTAGGTTAAGCCTGACGCAGAGTCAAAAGGGCTTGTGCTGTGTTCTCTGATTTATTTATTTTTTTTTAGTGGGGCCAGTTCTGATCTTGAGTGGGCAATAGTAAATAAGGACATGCCCAACTGGAGTCACAGGTCTGCATCGTTGGCAAGGTGATGGCGGGGCTCCCTAAAAGCTCTCCTCAGAGACCAGAGTCAAGCCCAGGGCTTTAAGTAAATCTCCATAAAATTGAACCATGAAAAAGCATTGAACCAAGGACGTCCACATGTTCACATGCAGTCATGCAAAGACAATTCATGAAGCATGGCCCAGCAGATGTAGCTGAGGGTCTGGTTGCCCTCCTTCAGCAGTTTTCCAGGTCACCTTTACAAAGCCATATAGTCCATCCAGCCACTAGTTGCCCTCTCAGCTGTGGAGAATGTATGAATAATCCCCTTTATTCTGACAGTGAGTAGGTGACACTTCTACAAGCACTCACAGATTAAAGGAGTCTGGAAGCATCTGCTTCCACTACTGCTTTTCCATAGACACCATCTTCTTGAACACCAGCCCCAACATGGGTGTGGGCACATCTCTCAGGAACTTCTCAGCACCTCTCACAGCTCTCTGGTAGAAAGAAGTCTGCAAATCTTCATCAGTAGGGACACACACACCAGTTGACCCACCAGTCTTCATCTTCCTGAGCCACTCACCTCCCAGCCTGCATTTGTGGTACTTCTAACACTTGTAGGAGACACAGCAGCTAATAATAGAGCAATGTAACTGTCTGCTCGTTAATTTGAGGTGACTAATAGGATCTTCGTCAAAATATATCCCAGTAAATTCTAGTAACAGACTGAGACTGCAGGGAACCTTGACCAGGATGAGCAGATGGTGAATTTCCTAGCCTAAAACTGTCAATATCACCTCTATATCCCAAAAGGCCCAGTGCCCCAATGAACATGCTCAGTGCCGGGAACATCTTGAAGATGCAGTTCCCAATGTTAGCCACAGAGACAACCTCAGGCTAAAATTCAGAACAGCTCTAAGCCACATTGTACAAGGCACTTGAGTGCTGCCCTCTCCCAGCTTCATGGGAGGTTGCGTTTTTCCATGTTTTCTGACAAACTAACAGCTCTTAGCAAAGAACAGCAACGCAGAGAACTCAATATCCCCCCAAAAAGCAGCTCTGCAGAACAAGTTTGTTTGTTACACAGATAGCAGCTATTTGCACAAGTTCCCATGCTCAGGCAGGTCCCAACCATTGCACGCTTGTGTTCTCCCGAGATGCTGGTAGCCTGACCCGAAGGAAAAGACTCCATGGTTACACAGGTCTGGGGGAATGTCTCATCAGCTTTTCTTTGTCCCATTGATTTAATAGGATTCAGGCTCGCAGCTGCCTCTGCAGCTCCTGGTCTGTGTGCTGATCCCATTCCCCCCAGCTCAACAGCTACATCTCACAGGAGCCAACCGAGACGTGATGAAACCCAGCACTCGGGGAGCTCAAAGCCGTGAGGCAACACAACCTTTGCAGCTCAGCAGATACTGACAGCTCTGCTCCCCTGCACATTTGCATCCTTTGCCCAACACAGACACTCAGGGGAAACTAATCAGGGTGGATTAATCCAACACACATACATGTTCACTTACATCTGTCTGAGTTCGTCAGAGCAGACTCCCCAGTGACAGTGTACAGAAAAGGACAGCAGGAAGGGGTGTCTTGCCCAGTAGCTCCTCAGTAGAGGTGCTCCCAAGGAGGTTACAGCCCTTTACCAGACTGCAGTCAGCCTCTTCTTTGGGTACCTCAAACCTGACCCAGCATTGGTTTCACCATCTCTCTCAAGACACCTCTGCTCTGTAGACCTAAGGGAAAATCAGGGATGTGCCTAAACTTCAGCAAATCATGGGTTTTGTCCATAAATCTTGGACATCACAGAGGCAGCCTGAACAGGCCCCAAAGGCCAGCCACTCACGGTCAGGTCTGCCTTGGCTCCAGCTCGTGGGATGGTCCCTCCTTGGCACACACCACCCTGATGCTCCTCAGCCATCAATCCTACACAGAACATCAAGCTGCTTGTGTCAAAGATCTTTCCTTGCCATTGCTAAAGAGAGAAAAAGCAAAACACCCCACACAGAAAAAAACCCACCAAGAAACCCCACTTTCCTCACCCACATTGGAAAAGCCAACCTGAGGAGGCCAAAGCAAGAGGTGAGCTCCCTGACTGAGGTTCAGGACACCCTTTCCCCCCATGATTGCTCCAGAGACCTGTAGAGCTTTGAAAAGGAGACTGAAACAGGCTTAGTTTTATGCAAAAGAGACTTTTCTCACCTCTATGGCTCAGCTCTTGGGCTGGGTGAGGCCTCCTGCACGTCCAGGAGAGCAGCAGGTACCCTGGGTGCCAAGGCCAAAAGCAAACAGAAAACAAGCAGAAGATACTTCCCTCCAGCACTGCCCTGCAGAGCAAACTGCTGCTCCTTTCCTTTCCTGCACCCACTCGTCCCACACAAGTGAGCAAGACAAACGATCCCTGCTGAGATATGTTTCTGAGTTCAAAAGGGCTCAAAGATTGATGCGTCCCCTGGACCAGACAGCTGGCAGGAGGGGAAAAAATTATTAAAAAAAAAAATAAAAATCAGTCACTCCACAAATTATGTTCCAATATGTCCTTCAGGCATGAAGGTCCCCTGCTTGCTGCCATAGTTGCTTTCTTTGGAGCATCAGCTGAGTGTCCATTTAGGAGGACCCTGCCCATGATAGCCCCAAAATCCTCCTGCAGACAATGCGTTTCCTTCCAGCCCTGCGGTTACAGGTTTTTTCCTTCAGTTGTCACTCAGTCTCTCCAGCTGAATCTTGGTGCTTATGTCTGTATCTGATCACTCAGCTGAGAGTGTCATGTTAGATACCGTGAATGAAAAATCAAAGCTTTTCATGCATTCTGGGGCTGTCTGCAAACACCTCACGCAGATCAGCCTGTTATTGCAAGCGGGTGCCTGGCACAGCACACTCCAGCTTAAGTCACGAAACAAGCTGTTATTATCTCCACTTTTCACACACAGGTAACTTCCCCAGCTATTCACTATTTAAAGATGAAACTTTCTCTATTCTCCATCTGCCTGAACTTTCTGAGAGGGAAAGGGGTTTGAAGAATATTTTGTCATTTTTTGAGTCATGGGAGAGCAATTGAAAGATGCTTTTGCCAGTGGCTCGACAAGAAAATAACCACAGACACACTTCTCAGAATTGGCATAAAGTGAAAAAGCAAAAGTTTGAAAATTTAAACTGGTTCAGTCACCAGGCTGTGGAACAACATAATGCTTGTAAATCAGATGATGAAAGGTCACCACTGAGCAGGGGCAGCAGATATCTGCTACGTCTGTCCCTTCAGTCAGCTTTGTGTGATCATTTTCTTTGCTCTTTTTAGGTGGAAGCCAGATGAAGTCCCCATCCCCTCCCTCCTCTGGCATCACTGGTCTTTCCATATCCTTGTTTCTGTTGTGTTTTGAAGAGGTGGCTGCTAGGAAGCAGCAAAGTCCCAAGCCTGTCACGCACCAGCCTTTCAATCAGAAAGTTGAAGAAGAAAAAACCATCTGCCTTCCCTCTACTACTCAGTGGCCTGATTTAGAAGGTGATGGAGCTAAAAGGGAAGATACTGAAGGTCTAACCTTATAGAGTGTGCCACACTTGACCCCTGAAGGCCTGACGCCCTGGCCTTGGTGGTCCATTGCTCATAGTGTCCCACCAACACCATGCCAAAGAGTGTGCTGGCACAGCTTCGTCAGGGGCAAAACCAACCTGAGGGAGCCGCAAAGTGGGAACCTGGGAAAGGAAGGACTAGAGCCTCATACCTCTCTTACACAAAGCGGCTATAAAGACCAATAATGCCCCTCTTCACTGTCCCTGGACTCCAAGACACCAGATGCCTTAGAGCAATTGCACTCTCCAAAAGCACACATGTCTATTTTCTGTAGCCGTGACTTGGCCAAAGGACACGGCTCCTCAGTCATCAAGGGTGGCATCCCTAACCCATCGTTTCTGGTGAGAAGTAGGCCAAGGCAGCCCCGACACATCAGAGGAAGTTAAGAAGTTGGGGATCAGGTATCAGAGCAGGAGAATGTGTCTTTGCCCACACCATCTGGGGACTCTTGCCACCACTGGAGCCACTCTGAGCATCTCTGCTTGGAGGGCACTTGAACTACATGGGATGAGATTTCTGTTGGTACAGCCTGCAATATCAGGCAGAACTTTTTCATTGGTTTCAATAAAGCAGATTTACCCCTTAACCCATCTCTAATATGCCTGTTTCTCATAGCTAGATGAATAATGAACAAATATAAATCACAATGAATTTATCTGATGACAGCAAGGAAAGAAAAAGATTAATAATTGATTTAATGGATATTATTCTTCCATTCATAGAGCCAGCCAAGTAATGAAAACATTTATTCACAAATCACTCCACTGACAGTTGAAAACTTTGTACAATAAGTTATAAATATGATTTGACTCCTTAAAACCCCAAAATATATAGTGGACCTTGGAGAGAGGGAAGAAGTGTTAGAGCTGCACCTACTTTATGCCCACCATCTCTGGATAGGAAAGATCATCTACCATCTTTGGACTATGGAAAACAGGATCTTTACTCACAAGACAACCCCAAAATTGGACAGTCACGTACTGTATGGCCATGCTTGGAGGCCCAGCCTGAGCCTGTAGTCCCCAAATGTCCTTGCTGAGACCATGCACCAGGCACTTTGTCAGGTGGTAGCTCAGGTGAGATTCTCCAGATCTGCACTCCAGTAGAGACCTCCCAAGCACCACAGTTACTCTCCTGTCTGTGGAGACCATCGCTCCCTGATGCATCAGAGGGGCTTACAGCTCACTCCAGTAAAAACCAATAAAACGTGGCATGCCACTTTCTGATGAAGGCAAACAGACGATCTTCCTACCCAGCCCTGATGTGTTCCAAAGAGTGAAGGAGCACCCACTCCCTCATAAATAAACCACTAGAAAGGCCTAAAAATAACATTTTTTTCTGTCAGAGGACATTCGCCTGCCTTTCCAAACCTTGTGCCTGGTTTATTCCATTATCAGAACTACTGCTGCCACCCCGTCTTGCAACTTTCAAATTGATTAAATATGGACCCAAATGGGTCCATATTCCCTCTAAATAACATGAACAATATTCAAACAAGGTTATAGCCGCCAGAAATGAAAATATCTTATTTATGTCCCCCTGAATTCCAGTCACTATTTTATGACCTCAGTTTCTCTAAAGGGGGTCACAAATCTACATGAAGTCCCCAAGTGCAGGATTGTGCATTTGGATCCTCTAAGATATTTAAAATTACATGAAGACGGACTGCTCCCTATCGACCACCCATATACAAAGGCACAGAAACACACATTATTCCAACGTGACTACAGGATAAATCGCCATCTGCTTTCAAGCGGAAGAGGAAGAATTTCTATGGCCAGACCTTTGAAGCTGGTGAACCAGAAAACTTGTCATGGTTCAATTAATCTCACAAAAAGTATCACAATCATGACTGCTTCTCTGAAATAGATGCAAACTATCCATTCCCTTTTGATGAATGAAACTGGGCTGGTAATCATGTTAAACCAGGTTGCTTACAAGATTATAGTGCTTCTGGGGAACTATGAGAACAATTCTGGGCATATGGCATTTGCAAGGGACTCCCTTCCCATCTGAGATCATTATCACAGAGGACATGGAAATGAGAATTAAAATAAAAGTTGATAGAAGCTGAGCAGATGGCTGCCATTTCTTTGCAACCAAGACCCTGAAGTAGACCTGTGTTTGAGGGGAGAAAGGTGGAAGGGAGTAGAGCAGCCTGGGATGGGCTGGACTGGACTTAACCTCATAGACCTTCATACCACTTCCCTGCAAAAGCTCAATAGTCACTAAAAGCAGAAGTGCCCACAGGTGAGAAACTGCTCTTCACCCTTCTCTCCACCTACAACAGGGCAAGATTCAAGCAGCAGGACCTTAGTCAAACTCCCAACCCAACCACAGGCAACTAGATTAAAAAAAAAAAGGTGGTCACACAGTGGGACTGTCCCCAACTCTGCTCAGAGCTAGGCACCAGCCCACCTCTGCCCCAAGGAGCACCTTCTCCCTCCCACACCCTGTCCAGGGCATCTCCCCTATAAAAGTTTTCAGCAGCTGACACATTCCCATGAAAGTTTTAGTGACCCACAGCAACAGACAAAGATGATCAATGTTCCATGGAAAAAAACCCAAACAGTTGGAAATTTATGACCTTGAGCCTTACATGAAAGCAGAGTCTGAGGTGAGGCACAAGTGAAGGCCACACAAGCACAGCTCCACAATTAAGCTTGGTTCATCAACACACAGGCTCAGCCACACAAGCACAAAGATCCAGGCAGAACCTTACCAGCAGAGTCCTCTTCCTCATTCAAAAAGAAGCAGCCTCTTTCAGGGGGCTTTTCTGAGGGCTCCAGCCTCATTTGTAAATGACATTTTAAGTAAAACCCTTCCCGTGAACGTGCCTGCCTGGAAAGCAGAGTCTCACTGAGTACCAAAGAACTTCAGAAATGTTGAAAAGCTCCACCACTTCACCTCATGCATTTTCATTACTTTCCCCTTAATTACCTATTAGCTACCATCAAACCTTCACAAGTATCTGCCAAGCCAGATATTTAAGGAGAATTTGAACTACCTGAACCTGCTAGCATTTTATTTAAAGAGATAGTGAAATTTCTATGCTCAAGTAAATTCCTCCAGATTCATTTTTTACTGTTTTTTTTTCCCCACTACTTCTAGTTATTTCCACATTTTTTTATCTGACCTGAGCACCCCCCTTCATTCAGTTTTAATCTATGATCTGCAAAACTTCTGCAGCAGCCGTGACTGTTCCCATGCTTATTTTGCTTGGAAAGACAAACATCCCCTTTGCAAAGACACAGCTGAGGAACTGAGGGAAAGATCTACCAGCACTTCCATGTCCCGAGACCAAGGAGAACAGCATGCTCTGACATGAGGCTGACCAAAGAGATGACTGTTGGTGGAAGAAAGAAGTGGGAGGTGGCATGGTAGAAAGCATTTTTGGCCCAGAAGATGGTCCTTGACTCATCCAGCACTGTTTCACCAAGAGTTAACGGAGCAGGTGGGCAGCAAGAGTTCTTGAGTTGAAGGCACCGGCTCAGCCTCACCTGCTGTGAGTGCCAAGAGCTAACACTGACCTTGCTGAGTCCCAGCTGATCAAGTGGGAATGGTCATACATTCCCAGAAAAGAAGGCTCAGAGGTCAGATAAATCCAGATGAGTCAAACATCTCCACATCCTCCACTGATTCTTGCTAAAGTGATGAAAAGATAGTTGCCTCACTGTACCTGCAAAATTATTCCCACATTTTTGAGCTTTTTCTTTGCAGACAGCAAAACCAACAAGCAGACATCAAATGAGATCAGCCTAAGGCAATGTGGGGGCTTTGCCAGGATGAACAGGGTGGCCACCGACGTCCCTGTGCAGGTCACCCTGTGTCCAGCCACCTTCCTCCCCTGGGCTGGGAGTGGGCGGGTGGGCAGCTGAGGGCAGCCAGCTATCCTGTAGCTCCATCTAGTGCACTGCACCCATGGCATGGCCAGCACCCAGGTTTCATTCCTGTCTGCAGAAGCCCTGGCTCCTGGAGTCCTGGGATTCCTGGAGTCTCATGCTTTACAATTCTCAAAATTGGTGTGTTTTCAGCTGTTGCCACTGCAGAGGACACCATAAAAACACAATTCTGGTGTGAATTTTCAGAGAAAAAGTAAAAGGACAGTGACCCTCTACTTTTTAAAAACCCCTCATTGGTTTTCCACCTGAAAGTACTTGGTACTGCCCACACTGCAAAAGCTTGTGCTGCCTGCTGGTGCTGCAGCCTCCACCTCTGTAGAGCAGAGCCAGGCACCAGGGCATGGCTGCCTGAAACACAGCTCTGCTTTTTCAAAACGGTTTTCAAGGTCTCAGCACCTGTCCAGTTGTTTTCAAAAATATCCACCATGCCGGAGGGGCTGAGGACTCTGGAAAAACATGGTTTCTACTTAAACAATCTCTTGCTGGGAGTTGTCAGCAAACAGGAGGCCTGCAGCTTGAGCACGACAGAGCTATGAGCTCCTGGGTTTGCTTTAACCATCAGTATCAAAAGGGGGAAAAAAAAAAAGACAATAAAAAAGCCGCCTTTTTGGAAAAAGAGCAGCATCATTTTCCAAAGGAATGAAGGAAAAAGCAGGATGAGATCCTTCTTGCTGCTCCTGCCCAAAATGCTCTCCACTTGGCGCAGAGACCAAGTATCTCTCCCCCCCAGTACTCCGTGCAAACCCCTTTCCCAAAGACCCTCTGCTGCCCATGCCCACCCCACCAGCCACGGACCCCAGCGCTCCCCCTCCTCCTGCACAGCTCGAGCCTCCTTCCTCGGGGAAGCGCCGTAAGGCTCCGTGCACGGCCCGACATTTGTCACCACACCCCATATTCACGGAGTTTCAGCAGCAAATACGTCTTTGTCTGTTCAGCCATTTCCCCCGGCCACAGGAGCGGCAGCCTAATTGCCTCGCTGGGCTGACGAACAACTTGTTTATTTGTCACCTGCCTTAGTGCCGGGTCACAGCTCAGCGGCACGGGTGGGCTCGGGCTCCCCCCTGCGCGGGGAGGGAGGGGAACTTCAAACGACGGGAGACGTATAAATACTTAAATAAAGACATGAATGATTAACAGAAATAATTGGTTTTATTTTTTCCGCGACAATCGCCGAGATGCGTTATAGAAGGCTACAAATTATTTCCAGCTATTAACAGACGAGGTGTCGGCGTTAAATGAAGGTCACCGAGTGATTTATAGGACACGCTACAACGCATTTGGTCAATCTTTTATTAAACACCTCTGCAGTACTTTTGCCTGCTAACTCCTCACCAAACACGGGCTTCTTACAACCCCTTGGCTTTGGGGGTTTGCCACGGCTTACGGCAAGCAGGGGGATCTCCCTTTGTGGGGCCCCGTGAGCTGCTGTTTTAATTTGGCCTTGAGTCCCATATCTCTTACAAAAAAAACCTCTTAAAACAACTTCCATAAATACTTTTATTCCGAGGATGTTCTGACTAGACTGCAGGCGATTCATCTCCCTGCTATAAATGACCCTTTTACGACACAGACCGAGCAGCCGAAGGAAAGCCGAGTTGTTTTCTCCCTGCTATCACAATCAAGTTGTTTGGTATAAAATGTGGCTTAAAAGTGAATCCATAATGTTCCCGGCAGTGCAAGGAAGCTGCTATTACCAGGAGTAAAATGTAGGTAGTAACTCTGTGGGTTTTTCTCCACTGAAACTGTAATTAATGTGGATCCTGTGTACTAAGTGCAGGGAGAAATACAGACTTCACAGCAGTTAAAATGCATCTCATTAGCACGGAAACCACTGTATCGTCAACATGCATTATGTTCAGCGAGGAAAAATTGTGTAATTGAATTCCCACCAAAGCACAGTTCATCTGCATCAGATGGCATTGTGCTCATCGTGGAGCTCGTTTCGGCTGCTGCTGGAAATGAGGATTAATTAGGGTACCTGCTCGTTACTTGAGGGAGCGCGTAGACGCGCTGTGGTCAGGCTGGGGGCTGCAGGGAGAGGCTGCGTGCCCGAACCTCGGCCAGGCAGAGAGGGGCTGCAAAGATTTGGCCACGCCGGCAGTCGGCTCGTCCCGCTGGCAAGACGCGCTAGGCACAAACATTTCTGTCCGTGCAGCTAACGCCGGTGAAGAAAGGCCGACAATTCAAATGAGGGCACCTCTTTGCTGCATAAATACTTCAGTAATAATTAATAAATGATATATGCAATGGCTTTTGACTTATTCTAGGCTGGGTCGGTACAAGCGGCAGTGATCTCTGTAAATCATTTCATGAGCAGCATCTCACAGGCACGCTGCAAGAGGTGCAAACACACAAACGAGTAAGTTCTGCGAAGCCATCCGTGCGGGGCTCTTCGCCTCGGTCAAGAATAACTCATTGATGTGCAGCATTTTAATGGGTAAATTATTATTAATTTAAATACATACATTAAAAGCTTCCAAAGACAGCACAAGGTTAGGGAGAGACTGGGAGCAGATAGGAGACAGGCACACAGCAGCAGGGACGTTTCAGACATTCGGAGTGCGAACGCCTTTGCTTCCACTCCGCAGTCGTTCGGTCTGATCAGAGAGGAGCTAATCTGTCTCTTTACTGCACCGTCTCCCAGCCGTGAGTCCAGGCACTGGGGTGGGCATGGCCAGCAAGAGATGATTAAATGCATTTTATAGCATCATCAGATAATTTTCCCTTTATTTTCCTTCCCACAGTCACGTGTACGTGAGAGCCCCGGCACACGGGCCTCCTGCGTCTCACCGGCACAACGGCCAAGCTGAGAAACGAGAAAACAGGGGTTATTTGGGGGCAGAGGCATTTTGGGGCCCACCCCATCTGCCCTGGGGCTGCAGCGGTTCTCCAGGCATGATCTTTCTCCACGTTCACCCACAGCTCAGCCCCCCAGACCCCGACTCTCACGGTCCCCTCAGTGCAAGTGAGAGCAGGTCAGTCCCCGAGCAGCTCCGACCCCCCCAGCAGCTCCTTTGGACCTTGCTTTGGGCTGTAGGGGAGGCTGGGGGAGCAATCCATCAGCTTCAGCCTTTTCCAAACCAGAGGGTTCTGAGATATCATTTTAAGCTGCCACTTGGGTGATTTTCACTTACTGGCGGCGCGAGGGATGCTGTGCTCCGGCTCCCCGAGCACGTCCCACCGCTTCTGGGCTCTTGCTTTGCTCACCGGGGCCTCGGTCCCCTCTGACACAGCCGGGCACGTCCCCGTTACTTCTGTTCTTCAAATCCCATTATTCAGATCTAACGAGGAAATAATTTCAATTAAGGAAATTAAAAATTTATTTGCATTTGAATTTTAAGTGGGTTTTGAGAAGGCACTGAAAGGAGCCCTGCGGCGGCGTCAGGATCCGTTTGTGTCAGGCGGAGCAGGGGACGGGGCTGGGGGATGGAGGAGGGGAAGAGCCCGCTCCGTGACCAGGGGACAGCCACGCTTGTGCAGAGGAGGGACCCGGTCCCTGGGGCGCAGGGGCAGCGCTGGCAGAGGTGGTACGGTGCCAGCCCAGCTCCAGGCCCTCAGCCAGGCAGCAGCAATCCTCTCCAGCCTAAACGCAGCCCCTGAGCCATCTGTCCAACCTCCCTGCCTAACGTTACGGGGCTTATTTGCCCTTCACCCCCAGCAGACCTCTGTCAGACAAACCACATTAATGCAGCAATGGCCAAGAAGTTTCCCGGTGATGCTGAGCAGGCCAGGACCATTGATGTGACAGTGGCATGGACTGGGTGACACCCTTCCTGCTGCGGCAGGCGACTGCCTCACCCCACCTGGCCATTGCTCTGATTTGAAATGGGATGCACACGGTAATTATTAAGGCTGCTCACAGCTTCCAGGTCTACCTGGCAACAGGAGATGGCTTTCCCAAGGTGAGAAAAGGGTCTCCAAGAACCTGTTGACCTACACAGCATTAGTGTGGTGGGCACTTTCAACTCACCTGTCTCCTTCCAGCTCCTGTTCAAAGCCAGTTTGGCCACTAAGCAGGTACTGCTCTCCCAGCGAAGCCCAATATGCAGCCAGTTATCAGGATGGAAGTGTGGAAGTGCCAACCAGCAACAGGCGAGCAAACCCCCAGCTAAGGAGGTCTCCTGCTAATTGCATTTTCTGGGAAAAGCAGCAAAAAAGTAGGTGTTGAAAAAATCCTTCAGAGGAGCCCTGAAGCCAGGAGGCTGCAAAGGGAGATGAGCAGGTCCCCAAGCTGGCCTAGGTCCCCGTGAGCTGTGGTGGCCTCTTGGGTCCTCTACATGGGTAACCCTGAAGGGCTGAGGACCACCTGGAGATGCCAGGTCCTGGTTCCACTTCCTCCTTTGCTTGCTGCTGCTCCCCAATGCCACAGGACTCTCCACCACCAGCTTCCCAGGGCTTCCACAGGTGCCATGAACCAGCGGGAAGCTCAGCTGAATGATGATGCCACAGGGAGATGGCTTTTGGCCAAAATGGAGGAAGTTCTTCTCATTTCTCATTGCAGCAGAGACAGGTCAGAGAACAGTGAATGTAAGGCTCAGCTTAATGCATCTGGATAACAGTCCTATTGAAAACAGCAGCTAATTAGTTAAGTAATACCCAGTGTTATTAAATCTGCAGCTCTGCCATCATCAATGTATTTGTAATAATAGTGTTTCTTCTTTAATAGCATTAATCATAATGGATTTACTAAGAAATTAAGGGGGAAGGGATATTATCTCCCTTGGGAACACAATTTGACAGCAGCTCTACTTACTGCGGATTTTTATTGGTTTAATTCTTAACGTCTTGCTCATTAATCTGCTTTCTAACACGCCCTCACAAAACCCCCTCTGTGAGTGGAAACCACGAGGTGGCGAATGCAGGCCCCCTCCAGCCAAGCGCCGCCAGGCGAGGGGGGCTCCAAGCAGAGCAGCCCCAGAGAACCCCACCGAGTCCTTCCGGAGGGTCAGCACAGCCACTCCTGATTTCTCACGGTGTGCAAGGGCAGGAGTGCACGGTCCTGCCCTGCCTCGATGGGCGATGATGTCCCCTTCTGGGCGATGTCCATTTCTGGGCAACATCCACTTCTCCAGCCAGTTTGCTCATTCTCAGCTCCACGCTCCAAAGCATTTCCAGAGGGGAGCAAGAAATGCTCAGCATCTCTTCCCGACACTTGGACCAAGCATGGAAAGGTTTCACCGAAACTTGTTTTCCCACAGCCCCTTCTTCTCCCAGTAGCCTCCTGGTTCAGTAGAACTAAACCAGACCAGGCTATCGACCAACAGCAGCTTGTCCGAGCCCGGATAGCTCACAGATGCTCAGGCAGGGCACCGAGCTTGGCCACACCAGTACAGGAGCACCTGCACATCCCCACGCACCACGTCAGTCACGGTCACGTCCCCATGGGAAACTTCAGCACCTCAGTCCCACCACCCTCACTCGTGCCCACCCCTGATCAGTGCATGAAGCTTTCACCAGCAGCTCCTTTCTGATAAAAACGAAAGCCTGATTTATCTGCTAAAAATCAGATCAGCTGATGAAAATTAAAGCCTGATAAAAATTAAAGCCTGAAGTCTAAAGCGATCCAGCCCAGGATTTTTACTAAAAGCTCAGCTTTCCTTGATTAGTTTATGGCTGTGCATAAAGATGATGAGATTTTTAATGCAGCCGGCATTAAACTCCTTCCATGGCTTGCCAGGACAGCAGGGATGCCACGGCAGCTGTCCACCCGCCAGCAAGAAAACGAGCAGGAGGCAAGAAGCGCGGCACGGAACAGAACGCCTGCGATGCTGCGGCAGCCGGGTCAGCGCTCCGCCGGTCTGCCCTTCCGAGCCGGCACGGCCGCCTCCGGGAGCACTGGGTGCTGGGGTCCCCTGCGCAGGCAGCTGGCTGTCCCGCGCGGTGCCCTCCGAGGGAAAACGGGGTTCACGGATAATAAAAACACGGATCTGCTGTCCCTGTCCTTCGCTCCTTGCGAAGGACCCAGAGACGCCTGGTTCCTTTTTTCACCCCAAGTTCTCGATACACAAACACACACTTTTTTTTGCTTTTTCTTTGCCCCTTTAACATTTTTTTCTTTTTAGTTTTGCCCTTTTAATTTGCAGCAGTGACTTTCTGACAGTGGAGGGAGCTCAGAAGTCAGCCCCCGTGCCCGGGATGAACCCTAGGAGAGTCGCTGACTTGCGACGACGCCTGAGCTCCCTCCCGGGCTCTGTGCTTTTCCAAACCGTGAGCCTGGTTTTCCCTCTCTCTTCACGTTTGCCATGTTTTGCTTCTAATTTGTTAAGCATGAGTTGCAGCCTGTGTAATTACATTTGTCTTAATTAGTATGTATTACCACACCCCGCCGCGCTGAAGAGACTTTTCCTCTGCGGCCAGCTCCTCGTCACGGCCGTAGTCCCACGTTCCCGTAACCGTGAGCCCGAGCTGCTGAACTAACGCAGCCCGTTGCCGGTGGGCTGCTGGCAGCGAGGTCAGTAAGTACAGAAACGCTTTTCGCGCCTGTGCCCATAAATAAGTGATAAAGTTAGTGCAAAGCGGGTTGCCCTTATTACTGTTTTATCCTGGTTTTTTGGACCTCACCAGGAGTGAGCAAAAACTGTAGATGCTTTGTGGGGTGCGGGAGCAAGGCAGGTTGTCACAGGGAGGGACACTCGGAAAGGTGGGGAGTGGGACTTGGGCAGGTTGAAGGGAGCCCCTCTGCTATGAGGACAGGCTGAGGGAGCTGGGCTTGTCCAGCCTGGAGCAGAGAAGGCTGCGGGGAGCCCTTGGAGCCCCTCCCAGTGCCTGCAGGGGCTGCAGGAAAGCTGGAGAGGGGCTGGTTGCAGGGCAGGGGGGGCCAGGCCAAGGGGAAGGGCCTGAAGCTGCAGGAGGGGAGCTGGAGCTGAGCTGGGAGGCAGCAATCCTTCCCTGGGAGGGTGCTGAGGCCCTGGCACAGGGTGCCCCGAGAAGCTGTGGCTGCCCCTGGATCCCTGGCAGTGCCCAAGGCCAGGCTGGATGGGGCTTTGGGCTGGTGGGGGGTGTCCCTGCCCATGGCAGGCAGTGGGACTAGATGATCCTTGTGGTCCCTTCCAACCCAAACCAGTCTGTGATTCTATGAGCCTTTAAAGGTATTTAAGGTGAATATTTCAAATGAGACCTTAAAGTCAGAGTGTACAGCTGGAGCTGAACCCCTAGTTGCAGGGTCAGCTTTTCCGTCCCTGCTGAGAAGCCACCACGGATTGTGGATTGGGGGCTGGAGAGCCAGGGGTGAAGTGTGCAGTAAGATAATTAAATGAGCAGAGATCAGGAAGATTACTGGTAATACCCAGCATTTTGCCAAGCAACGCCGTGGGACTTGAAAAAGATTAAATTATATTACAAGTGTTTCGAGACATGTGCTGTAGATAAGCAACGAGAGAAACGATCCGTCTTAATGGCGGGGACAGGACAAGGCTGGGGAGGGAATAACCGGGGCTGAGACGGTGCCCGGTGCTGCATCCCGCTGAGGGGCCTGACCCACCCCACGCTGCGGGTGAGCAGGGTGTAAAAACACACAGATCCAGAAGGAAAATGAATGCCATGTCCAGGTCAACCCACCGACACCATTTGCCCCCAGCTCTTTTGGGTGCCGACCAGGTTAATCTAGGTCCCAGGTTATGATTAACACCACGTGAAAGAGCATCAGGGCTGGGGGCTGGCAAGGATGCAGCACGCAGAGAGCGGACGAGGTGTGGGGAAGAGCACAATTTGACTCAAACTGAGCTCATGTTCAGCCCCAGAGCTACTTACTGAGTTTTGAATTTCCGAGGCAGCTGCCTTTGGGGCTGAGCACTGGGGTTCTGCCGTTAAAAATGAACTGCCAGGCGCTGCCAACAAGTCGCTGACTTTATGAAGTCATTAACCAGTCGATTGAAATCAACTTTCTCTTCGGCTGCCATCCTCCTGCCAAGCGCCCGTCCATCCATCACTCCCAACTCTGCACATCCATCTCGGTGCCCCGGCGCCGTTCCCTTGGGGCCGCGCTGCAGCAGGGTTGGGGTAGGGGGAAGATGCTGCGGATGATGTAGGTGAGCAATTCAGTTGCCTGGCTGCATAAAAAGCACATTTTTTGATGGAGATGGGCCATTTTAGCACTCGCGACGCTGACAAACGTAAGGTACTGGCTGGAGTCTGGTGGGGTTCAGGCTGGGGCACTGCAGTCCCCCAAATCTACTGCTCAGGGGACAAAACCATAGCCAGGGCCCTAAGAGGGGACAGGGATGTTTGGGCGCAGGTCCTGCCCTGTTGCAGCCCCTCTGTAGCCTTCGGCTGTGGTGGGAGGTGCTGGCCCAGAGCGACCGCAGCGTGGGACGGGAGATCGCACCCAGAACAGGGAGGCTGCAAATACTCACCTGCACCGGGCAGAGAGGCAGTGGGTGACACCACAGCAGCCACCCCAGGAAAGAAAGTCCCTTTTCTTGCAGCTTTGCTGCGGTACCCTGGGGACCAGCTTTGCCATGGGACCCAGGGACCCCCACTTTGCCACAGCACCCCAGGGCCCCCAGCTTCACCACAACACCCAGTGGACTGCGGATTTCCTACTAGCAGAGCTGGGGCAGGTCTTTCCCCTTCAAGTGCTGGGATTGTAACTCCAGGATTCAAGCGCTGGCCCAGTTCTGCCCGTTGGGTGCAGCCTGTTGGGGTGCAGAGCGATCCCCAAAAAGGACTCAGCCATTCACGGCACCCCCTGTGCCCCAGGGACAACAAGCACAGTCTGAACGCTGTTTTGCTGTGGGCTTTGCTGAACCAGGCATCAGCTCAGCATGAACCCCGAGCACGCCTTGCCACCCCCATGGGGATATGCAGAAGAAAGAGACCTTCCCCCTGCCTCAGCCAGAACCTTTGGCTCAAGTTCAAGGCAACAGACTTGGGCCAGTTCATGCCACCATGTGTCTCTGCTGACCAAGCCCCAGAGCCACACCAAGGAACGTCCCCAGCTCCTCGCCAGCCACCGCAGGAGCGATGGGGACCCTGACAGGTCGCATCCAGGAGAAAATGCAGCACTCGCTGGGTCTTTATCCCGACGTACCCATCACTCTCCCCGACCCGGAATTGGTTTTTGATGGATTGGTAAAACAAAAGCACCCCAAATCTTCAAAGCAATAATGCAAGCTGTGGCACTGAGAAGCAGCTGATTTAGCACCTCCCGGCCTCGCTGAGATGGTTTGCGGGGGGAGAATAAACTGCAGGTGAGTGATGAAAGCGGTGGGTGCAGGAAGATTTGTCACGCTCTCTGATAGAAAGCAGTAGAAACTGTCCTGGCAGGAATATCAAAGCAAAACTCTCCCCACTTGCCTGCCTGAGCGATGCTGCCGCCCGTCATGCTTCACCACCGCACGGCTGAGCCCCCGCCCGGCTCCGGCACTGGGACACGGCCCCCAGCCCGGGCGTCCCGCTGGCCCGGCGCTCCACCAGTCCCCTGCAGAAAGACAGGACCACAGCCATGTCCCTGGAAGGGTACAGAGAGAAGTTTTCCTTTTGGATGTGCCTGGAGGGTTCTGTAGAAGGGTCAGAGCTCCTGGGCACAGGGGGATGCCCACGAGGGGATGTGCCCACGGCCACCCGGCCCCGACAGCCTGGGGCTGGGCAGACACAGCACTGGGACCGGCGCTGCTTAACATCTTTGTTGGTGATACGGACAGTGGGATCGAGGGCACCCTCAGCAAATTTGCTGACGACACTGAGCTGTGTGGCGTGGTCGGCACGCTGGAGGGAAGGGACGGTGTCCAGAGGGACCTGGGCAGGCTGGAGAGGTGGGCTAGCGCAAATCACATGAAATTCAACAAGGCCAAGGGCAAGGTCCTGCATGTGGGTCAGCGCAATCCCACGCACAGCTCCGGGGTGGGTGGAGAATGGGTGGAGAGCAGCCCTGGGCAGAAGGACTTGGGGGTGCTGGGTGATGAGAAGCTCACCATGAGCCGGCAGTGTGCGCTGGCAGCCCAGAAAGCCCCCCGTGTCCTGGGCTGCATCAAACCCAGTGTGGGCAGCAGGGCCAGGGAGGGGATTCTGCCCCTCTGCCCCGCTCTGCTGAGACCCCCCTGCAGTGCTGCCTCCAGCTCGGGGGGCCCCAGGGCAGGAAGGACACGGAGCTGCTGGAGCGAGTCCAGAGGAGGCATGCCCATGATCCCTGTGGTCCCTTCCAACCCAAACCATTCTGATTCTATGAAGGAGAAGCCCTGGTCCCCAAAAAACTGCGTGTGCACCCACAGCCTCTTTGCTCTCCCATCCTTTTGTTCTTCCAATTTAACTGTGACTGTCCCCCCTGACTTCTGCCCCGGGGAGACAGATGGTACCAAGCACGCTGCAAATACAGTAAGGTTCTCCGGTACTGCACCGGCAGGATTATATGAGATTTGTCAATATTTGCTCAGGATTGAGGTGAAACTGAACTGAGTGAGGCCAAGAAATTATGTCAGACGTCGGATTGCGAAGCGCCGTTGACAGCCCACGGTGGCGGCTGCTGAGGCATCACCAGCTGTTAAACCGAAAAGGCTCGCTCTTTTTCTTCGTCTCCCCCTTCTTTGTATTTTACCTTTGGGTAAATGGATTGGGAATTACACCCTGTGCAGCCACAGAGCCAGCCGGTGCAGAAAAGCAGCAACCTGTAACGTGCTCAGCGGGGTGAGCTAATCCGCGCACGTGCTCCGTACTAGCAAGGGGAAAAGCAACAGGCAGCTCCGAGGGTGCCGCGGGCCGCAGCTCGTGCGCCCCATCCCGCACCCCCACGGCTGGGTGCGGGACCCCGGGTCGCTCTGGGCAGGTCCCCGCTGCGCCCTGCCGGCGCCCAGCACCGGCCTCTGCAGCTCAGTCCCACCCAGCTCCATAACCAGCCTCTCCAGCAGCACGGAAAGAGTCGGATGAGCCACGAAAGCAGCAAGTGAGCACCACAGATTAAAAATCTAAACATTTCTTACCCAAAATTTGCCCCCGAGTGGAGGAACGCTTACTTAAAACATCTGCTGCAGCTGCTCCACGCAGCTTTTACCCGCTGGGTTTGAGGTGCTCCTGCTCACCTTGTGCAAGGGAGGAGAGCTGGCAGCCTCCGGCACTGCCTGCCGCCGGGCAGGAGGAGGCTGAACGGGTTCAGGTCCTTCCTGGGGAGAGACACCCCCACACAGCGCTCTCGGGCTGAGCGGTGGGACGGGGCTTTGCTGACAGCGTCCCCCGTGGTGTCAGCACCGGAGAGGACAGGGCTTAGGGACACGGTGAATGGCAGGGCACAGCTGGAGGGGACACACAAAATCCAGTTTCCATGAAAAAAGGGCAAATGGAGCCTCCGTGCTGAGGCCGGCTGACATTTACAGCCCCCTCAGCCCCAGCCCCTCGGCTGCTGGCGGTGGCAGCAGGGAGTCCTGGGGCTGAACCTGCACCCAGCAGCTCGGCCGTAACGCCAAGCAGTTCGCAGAGACCCCAACCGCACCCTCAGTCCCCAACAGTCCCTCTCTACCGCGCTGGAGCACCCACCCACATCCCTCCGCCACCCCCTCGGTCCCGCTGGCTCCCTGGCCCGCCCGTGCCCCCCTGCTGACACCGGCTGCCCTCCCTGCAGCTCATTCAACCGCCAGCGATTTGGGTGCCAGGAAGCTCCTTTGCAGCTGCCGTTTCAGCAGCACCGGGCACGGCTGCCCCAGGGCGCCCCAAGGGTGAGGCAGATGCTGCAAAGGTGGGCTGTAAGGCCGGGGTGCCCGGGGCACAGCTCCTCTGGGGCAGCTGGCATTGCACAACACCCCAACACCCCAACCCCCAACAACCCCCAGCACTGTTCTTCTCCCAACCCGCCCGGCTGCTGCCATGGGGGTGCTCCTCTCTCCAGGTCAAGGCCCCGCGATGGGCAGAGCACCCCTGAGCCCCCACGGCATAACCTGGTGAGCGGGGCCATCCACGCAGCCATCAGAGCCTCTGGCGTGGGCAACCTGGCCGCAGCACCCGCGGGAGATGTCACACAGTCCCAGGTTTGGCTTTACGAGGGGACGAGTCTCCGGAGCTCCCACTGACGTGGTCAGAGCTGTAAAACAGCGGGAGCAGCCCCGTGTGTTCATCATGGGATGCTCAAAATTGGGGCGTTCACTAGACCCTGGAGGGTGTCCAGAGAAGGGCAACGAAACTGGTGAAGGGGCTGGAGCACAGGTCTGGTGAGGAGCGGCTGAGGGTGTTTAGTCTGGAGAAGAGGAGGCTCAGGGCAGACCTTATTGCCCTCTACAACTACCTGAAAGGGAGTTGTGGTGAGCTGGGGGTCGGCCTCTTCTCGCAGATAACTAGTGACAGGACAAGGGGGAACGGCTGCAAGTTGCGCCAGGGGAGGTTCAGGTTGGAGATGAGGAGAAATTTCTTCTGGGAAAGGGTGGTCGGGCATTGGAACGGGCTGCCCAGGAAGGTGGGGGAGTCCCTGTCCCTGGGGGTGTTTAAGGACAGTTTGGATGTGGTACTTAGGGACATGGTTTAGTAGGTAATATAGGTGGTGGGGGGACGGTTGGACTGGATGATCCTTGAGGTCTCTTCCAACCTTAATGATTTTATGACCCCAGCAGAATGGCAGCTATGCTGCTGCCCCACCCCACCCCACCTCCAGCCCCTGCACTGCTTGGGCAGCCCCAGGATGCACCCCCAGACCCCTCCTGCACACTCACCGGAGGCTTGGATGCCCCATGGGGTGCACCCATGGGTCCTCCTTCCCCCAGCCCTGCACGTGCCAGCACACAGCACCAGAACAGCTGGGCTGAAGGAAAGGTGCTGCCAACCCCCAGAGCTGCCCCCGACCTCCATCCCAGCTCTGCGGGATGTGGAGCTTTCCCAAAAAGCCCCCACTGATGAGGTGACCCTGGGGACATGGGGCCACCTAGAGCCACCTGCCCCCCAGCATCTTCAGCCCCACGGCTAAGCACGCTGATGAGCCCATCGTCACACTCAGACAGCGCCCACGGGCTGCCCGCTGGATATCGCCTTCGCACAGCACGATGACAGCTATCCAAAACATTTCTGTAAATAATTGGCAAAAAATTAATGCAAAAGTCAGGTTTAATTACCACATCGTACCCAGCATAAATTAGAAAGCAGTGACAGATGGCTCTGCCCCCCCGCCACCCCGCACATCCTCTCACAAGCACCTCCTCAGTCTGCGGGACACGTGTCGGCATTTTCTGCTGGGAACGTGTGTCCCACCGCAGAGCGTTAGCACTCGCTCCCCAGCTCGTGCCTGCGGGCAGCAGGCTGTTAAGGGAAAGGTTGGGAAAAAATGGTCCCGAATCCTCCTGCTCTCCTGGCACACAGCGTCGTGGGCATGAAACGCTGCCTCCGCGCACATCTGGCCCAGGGACGGGCAGTTTCTGTTTCCTCCCCGCGCCCAACGACCCCAGCAGGGCCCCGTGGAAGCCATTAGGGGTGTTTGTTGCGCAGCTCTGCCGGCAGGGAGGAGCAGAGCCGGGCAGGGACAGGGACGGGCACGTGCCGCTGCTGTGCACGGGACTCTCGGGCCCGGCAGAAGCTGTTTGGGACAGCAGACGGGATCAATGGTTACGGGTCTCACCAGGCTGCAGAAACCCCAGCACAGCCGCAGCCATCAGCCCAGCAATCCCTCCTTCCCCCCTGTGGCACGCCAGCCCCAGAGCTGGGACACCTTGGAAGATGCTCGGAGGGAACGGCTCCATCGGGTCCTCAGGGACATGCAGCAGAAATTCTCCCCTCCCAGGTGCTGGGCCCCCGTTCTGGGGGATGCTGAGCACAGCTGAGCCTCCGATGCTCCGCTGGAGCCAGCACAAGGCGATTTATCCCTCCCCGTGCAAAGCAAAGTCTTCCTGTTCCAGCGGTGCCTCCAGGCGCAGCGTCCCACCACCGCGAGAGCTCGGCCCCGCTGTGCCAGAGCCCTCCCGGTTTGGAGGGTGGGCCACAAGCCTCTGCCAAAGCACAAGTGCCACAGAAGCGCCCCACTGCCATTGGGTTCATATTTGCTGCTTAAAACCGTCCACTGGCATCTGCAACGGCTCCGCTCGCAGCAACGTGCCATCGGGAAGCCACCAGGAGAATTCCTGCCTCCTCATCTGCCAGCAGAGGTGACGGACAGAAGGGTTTGGGACAGTCAAGCGAGGAATGGCAGTGCCACGGGCACGAGAGGGACGCGCTGCCCGTCAGGACGCCGACGTGGCACAAGACGTCCCTGTCCGAAGACGGTGGCCGTGCTTCCCGAGAGCCTGGCCCAGCGCTGCCGCTCTGCGCCTGTTTCCCCACCTATAAACCAGTTTAACCACTTGTGCTGGCAGGCCCGACCCCCCAGTGCCATCGAACGTCAGCTGACGGCTTTGGTACTGGACGCACGAGCACCACAGCCCAGGCAGAATCACCGGGAGAGGCTGTGCCAAAGCCCAGGGCACCCAGCATGGCCCCGGGCAGCACCCTGGCAGCCGCGAGGGGATGAAGGAAAGAAGAGCTGCAGGGGGGTTCTGGCACAGCGGCCTGAGGACGGCTCTGAGGAGGGATTTCATTGCTCAGAGCTTCACAAACAGCTCTTGCACCTTGGAGGGGATGGAGCCGACAGGGGAAGGACAGGAGGAGGAACGTGGACATCCTTGGCCAAGTCCCCAGAAGCCACTGGCCCTGGCCAGGAGAGGTCCTGTACAGAACCAGCGCCTTCAGACCAGTGGGCACCAGCCAGGAGCCCTGTTTAAAACGGGAACGGGGGGAAATGGTGGTGACAGCTCCCACCCGCAGCTGATCTTGCTTGTCCGTTCAGCCCGGCAGGGTCTGAGCACGGCGGTGAGACCTGCCCTGGGCTGTGCTCCCGGGGAGAGGCTGCCCCAGCCACTGCCTCACCAGCCAGCGGTCTCCGGAACGTCCGGGCCAGCAACGCTCCTTCCCCATAACCGATGCCCGAGCGGGTGTACGCTTCATAATGAAGAGAGGTTATATTTTATTTATGATGAAACTGGCCCCCTTGTTCTGATCTTTTTTGGAAGAACGAGTCAAACCTCTTCCCTGGAAGCGAAACAAGTGCAGTATCGGAAAATGCAGCGCGGGAGCCCAGCCAGGGCCTCCTGGGGTGGGGACAGGGCTGTGCTTATGGCAGCCTTGGGAGCAGCAGCTTTCCTGGAGGGTGAAATAATTGTAGAGAGCCGAGCCGCTGAGCTGATCCCTGTTTCTGCAGGGAAGGGCCGTGGGATGACGAGCGCCTGCCTGCGCGGTGGCCGGAGCAGCATCGCTCTCTAGCTGCAGGCGCAGATCACCTCCTCTGCTCAGCACTTCAGCTGGCCCCAGATCTTCCCCAGCTCTTCTCTTAATAGAGACTAAAGAGACTATCACGTACCACCGCTTCATGAAACCACAGCAAGGGCAAAGCAAGGATGGCGAAGCGTCAGTGGTGCTGGGGAAGGTGCTGCGCGCCCAGCTGGTGCCCAGGAGCTGCAGGGCAGGAGAACAGAGCTCAGCGCCCAGGAGCTGTGGCCCCGCACAGGGATGCTGCTGGTTGTGCTGCCAAACAGTCACCGGTGCAGCAGAGGAAGGTGTTTGTGCTCCCTGAAATGCTGCCGTCACGTGTGACCTCCGTCACGCCCGGAGGTGGCCAGAGCCAGAAAACACAAGTCGCTTTTCCAGCACACCTTGGTGGGAGAGACGGGCACCGCTGGCGCTGCAGAGGACGCAGCGATCCAGGCAGAGAGAGAGGGAGAGTCAGCGAGCTGCGGGTGCAGAGGAACTTGAAAGGAGCTTTTACCTTTTTGGCAGGATCCGACGCATCCCTGCGTGGCCACGCTGCCACACTACTGCCCGTTGGCTGAGCCAGGAGAACACACCACGCGCCCACCCGGGCACCCTGAGGCTCCTCCAGTTACTGGAGTCATTTTCTAGTCTCCAGGTCCCTACCTTCAGCCTATTACACTCAGCTGCTGCCTTTTGGGGTCTTTTGTGCAAAAGCCAACATTCCTCCCGACGGTTTGGAGGGTGGTGTGAGCACTTCTCTTGCCTCCCGCATGCTCTGCCTTGTCCTCAGGGGAACAGGCCAGCAAAGCTCCAGCCTTGATCCTTGAGAGCAGTCAAAACACTCAGCATCATCCAGGATCTGGCCCACCCTGATTTGGGATACCCCGATCCCACAGCCGCTCGCCCAGAGGCAGCTCCCAGACGTCACCTCCACACCTCACTGGTGGGACAGGGAGGTGCTGGGCCATCAGGAGCTGCCTGCCCCGGCCAGAAGGTGCCCTCCTGCCTGCTGAGGAAACATCGCCAGGGCTGAGGCAGTTTGGAAGGACCAGGGTGACTGCGGTCCCAGCATCCGTCTCCTTCCCCCTCCCGCACTGGACCAGCTCTGGTTTAACACCTGCAGAAGTGCACAGAGATGGGAATCCATCATGGCATTGCCCTCTGCTGGTAATCCCTCCCGGACACACCCCTCCCCCTGCTGCATCTCCCCAAAATATCCTGGGGAGCAACCACTGCCTCTGGCTGCTCGGCTGGGCACACGCAGCACCCCCAGGGCCGAGCCCCAGTGGCACGACTGGCCGCAGCTGGAGGGACTGGGCAAGGAAGACCCTCCTCCAAGGCTCGGCCGCGGGCTCTGGCAGGCTGCTGCGTGCCCAGGAGAGCAGCCGAGTGCCTGGGAAAGGGGGCTGGAGCCTTGCAGGGGGCAGGCTTCACCCCTGGGGAAACAGGGAGCTGAAAATTAAAGTGGGGAAAAAATGGGTTTCATTAACGCTTGGCAGCCACTGACCCTGTCACAGGATTAAACTATTGGTCTCTTTTACAGAAGTTTAACGCGGTTCAGGAGAGAGACACAGAAATTATTTTATGGTTGCAAACCTCATTGGGAGACGCTTTCTGGAGCAAGGGGAAAGCCTGGCCAACGGGTCACCACTGCTTTGGGGCCCGGGGTGACCCTGGCAGGGTTCCCTCAGCAGCATCACCAGCCCCCCGTCACCTCCTGCCCCCTGGCAGGGTGAAGGTCGGCCGCCGGCCCTGCTCAGGGCAAGCGGCTTCATGCCTGCATTGCCACCCGTCGCAGGGGGACGGAGCCCGCAGCGGCACCCTGTGCCCTGCTCCCAGGCAGCACCCAGGAAAGGGGGTTAGTGCTTCCCCGGATCTCACGGGAAGAGGCAGCAGGGGTGGGCAGGAGGCCGCAGCCGCACAGCGCGTGGCGGCGTCACCGCGGCTGTCCAGAGATGCAGTTTTGCCTCCAAGTGTCCAAGCAGGATATTGCACGGACGGCGTTAGCTGATCTCATCCTCCTGCACGCCACAGCGCAGCCCACAGAGCGTGTTTGCGTGGTCCCTGCCGCAGGCTGGATCGACACGGAGCAGCAGGGTGCGTGTGCACACGTGTGGGGGGGTGTGCGTGTGCAAGCACAGCAGAGAGGATGGAACAATCCAGGGCAGCAGGACACCCTTTTTGGTTGTGCCTCTACGCTTCATAGCCCAGTCTAAACCCCACCGGTGCCTGGGACATTTGGGATCCTCAAGCCAGGGTGCCACCTGCCCGGGACCCCAGAAAGTCCTAGAAGGCTCAGTTCCACCTAACCCCAAAGCCACCTTCTCCCTCTTGCTCTAGGTGGGTCTCTGGGAGCAGCAGCCCCTGGCCGGGGAGAGCTCCGAAGGCGGCTGATTTTAGAGAACTCACTGTGGACAGGGAAGGTCCGTCTGAGCCGCTTGGCCCCTGCGCGTCGTGTCCCTCCTCCCTGGGATCCCTCTGCAAAACCTCCTCACATCTTGGCCCCTGCGCGTCGAGTCGCGTCCCTCCTCCCTGCTGACCACACGCTGGATCCCTCTGCAAAACCTCCTCACATCGTGTGCATGGAGCTGGTCACGCAGGAGGACGGGGAACTGGCCCCTGTTAGCAGGGCAGGTAACGAGAACAGGAGCACGAGTGCAGGCGAGCAGCTGGGGAAATAGCAAAGGGCAGGAGAAAGCCGAGAGCAGCCGAAGGGTGACGTGAGCTGGGCAGAACGGACCCAGCTGGGTCTGGCCAACCATCCCTCCTTCACACGCACGGGACAGCCAAGGGATGCTCTCAGCCACAGCTCCGAGACAGCGGGTAGGAGGATGTCACGGGGTTCCCACAGCGCCGGCGAGACAAGGGGAAATCTCCGGTAACGCTCCAAAACGGAGCGTCAACATCTCGCCAGATGACCAGCTCAGGAGACGCCCAGCAGAGCTGAAACGCCTGGAGCCAGGGGAGGGAGGGATGGGGACGGGCTGCTGAGCGCCACAAGATCTGGAAAGCATCACTTTGATTTAATGGACCTTGATGTTTGAAAATTAAGTCAAGAGAGCTCTTCTATTTGCCACAGGGCTGAGCATAAGCCGAACACGGGCAGGATTTAGAGGGGGAAGAGCTTTCCAGATGAGCAGAGTGCAATTTTGTCACAAGAACCAAAATAATGATAAAAATAACTAGCAGGGGAGAAAGGCAGCGCTGAGCGCAGCATACAAACGTCGAACTGCAGATCCCCTCCACAGAGCCGTAATAAAAGGGTTTAACCTATTATATCGACCAGCGGGATTACACCTCTGGAGTGAGAAGAAACTCCTTCACAGGCAGGCTAATTCCTAAACACGCCGCTTTCAGAGGCTTCAATAAGCCGATCGGTTTCAATGAAAGCGCTGAGATTTAAATACACACCCGCAAAGGGACTGGAGAGACTTGCGACGGAAGATGAAGCCCCATTGCCACAGAAACCCAACCGGCTGCCACACGCTGGGGGTACCCGCGGAGGTCGGAGAAGCCCCCCCGTGCTCCAGCGTCCCCAGGGGAGCCTGGAGGGACGGGCCGCCCGGGGAGGGACTCCGTGGCCAGCAGTGCTGCAGCCCCGGTGCGGCCGAGGGGGTCTCCAGCCCGCTGGGGTTTTTGGATGCCCCGTGCTGTCAAACACTCACCTGGCACCAGTGATGTGCAGGGTGACAGAGGCGGCCTCGGGACTCCGGGAGGAGACGTGCCGCAGGGGTGGGAATGGAGGAGCTGCAGCGTCACCGGAGCGTTTGATGGGTTTCCGCGGTGGGATTTAACAGGGGACACAGGCAGGGTAGGTCCAAGCTAGAGAAGAGGAGGAGGAGGAAGGAAGAAGCAGCACAAGCAGCATAGCCCAGGCTACGACCTCCAGGGCCAGGCTGGCCAGTGGACAGCGGTTCTTCAGTGCTGCAACACACGGTCACAGCCCCGGCCTCCCCACAGCAAGGGAGGCAAGGGCTCCCAGCTCCAGCGGAGACACAGCCCAGCGCATGTCCTGCAGCACCCACACGGGCTGCTCCCGAGGGGCCCAGCCTGGTGCCACCCATCCAGCCTGCAGCACCCACATGGGCTGCTCCCGAGGGGCCCAGCCTGGTGGCACCCATCCAGCCTGCAGCACCCACACGGGCTGTCCCCGAGGTGCCCAGCCTGGTGGCACCCATCCAGCCTGCAGCACCCACACGGGCTGTCCCCGAGGTGCCCAGCCTGGTGGCACCCATCCAGCTTGCAAAAAAGCTGGGCAGTGAGACACACACCGAGTTCAAAGCTTGAGGGCCAGCGGAGCGTTGGGAAAAGCAGGGGCAGAAGCAACCAGACCGTAACTTGCATCAGATGACGGGGAGGTAAGGAGCCGTGGAGCTGTAACGTGTTCCTGTGAGAGCGGGAAGTGGGGTTTTTCTGGCAGGGAAATGAGGTCAGCTGTCCCCAGATCAGGAGTGGGTCCCCAAGGGGGTGCAAGTCGGGGAAGGGGGAGAGTGACAGAGGTGGGGCGGCAGGCAGCATTTCAGACAGGGAAGAGGAAATCCCCAGGGCACACACAGCAGCTGATTTATGCCATTAAGTGACAGCCCCAAGCTTTCACTCCTAAATGAAACGCCATGCCCTGCACACGTGCAGGGTGCAGCAGCTCCTGAAGGGAGCTGGGAAAGCATTCCTGCTCCCTCCCATCGCAGCACCAACAAACGCGAATAGCGTGGCCAGCAGGAGCAGGGCAGTGACCGTCCCCCTGCACGGGGCTCTGGGGGGGCTGCACCTCGAGGGCTGGGGTCAGTTCTGGGCCCCTCAGCACCAGAAGGACATGGAGGGGCTGGAGCGTGTCCAG
>VWZZ01001246.1:242264-266022 GCA_013399095.1 Psophia crepitans
CCCTACACTTGCCCTTGTTAAATTTCATAAGGTTTCCCTTTGCCCAACTCTGCAGCCTGCCCAGGTCTCACTGAATGGCAGCGCAGCCTTCAGCTGTGTCAGCCACCCCTCCCAGCTTGGGGTCATCAGCAAACTGGCTGAGGGAATCCTGTCCCCTTGTCCAGATCACTGATGAATATGTTAAATGAGGCTACTTTCATCCAGCTAGGTACAGAATTCGGAGACGTGTAACTCCTGTGCCAGTCCAAGCTCCCCTCCAGCTCACGAGTGGCCGACTGGAATCGGACGTTGAGCAGCGGTCTGCGTGCTGCCCTGCTATCACTTGTGGTCCTTCCAGGGGAGCAAATGCTGCGGTTTGTCATGAGATGTCATGACATGACAAATCCAGTATCTGGAGATGGAAACCATCCAACTCAGCAAAAAGGCTTTAAGCCAGAAATAGTTGCAACAATTTTGGAAAACACAAAAAACAAAACAAAACAAAACAAACAAAAAAAAAAAAAGAGAGATATCATTGCCCATTGCCCCAGATGGTGCTTTTGCTTTAAAAGGGGAAAAAAAGTCAAAGAATTCATATTCAAAATGGTTTGCGTCATTCCAAATGAAACATTTACGTAAGAGAGAGCTGAGTCAACTTTAATTCAAACTCAAGACCTATCATTTGTACAAGTTTGGAATTTGTTTCCCTAATTTAAGCTCTTCCGGTCTCCGTTGAACAAAAACGGCTTTGGCCTGAATTCCTTCTGACATCAATTTAGCTGACAGGCAACAGCAAAAAATTTCTCATTCAGACTGATTAAGTCAAAATCCAGACAGCTCCGGAGAACTGGAAAAGCCAGAAAGCTCACGCTCATTTTCCATTCAATGAATACCCAGGAGGCAATAAGAGGCAGCTCCACCGCAGAAGACACATCATTTCTTTCCAAAAGACACATCAAGCATGTACCTGTGTTGTTAGGTAGAGCAGTCCCTTTGAAAGTCTGACCCATGATTACCAGAAGTAAACTTTTAATCCCAGTGTATATTAAGTCGGTTTTAAGTGAAAGACAATTTAGTTGACAAAAAAAAACCCCAACAAAACAAAACGCAAACACCCACAACCAAAACTCACACAAAATCCCCACCCACCACCCCGCAGCATCCCAAGGTTTCTCAAATGCCGATCTCGGAGGCAGTTTTACTTAAGTAAAAGTAGCTTGCCATTTAAATACATCAGTGAACTCTAATTTCCATCCAAAACCAGCTTAACATAAATTCTATAAAACACTAAGTTGTATACTCATAGTTTTTACTACAAAAAACATTAATAATTTTTTATTGTTTTTATTTTAGGAAGTACTATGTCTACCTAAGCCTTAGGCTAAATGTTTAGTTACTTAAATACGTGCGCAATTAGAATGCTTCTTACTCGTGCGCCGTCGCTTCTACCTAATACACTGCTAAAAGTGCATTTGGGTTCAAGTCAGTGTGCTTTAGTGTCCATGGCCAAAGAATATTTGAAGCACAAACCTTATTAAACCAACTCGAAAATATAAAGGTAACGCAGATGTTTACTTAAGCTATTTCTCCCACTGTTGGATCTGAATCTAGATAAAGTCTCTGATTTAAGATATTTTGATATAACTCACCCCCCCTCTCATTAACACTTGTCAGCAATTCTGCCTAGCAAAACAGACCTACAAAACCAGGAAATCAATTCCGTCAAAATAAAAGAAGAAAAAGTTGGCGCAAGGAGCAAACTTCAGATAAGGCCACCTAAAGCAGAACCTTGCTGCTTGGCACTGTCTGCTGCTCCCCGGCTCCTTTTAAGCCTGGAAAGGCAGCAAGATAATTACGGATACACTGACCCACCGGGACTATTTTCATCCTCTGGTTTTTTGGACTTTTTTTCCCCCCCTAAGTAAGCACATGAAATAGAGTGGCAGAATCTACAACTTGTTCATAATACATTAAGGCAGATCCAGCAAAATAGGCTAGTAAAGGTTCACATCCCGTTACTGCATGCCAGAGATATTCCAACTCAACTGTATTTCATGAGTTATCACTTCTAGTTCATAGAAGAGTGATGAGTTCAGATTTAACAGCAGCTTTGAAGAGTCTGTGTAAATACAAACATTTCTTGCCCATTCTCCACATAAAATCACCACACTGACTAGGATTTCCTAGATATATGTGCTCTGAGTCTGGGATGACCTTAAGTTTGGTGCTGGCTGGTGTGAGCGCAAACCTCAGAGGAGGCAAAAGCTGTCCCCCAAGAGGGGACTCTGAGCCGGGTTCCTCCCAAAAGCCAGAAAAGCAGGGATCAAATTAAACCACAAAGCAGCAGCAAGGAAGCATGGTTCAGTGCGGGTATCTGAACCAGCCTGGGACTAATTCCAAGAGCTAATTTACTCTCCATTCCTCCTTGTCAAGATCACTTCCTCATGGGGCCAGCAGCAACTGGCAGAAGGCTTCCTTTCTCCACATCCCCACACTACCCTGAGTGTCATCCATGCTGTAGACAAACTGGTAATGCTACAATAGATAAAAGCTGCTCCTCTGATAATAGCTATTAATTTTCATGATTCTTATGAAAGGCAGGTTACCCCCGTGGTAAAACAGCACTAGATGTAATTTGTGATTCATAAAGCAATTTCAGGAAAACGTCTGCGTTGCCTGCAGCTAGATCTCAGATTTGAGGAGCTTGCAGTTAAAGCAGCACACTCTTTAACAAGCCAAGATGTTTCTGGTAAAGGTCCATACATACCTGGCTTTGATGGTATTGATATTGAGGGCACATTTGGTAGTGGTACTGTCTCGGGACCACTTATTTCCAGCAAGTTTTTGTCTAGTTCTTCTTGTTCTAGTTCCTCTAGTTCTGCCATGAGTTCATCCTAGATTTTTAAAGGGGGAAAAAAGAAAGAAGTCGTATTTATTATTAATTAGATGTAGGTGGTCACATTATTACAGAAAATAGCTTAAAAGCATAAGATCAGAGCAAACCGAGGAGATGAGGAGTCTGAATCTCGATCTGATTTTCTGTATATGGTCTCTTGGAGGGTGAGGAGAGTGGGAAAGCAGTGAAGAGAAGAAGAAATCTAAGTCCAAACATTTTCAGATCAGCCACCCAGAGCATGCTCAGCATAAAGTCAGAGTCCCAGCTGCTGTATGCACTGGTAGGAACAGCCAGTAACAAGTTCTAGGAGACATTTTAAATCCTAGTACGACCCAGTGGTACTGCACTAGTGGTACACAAGCAATAGGCAGATCTTAAAAGAAAGATCTTGTATGAATCACCATCCCCGAAGATGTGTAGACACAGGCCCTAGTGACACGGTTTAGTTGTGGACTTGGTGGCACTAGGTTAACGGCTGGACTCGATCTGAAGGGTTTTTTCCAACCTAAATGATTCTATGATATAAACGGAGGCAAATTTAAAGCATACCTCATCAAATTCTTCCCCAAATCCTACTGGTTTTGAGATGGCTGTCGAAATCTCATCTGCCAGCTCTTGCTGTTCTGCAATGTCCTGCATTAATTCATCTACTTTATCAATATCCCTGTAAAGGAAAGAGTTCAATACAATCAGGCACTTTTGCAATGAGCGCTTAAGGCTGCATTTTTTGGATTTTCTAGAAATGCCATACCATGGTGGCATTTTACAAGGTCCTTTCCCAAAATACACTTTGTATGCGAGTCGGAATTTTATCCTCCCAGTCTCAAAATTACGCATCTTTTTTTTACTTTTCTCTAAAAGCTCAGCTCACAGCCATTATAGACAGACTTCCTATGAAGGGGTTTTGTTCTGCATTACTGGCATTAACAATAATTTGCTCTGTTCCCTGATCCAGCATTATTAGATTACATCTAGAATAATTTCCTTTGGTGCACGTACAACATTCCCATAATGCAGTTCACCTTTAATTACTGCTACATACACAAACTCAATTGCACAGAAAGAAGTTTTAAGCCTCCCCTTCAGACTTAAAATTCTCGCTGCGACTAGGTGGATCTGCAACTGGTGCACCCTCCCATTTGCTTTAGACTACACTGGTGCTAGCCTTTCGCCGGGCAAAGGCAGTGGCTTGGTGCCATATAAAATGGTGTCAAGCAGAGAAAACATTGACACTTGCACATTCTGTTCGATCTGAAAGCACATCTACTATTCCAGTTGAAGTTATAGCCTCATAAAGAAGGCTTTGCTACTCAAGCTCTACCTTTAGTCCCGAAACACCTGGCATTTAGCAGATCAAACAAGCAACAAACTAAAGGTCCTACGGAAAGATGGGGAAGGGAATAACTTACATGTTGTCATGAGCAGCTTTCATAGCTTTAGCAGCAAAGCCCATATTCTTAAGCACTTCAGTGTTAGTATTGGCATTCTCAAGGGCTTCCCTCTGAAATTCAATTGTTGATAACGTGCCATCTATCTGTGCAAGCTGCTTCTCGTACCTCTTCTTACGCTTCAGGGCCTGAAGAGCAGCTGAACAACAGAGAAAAGGGCAGGACTGGTGAGATTTATGTCCAGAACAGCCATTCCCACTTTGTACCAAACACCACGCAGTACAGAGCAACGTTTAACACCTCCTGTTGTTTGTCATCTACTTTTCTTCCTAGATAAGCTGAGCTGCCTAGCCCCCATGCTTGCCTCCAACAAAATCGCTGCAGGTGGCCTGATGCCTGCTGTCCACCTCCTGCCACACGAAGGATGCAAGCCAAGAAGAAACTCAAGGATCAGTAGTCCAGTCACTCTGAACACACCACAAACCAGAGACTATGCTACAACCAGCAGGCTTCAATATGTAAGGTGATTCCCTTAAAACCATCTTTGCTCACCGACACCCCTAACACATCCAGGCACAACTGTTGGTGCAGCACCCACTGGGAGGAGAAACTTGTTCAAATGCAAAAGCAAATGTTTCTTCAGCTTTGTACTTCACGTTGTAAAATACACATTGGTACATATACAGAAATACCTATATGCAAACGAGCTTTGTGCACGTTTCATATTACTCCTACTACAAGGTACCGTCCACCCAACAGTCCCTACTGATAGACACAAGAAAAGAGATGCCATCACTTAAATTGATTTGAGCAATTTGCTGTTGATAAGCACTTGTCCAATGCCTGCTCATCACAAGAGGAGCCCACCCATGACAGCACCAACTCAGAGGTCCACACCCACCCTCCGCAGCTGTGTGGGAGGACTGGTGCAACTTGCTGCACAACCAGGCTTCTCCAGCTCCTTCTGCAAGACTCCGCTCCACTCCACCCAGACAGGTATGCATTCAATGGGTGAACACAGTCAACAGTTAGATCCTCCTGAGACACCTGGACAGACAGCAGACCAGAGCACGGCTGTCCCCAAAACACTGACAGTGAACACCAACTAGATTTATGTATAAACTTGCCTGTACGTGGCTAAAAATGTGGTAGAAACTGCAGCAGGGGCAAGACCTACCAAGCACTGAGCACTGCCGGCTGACGCACAAACACCGGGTATCGCACCAGTATCTACCTCCCCTCCCGATATGAACAGACTTGTCCGCTGCATGACAGTCTTGGTCACATAATACACCCGTGTACTTTAAAAACTCAGCTCGGACACAAGCTGCTGTGCTAACACAGCCTTACTCTCAGTTTCTGAGCTCAGCCACGTGCACGCTGCATTTCTTCAGCGCTTTAATCTCTGTGAGACTCATAGCAGGAAACGGTTACATGAGACAGGATCAGCTCTGCTGAAAATCAACGTCCTGGACCTCCCAACAGATCAGTCAGTGCACCAGGAACGGTGGCAAATAAAGGCTTTAAATCTTTGTTATTTCAAACCTTGTTTACGATTCCGCAGAAGATGGGGGGGGTGATGTGGCAGACAGGGAGTAGGAAATCCTGACAGCAGACAGCTTCCTTTATCTCCCCTACTAGAAGGATGACAACTTCGTGACACGACGACTGTGTTCCCGCAACACACACAAAACAGCTCCCCTCCTAAAAGCGGGGTAAGCCTGCAGACACCCTGCGTATTCTGTCAGATGCCGTCTTGAGAAGCTTGACAGTCCTTCAAGGTAACGTCCTGGCATCCAGACGCCCTACACATACCTTCAGTTCTACAGCTCGTTAGGAATACGCTGTATTTGATTACTTTCAAATTCCACTAATGTATTAGAGAATAAAAAGTACTTTGTGACGTTACAGCTAAGCTTGTCGGGCACACAAGTAGCACAGGCCGATTTAGTAGAAGTGATCAAAACAACGAAAGCCCAGAGCACCTCGCCTGTCCCAACACAAGCCGAGGACCCAAACCAAGCCCCTGCACGGACTTTGACTCCAACCACCAGCAGATCTCCCCGCTGTTTTGGGGCCAGTCCAACATCCGTTCGCATCGACAGCAGCTTTTCGCTTGACAGGAGTGGGAACAGGACTGGGTAACACAAAGGACAGCGTTTGTTCTGCCAAAACAAGCACAACACAAATACCATCTGAAACATTCCAGCTTTACCCCAGATCGTAACGCGATGAGCAACGCGACCGGTACGTTTAGTCTGGTTAATTTTGTGGTAGTGGTTTAATTAAGGATATATGAAGTTACCTTACTCAGAAAGATAAAATTGTTAATAGGCTGTTTATATAGCAACAGATGCTGGGAAAGTGTCAGTGACAGGACGTTATTTATTGAGGATTTTGTGCATTATGGAGAATTACTGGCAAAACCAGAGATTTTATAACCATTATACAAACCCAATAAAGCACTACAAACCACGTACAATTCTCCACTACAGCATCCTCCGACAACAGCTGTGGTTTAGCTACATTTCACGCTTACAGACTTTTAAAAACAAGCTGCTCAAACACCAAGCGTTACAAGGATCACTGCAGGAGAGCTTGCGATGAGGAGCCTTTATCAGCACCGTTGGGTAATCCCTGCCCCTTCTGCTCCCGCACGCACCAGTTCAGTCCGCCAGACCCAGGCTCCCCAGCCTCCACTCTGGTTCGTAAATCCTTTCCTTAATTTCTCACTTGTCTGTACAGATCAAGGCTCCTGGCTTTTACACGGTCCATAATTCTCCAGCTCACAGAACTGAACAGGGATCTCCCCACGAGAGCTGGAAGACAGCACACACCTTCACCCTGGGTGCATGCTGCAGCTCTGCTACCTGCCCAGCTGCTGCTGAACCTCCTCAAGCTCCTGCGGTCTCTCAGCCAAGCAACGGCCACACTCGGATCTGCTACAGCCAGAAGCCTGGCACGCAGGCCTACCTGGAACAGCAATACAACCGCGCTTGTTTTAAAACTTGCCTTTAAAGTGAAAACTTAAAATGGATTTGTGGTATTTTCTAGAAACGTTTCCAACTCCTTCAGACCAAGTGTGGCCAAGGAAGGTATTTATATCTTCCCTTCCCCTCCATAAGGCCAATCCAAGGACAAAGCTTCCCCTGGTCAGTGTCCACCCGCATCTACTTGAGGACCGACCAGTAGAAACGCCTGTTCCAGTAGCCTAAAGGAGCACGGACCGATATGCAGCCCCGGCAGCAAACACAGGGCCGTGCGTACAGTTTCTGTGCCTGGACAGTTCAGCATAAATACGTAACACAGGCCAATTAATACCAAAGTGATAAATGAGTTTCTGCAACGAAGATGATCTTAGACAAGAGACTGACATTTAATGCAGGCAGAAGCACTGAGGAACGTAACACAAGGTTTTCAGTGCCTCAAAGCAGAGAATCACAACTGCCTGAATTTTATTCTCATCTCTATTTGCTTGCTTAACTATCTTTTAATGTAAAGTCCTTGTTTATAACTAGAAGATTTTTATTAAGCTGAAAAGATAAGAAAATACCAAGTTAATTCAGGTCACTTGCATTCATTTCACCCTGCAAGTTTTGGCAATTCATTTCCCGTATTTCCCCCCGCCCAGCCCAGGAAGAAGATTTGCACTTTACACTCAGGATTCTCCGTGCTGCAGTTGGCAGCACAGCCTTGCACGCTGCTCCTTTCACGGACGGTCCCAGGCATGTGGACACAAATGCAACTGGGAGCACGACGCCCTGTGCCGTGTCCTCACCTGCCTGCTCTCCGCACAGGGCGGGAGAGGCTGCTGGGGCCTGGTGCAGACCTTGCTCATCGGTATCTGTCTCGGCTACAAAACCAGATCGCTAACAAGACCATTTCTCTGCATCTAATTTTATAAAAAGCTCAATAAAGATGCATTTTATTTCAAGAGAAGTACTTAAAATTGTGCTTACAACATTACAGTTAAGTTGCTTTTCGCAGCGTAACTCCTCTCTCGGGACCGATTTCCTGATTTTCAGATATTTCTGGAGGAGCACACCACATCAATCCCCACGGCTCAGAAGGAATTTCTAGAGTAAGGGTCCATTTGGAAGCAAAAACGAGAGCCAACTCACTCCAACCGCTGCACAGGGGTGGAGGCACTTACCCAGCCGGGCACAGGCAAGGGGGAGAGCCTCAAACTCCTGCTGGGAATGCAGGACCAGCAACGGTTGCTGCTAGCACAAATAATGCGCCGGCACATATTCCACGTGTTGCTATCACATGTCACAGAGCAGTGCTATCTGACGGAGGCGAGATCCAGGGGGGTGAGTTCTACTTTATCTCTACCATCCTCCTTAGGTGTCAATTTCTGAAAACTGATGAGTAGTTGGGCCGCTTTTTTCCTGCAAAAGTGTCTTTACCATCTGCATAAATACCTACCGAAATCTTACGTACTGCCAGAGTAACACATTTTTATTAAGTTTTCATCGAATTCAAAGCTGTAAATACTTAATCTGAAGAGAATAACATCAGCTCTTTTTCTAAAAAAAATTTAAGAATTAAAAAAAAAAAATCAGTTTCCAGAATTTGAAATAAATATGAAAGAGAGACAGTAGGCTACAAATACATCCTCTAGCATTACAGACGTGCAAGGAACAGATGTGCATTTGAAGTCAACATGTAACACAGCTCATTTCTCTGCCCTTCACAAAGACTGCTATCACATTAGGCAGCCATGGAAAAGGCAGACCCCAGGACCCACACCCCTAATTATGACTTTACTGCTTCCAAGATCATAATTACATAGGCAAGCAACGTCATTTAATACCCAGCTTTAATTGCTGTTGAACTGCTTCAGCAGGACCTGCAACCGTGTATTACGTTTAAAGCATTTATTCTCTAACGCAGCCGGACAGACTTCGCTCCTGACCCAGAACCTGTTGTTAGAGCGACCACCAGCACATTTTTCTAGAAACAGCTGATCTAAGTTTCCCAACAGCGTGACAGTTTCCTTAGAGTAAAACACTAGGAGATTACAAGATCACTGGACGAGGCTGTCACAGAAGCTTCTGCAAAGTGCCTGATACTCACAGAATCCCAGGCTGGTTTGGGTTGGGAGTGACCTCAAAGCCCACCGAGTCCCACGCCCTGCCCTGGGCAGGGACACCCCCAGGGATGCTCACTGGCCCACGAGCAGCCTTCCCTTGGCGAGAAGTGACTTTCCACTGAAGACTTAATGATCATTATCAATGCAGACCCAATGACAGCAAAAATTCTTGCTCGTTACACGGGGAGTTAGCTTTCACAAGACAGCACGAACCTGCCAATAAACACTCAGTTTTAGACAACCGTTACAACCCACACCCTACCCCGAACAGGCACAGCGTGTGTTCCGGCTTGTCAGTCCGATGTGCACGATGAACTGCACGCACTTCAAACACCCTCCAAAAAACTAACAGCAGGTAACAAAACCGAAGTTGTATTTCATTTGAATTTTAGTCAAGTTTTCAGTAGAACACATAAAGTATGCACTGGGGAAAAAGCAGGGTGTTTTATATCTATATCCACACACACAATTACAATTAAAGGTAACACATTTAAAGCTCAGTGGGTGACTCCTGTCATCCATTAGGAGACAGTGAGCCGACTCAAAACGATCTTTTCCATATGACATTCTGATATATTCATTGTCTTTATGACTGGGATGTTGGAGCCAATTTTTATTCATAAAGATTTTAACACAGAGCTCTGATCAGTAAAAATTGATAGAAATGGTTTATGACCTCTTTTCCATTGGCAAAGTAATATAACATGTCTCAGCGTTAACAAGCATCAGCCTCTAATCTCTGCGGTTCCTTTTTACACAGAAATTCTCAGAGTCAGCTTCCAGAGAGACCAGCAAGTCCAGTAAAACAGCAGCTGAGCCAAAAGCAGTTAGATCCGGACTGTCTGCTTCAATTACTTGAAGGTAAAGACGTGTATAAAAGTACATTTGAAGAACATTTTACAGCCTTTTTAAGAACTCAAACTTTTTAATGCAAAAAAAAAAAGCTATTCCTTTTTTTTTTTGGGGGGGGGGGGGTGGTTGTTGTCGGGATTTTTTTTATTTACTCTTCAATTGATGAACTGCAAAATACTGTTTCTAATTTCCTATGGAGCTGAATTTCTGTGAGAGTCCCCCCTCGAGACTCCAGCAGAAGTTGCACACTTCAGTTCACCATGGTGAATAACAAGTTGCCAAGGATTTCATTATTATGCCTACCACGGCAGCACCCAGCCCTCCAACACAACTGATAAGCAGGAACTCATGTTACGGTTTTATATAAGAAAATTATTACTATTATTATTATCATCATCACCACCATCATCATCAGAGCTGTAATAAGTCTTAAGATATTCCTTGCAATACTTACAGCAGTTTGTTAGGGAAATAAAAGAGATGTTCACTGTGCTAAGAAGTTAGCAGGATAATGAAAATACAATTTTACTACCTAGTACCACATTCAGAGTGAAAAAATTGGCTATGAACATGTCAGTGATGTCATTAAAAAGCAACAGCCCTCCTGCAAATAAGTACTGCTCATACACTTGTAGGACAAGTAGTGTTCAGGGGCTATTTATGCATGCAGCAATTCTATGGAGTTAATGCTTTTAAATATCATGAGTAGAAAAGTAGAGATTAGTAGATAAAAAAGAAGGAAGACCTTAAGACTTCTTTTTCTACAAACCTGCAACTCCAAGTGTTGCTACCAAAACATGTCTCAGCTTGAGGGGAGCAGGAGGACCAGTTACTTCAAACAGCACTGAGAACAACCAGGAATGTAATTCAAGAGTTTCACTGGATTGAAAAAACCACAGTTGTATCCAGGTCCACACATCTGTGAAGCCAGGAAATTTGTCCTGACTGGGGGCTCACAACGCACAGACCCTCTGTGAAAATCTGCTAAAAATCACACTAATACCTAAACTAGAAAGTCTTCGACACATGGGTTAATAGCTCTGATTACTCCAACTGAGGGGAAAAAAAATAACTTAGTCTTACATCTAATTCTTACATTCTCTCTGGCCAACAAGAGAAGAAATGGCAGAAGCAGAGATACCACTGCGGAAGGACATTGGCCGTATTAATACGGGATGGGAAAGTTCCACAGCAGTCTCAAAAACCACGTACACCACACGTGAGCCACGCCAAAATAAATAGTGCAAGGTAGAATAGAATAGAATAGAATAGAATCATTAAGGTTGGAAGTGTAGCTGCAGAGGAGCTTCCCAGACGGGGGTGTCTCAGCCCCGCTAGCAGAAAGCCCAGACACTAGAGATGATTGAGATAATGAACTTAATACTGACTGACTGTCTTGCACATTATGGTGTGTATCCATCCATGAACTGCTCAAAAGAAAGAGGAGTCATTATTTCTGTTGTTTCTGAAAATATCATGCCATCTTCCTGGCACTTGCCTCAGCAGCAAATTTCATCATGAACATCGTTGACGTCCTTGGAATGGGATAAACAAGAGGCAGTAGTAGGTGTAAGAAGTAACGGGCTGCCTTGCCTGCAGTAGAGTAGCTTAATCTTAGGCAGCAACTGCTCGTATCTCATTCTATTGAGAATTAGCAAACTGCCTACAATAGCTCAAAAAAATTCCTAAGAAGCAAAAAGGTAATTTAAAGCAATTCACGAATATCCTCCAATGCTGCAAGCAGATAAAAAGGTAGCCATAAATCCCACTAGTCTTACCAAACAACTTTCACACCACTGAATTTAGCCTTCAATAAATATTCTTCTGCAGGGGTTTGCTAGCCCAAGAAACTGTTAACCAGCAGAAGAGTGTTCACGAAGGTTCAAACTAAAGGCAGTATAAAGGCATCCAGGTAGTATTTTGCTACAGCAGACTGGCAGCACATACCAAGGAATGCTCATCCCTGTCCAGGAGCATCTTACAAGATGCACAAGGTGGTGACTCTTCGAATCACAGACTGGTTTGGGTTGGAAGGGACCTCAAAGCCCACCCAGTCCCACCCCCCTGCCATGGGCAGGGACACCCCCCACCAGCCCAGGCTGCCCAAAGCCCCATCCAACCTGGCCTTGGGCACTGCCAGGGAGCCAGGGGCAGCCACGGCTTCTCGGGGCACCCTGTGCCAGGGCCTCAGCACCCTCATCTTAATTCTCTGTTCAGGCTCTCTGAGGTCAGATCTTTCCAGGGTATTTCCAAAACCATGTAACTACTCTAGGTACAACAGCTAGAGAGCACCCTTGTCCTGCAAGCTTCTGCCTGAGCTGTTTTGTTTTGGTGGTATTTCCATTTCTAGAAATACTTTCTACCCCTCCTGTGTTCCAGCAGGGCCGTGCCCACATCCTGCACGTTAGTGATATTTCTCTATACACAAAAAAAAAAAAAAAAAAAAGAGTAAAGACTCTCAGAGACAGTAACATACAGGCCTCTTACAAGGGACTGAAGACAGCAAGCATGGTTGCTAAGCTGACACACAGCATACTCCTAACTCGTTGCCCACTAAATAGTGAGCTACATTGAGCTATGTTGATGGTACAGCACAAAATGTCAGAGGTCCAACAGGGCAGGTTTGATTTTAAGCATCACGGTGTGACAGTGCTTGGGAGACAGAGGTACCAAAACATGGTTAAAAACAAACTCACATCAACTCCAAGGCTAATACAGTGCAAAGCAGCATGATTTCCTTTCACACGAGGATTATCGTCTAGATCTAAGGTGTCCAGAGGTCTAGAAGTCACTTCATGCTGAATGTCTGAAGTCATTATCACACATTTCCCCTCGTGCCAGGGCCTCATGTCTCCAGCACGGCTCCCAGATTGCAACTTGCAAGCGCTTGTGGCAGCCTGCTGTGCTTTTAGCAGGGAATTGTGAGCAGACTGCAGTCCCGGTCCTCCCCTTATCTTCCTGTCTCTGTCTGCTAAAGATCTCATAAAGTTCCCAAACCCTATCCTCAAAGGCAGGCAACTATTCCCGGCTCAGAGATGAAGCGACAGACTAAAACCACTCCAATAAAGCAGCCCAACCCAGGCAGAGAATACAAGCAGCTTTCTGTCCTATCCGTATTTAAAACATGAGATTACAACTTCCTCTTAACCAAAGCAGTGCCAGAACATTTAGTCTACTGTGCAAGCGACTAGTAAACTCAACGCTCCTGGTCTAAAATAAACAAAACCTATTAATACAAAGGCAAAGAGCAAGGTAAGGAAAGACAAAGAAAGAAGCGTCCTGTGCAGCAGCGATCAGAGCTTTGATGCACGCAACACCCAAACAGCAACCACCACCTTCACGCTGCTCAGTGCCCCGATCAGCAGCCGCTCAACCTTTGCACCAGCAACCGCTGACGGTGCTCCACGTCCCGCAGCCCAGACCCAAGGCAGCTGTGCTTGAAGCAGAACGGACTTCCTTGTCACGCTCCCCTGTTACAGATTAGTCACAAGCAGTCACTTTCATACAGGCCACAGAAAGGGTGTTTCCGAAGGTCAGAATCCGTGCTCACAGCGCTATTTGCTCCTGAAATCGCAATTCGCTCCGGCTGAAGGTTATGGACGGAAACATACTGCACTTGTGGACGCAGAACCCGCACGCTGAGGAACCTCCTCCTGGCCTGGCCTGCTTCAGGCAGAGGTCGTCCAAAAAGCAAGCAAGCCTTCAGCCTTGGAAGTTGACTCCTCTGCCCCTTGAACATCAAGACAGCAATTCTCTGATAAACAATCCTCTGAAATAATCTCTAGGTGAGTCTGGGACAGTTTTGTCCAAAAAAAAGTATTACACTTAAAATAATTTAAAATTATATATAAAATAAAATGTCAACTACAGTGAGATTTGAAGCCCAAATGAGAAAATGGGGGAAGAGAGATCACAGAAGTAGCCAAAGGCTTTGTTCCACCCAGGAGCTAGAACGAGCCTAAGAAACGCTGGACCAGCCAGGATGATCTAGGCCTAACGCTTCCAACAGTTACATTACATCTGACCCACCCTCTGGAAGCAAAGCAAATACCCTATTCCCCAGTTTTCAGTGTTTCACTTCTTGTGGTCCTGCATGTCACTGGATGATGGCAGGGGATTGCAAGGCATCTCCAAAACTCATTTACCTAAAATATATTTGTTCTTTCCGATTAAAACTAGGTATTTTTTAAGGCTGGTAAGTTATCCTCCCTTACCCTTTCAAACCACCCAGTAACTTTGCTGTTAAAAACTCGTACCTTATTTCACATTAGAAAAAGCATATAAAAGGAGATAACTATTCAGAATTCGACAAACGTTTAAACTTTTAGGATGAGAGAAGTATATTTCTTCAGGACTCTATGGGATTCTCACACCCTGCAAATGCTCTTTACGGGTTTTCTTCTTTATTTTCTGATTGCTGAAGATACCTGTCTAAAGATAATTCCAGTGAAAAACTACAACCTTCCTGTGAACCCCCGCCAGAAATGCAGCGGGTAGAGATTCAGGTTCCCAAGAACAGAAGTAGCTCTCCGTAAGTATCGCAAAATGTTCTTCTCACAGGGAAAAAAACCCAAACAACCAAATTCCCTACGCTCAACAGTATTTTTGTGATTGAGTCACGGAACTCAGAAGATCCTACCCTTAAGTGGCCCATTTTGAGACCTTCTTTTCCTGGGGAAAGAAAGAAGTGGCTGCCTAGCTTCCAGCTTCGGGCAATTATTAGAATGTTGCCAAGTCCAAGAATTTCATTGAGGCTGTCACAATATTTAGCATTTCTCTTAACGTCTCATCTGGTGAAGTTATGCTCTTTTGAGACGTGAAAATTTAAACTTTTTTCATGAAAGCTCAGATTCCAAATGCTAACGACTGAGGGGAAAAAGTTGAAAACACAAACCTTTAGAAGTTCACAAGTTATACAGCAAATACAACAAACCATATTTATTTTCCAAAAAAGAAGTTTGTACTTCTTGACTCACCCTCTCAACACTTAACCTGCAACACTGCAGTACGTCTCCTGAGGCCAGAAACAAACTGCCTTTTGTTAATGGCAATCCCAGACTCCAAGGCAGTGATCAGCTCCAGGAGCCAGGTTTAGCAACAGGCGTTGTTACCGCAGCCCTCGCATCACAAGGTGATGGTGCTGCCCGGGAAGCACCTCCCAGAAGAGGCTTTTCTACCACTCTGTTTCCTCCCAGGACGTTGCACGTGCTGAGCCCACCACGGTGATGCTGTCAAGAAGGTACCACCTTGGGGGGAGATGTGATGACTGTGCACAGTTCCTAGCTACCCCACTATGAAATTTGCTTTTTATCAACTTGGTTTATTTTACAACTAACAAAACCCAGCTGCAAACTTCTGAAAATCATCAGTTGATGTTCCTGTCACCCTGGCATTTATGTTTCTTTCCAGTTCCGCTACACCCAAGCAATCTCTGTGCAGTCACCTGGAAGCAAATTTGACATCCTTAAGCCTGAGTAAGCTCCTGCCAAGCCACCAAGAGCAAGACAGTATGGATACCTGAAACACTTAACACACCATGTTAGTGACACAGCCAGCACGGCTGACGACAGCCTGATCAGAAAGGGGGACTCCAACAAGACAGGTTTTATAGTGAAAGACGTGGCAAGTCTTTGCATGCATGGAATAACCTGCAGCAAGTATCCGAAGGAGCTCAAGATGCAGCTACGCAGCCAAATTCACTAATGGGCACTACGGGGTTAACCTCACGGGGTCTGCGCCAGCAGGACGGTGACCATGTCAGTGCCAAACCAACTTGACTCAACACATCAGACCTGCTGGTTGAGGAACTAGGGGACAGAGACCTGTTAATCTTGTATTCTGTTTTGAAGCAATTGTTGTCTGGAAAGTAGCTGCAGTGGAAGGTGTTACTATCTGATTATTGCTCCAGGTATGATTCTGCAAGTGGGATGCACAGTACAGGCTGAGGGAGTTGGGCTTGTTCAGCCTGGAGAAGAGAAGGCTCCAGGGAGACCTAATTGCAGCCTTCCAGTCCCTAAAGGGGCTCCAGGAAAGCTGGAGTGGGGCTGGATCTAGGGCAGGGAGGGACAGGCCAAGGGGATGGGTTTAAACTGAAAGAGGGGAGATTTAGATGGGATATTAGGCAGAAATCCTACCCTGGGAGGGTGCTGAGGCCCTGGCACAGGGCGCCCTAAGAAGCTGTGGCTGCCCCTGGCTCCCTGGCAGTGCCCAAGGCCAGGCTGGATGGGGCTTTGGGCAGCCTGGGCTGGTGGGGGGTGTCCCTGCTGGCAGGGGAAACCTCTGCTCTACCACGTACCCACCTGCAGGTCATTGTGGTCATTTCACTGCCATCAGTGCTGGCCATGACGAAGGTCCACAGCACCCTCAGGTTCCTCACCGGCAATACAGCCTCATCCTTGCAAGCAGACTTGCCTGCGTCTGCCAACATCCGCAGCAACTGTAACACTGCTTCTGCTCAGAGACTCAACCAGGATGATTCCAAGCAGAACTAACTTCCATATCAGCTAGATGCTGTGGCACTGGATTGTCTGAGGGAAAGGCAAAGGTCTATCAACACCCGATGCATGGCCTATTTAGGATTCTCCAGCTGTATCCTTGTTGTTTCAGGCAGTTTGTACCAGGAGCTCATTTGCTGGACACCTGGCTGCAAACTTCATGGAAAGCATGTTATAGCATGCCAGCTGCTCCAGCTTTCAGTTTTGCAAAAAAACATCTATATTTAAGTGATCTGAGTAAAGGTCACGCTACATCCTCCGTGCTTGCCCAATATCCTATGCAAAGTCTTTGGAACAAGCAGCATCAGCATGTAGTGCCCCAAAAAACAGAAAGCAAATGTTAAAAACCTTGGGTTCTTTTCCAAAACAGATGAGGATTTCACAGGTGAGAACAGAAATAGCTGCCCAAAGCATCACAGTGGTCTTCTCCCAGCTACATTCCGTGAGTACCACCAGTAGAGCAGCCCCAGCCTGCTGCTGCCCCCAGCAGGTACGAGCATCCAGGAGCAACGCGGGACCCCGCACGCAGGCAGGAGCCCCGCTGTGTGCAGGCAGGACAGGCAGGGCTACCAGAGAAGGAGACAGGCACATGGGCACGCACACCTGCGGCAGACCTCTTGCAAGGGTGTCCACTCAGTCCAGCCCTACAAGAGCTTAGAGGTGGTTATACCCTCCTAACGTAGGTCATTCATGAACGCCAAAGAGCAACTGCTAAACAGTTTGGGCAACAAACAAACAAAAAAAATTCCTTTTCCTGGAGAGCACTGGCTGCAGACTCCTCTTGATGTGACACTGCCCCTCCCTCCGCCGGGTTAAATTGCTCAGCAATGAAACATGGCCATGTCCTTCACCATCATTTCAGGCCTGGAAGCACCAAGACTGGCCAGATAAGGAGTAGCAATCGCTTTTCATTCCAAGCCTCAGTACAGCACTTCCCTACGCTGACCTGTCTGCTGAGCAGCGCTGCAGACTGCACCATGGAGCGCAGCTGACTGTACAGCGCCTGGCCATCCCAGCGTCCCAGGAGGTCCAGCTGGGATCCTGCTGCACGGACCAGATGATGATTAAGCATGAGGACATGGTTCTTACCAGAATCCAGACAGAATGGGCTCTGTGTCCTCTAACCGAAGGCAAAACCAGTGTAAACCTTGGGAGCAGGGAATATTCCCACCTCCCACCACACACTTCAGCTGTGCTGCGCAAGGAGAAGAGCCTGGAGAGAGCCACCACACACAGCCAAAGGGCAAGAACAGACCGACAGAAAGGCCCGAAGGACACAAGCAGGAAGACACGCAACACCCTGGTCCACACAAGCGTTGCAGAAGTCGGCACCAATTTTGCTATTGAGAAACAACGTGGTGGTTTTCTGAACAAGTCTGAGAAAGCAGAAGGGGGTTAAACCAAAGGAGCAATTTGCATCACCTGCAAATTACAGTTTTGAACCAGCACTGGGAGCCCTCAGGCAGGATTCAGTAACTAGGGCTGGAGCTTAATGAGGTAACAGAATCCAAACACCAAATACATTGGAGAGCAAAAGTAATAAAATCAAAGCCAGTGTCTGCAAACATGCCAGGTTTTCCTTCTGCAGGGCTTGACAGAGAACAGGAATGGAGGAAGGATGCATTGCATCAAATAGTTACCAAAACTCACCTGGCAGAACCACAGTGGGTTTGGGTTTTATTTACGCCACTTTTTAAAGTTTTTAAAAAGGGGTTTGTGAATCCCCCGTCCCGCCCAAACTGCTCTAAACTACAGCAATCTGCCTCAAAAATCCTCTGTTAAACAAAAGTAGGGTGTAATTGCGAATTATAAGTACCCTTTTGGTTTTAAACACCTATTTGAGAAGAGGAATTACCACACTTTGCCCAGGCCGGGTGGTTAACGCTCAGCTCGCACCAGCACTGCTCTCAGCACCCTTGCACTGAAGCCTGGCGTACAATAAAGCACCTGGAACTCAGAGATGTGTTTTACACTAGACTATGACCAAAACCACAGAAAAAAGCAGCCTGAAGTACTACAAGAAGGACTGGATCGTGTTTGCTGTAGGACTGCTGCTTCCCCTGCACCGGCATCTTGTGATTCATGGAAACAAAACCAGGTTCATGTTATTTGATTCTGGGAGCAGAGATCACTTTTCTAGCCAAATGCCAAGCAGGACCTTAAAAACGCATTCACAAGCAACGCACTGTAAGAGCTTACACACATGGTCGCAGGTCACCTGAGTCTCTGCCCGTATCCAGGCCCCAGGCTGCAGCTTTCTCTGCCTTGAAGTCTAGATCCCTGCAACATTTTGAACCAGGCGAACTTCTCAATAAAAACCTCCACGCCATCATGCAGCTGTGTCTCCATTTTCTACTTAAGGATCAGCTGCCCCCCTTGCTGGGAGAGCACACACCACCCTCAGACTGTATCACCCGCAGACTTTATCACCAGTAATACCGGTGAGCTGCCCAAGCAGGGCACTGGTGCCAGGCGAGGCAGAATTGCCCTCCTCCTTCCAGTCGCATTCCTGACTCCCTTTCCTGCCAGCTCTCCCATTTGTGCAGGGAAGTGCAGGAAACAATTCTTTTTTTCTTCTTTTTTGAACAGTTAGGTTTTGGCTGGATCAGCAAACTAATCCAACTGACGCACTGCCCGCACAAACGCTAACACCAGCACAAGAGAACTGGCAGGACAAGGCTCCACGGCTTCTGGCAGCCACAGCCCTGGAGACCACGGGTGCCAGCTCCACAGCCACGCCGCCCGCAGTACATCTCAGCCAGGTTACCGAGCTGCTATGGGAGGGGCAGCTCTGTCTCCTCTCCAGTGCCAGACGCAGTGACTCTCCAGCAACAGGCAAATCAGTCCAGCAGACTGGTGTAACAGATTTTTAAATTAAAAAAAAAAAGGTAGGTGTATGGTAAACAGTTAATTTTCCATCAGATCAGCCAGCTGAACTGACCTAGCTGTGGCAGCGCTGTGGGCTATTACGAGCCAGAGACGGGCATAAAATGACTAATTTTGGATTCAGCCTACACCCAACTTTCTTGGTTTTTTGTGTTGTTTTTTTTTCTCATGTGTGGGGTGGGGCATAGGAGTGTTCTCTTTCCAGGAAAAGCCTGAATTATATAGCAGGAATCTAGCAGTGGCTTTGCACACATTTTGTATACTCAGTCACCAGCGACGAGAAAATTTACAGTGAAACTTTGACATCGGAGAAGAAAAACCACTAGCTAACAGAAAGCAGAGTTGATAGAAAAATCCACAAAACGTCAGACTCCTGCTAAAGCCTGAATGTATTTACTGTGTATTAGCTCAAGGTTCGCTTTTCACCCATTCCAGTAGTTGTGGTGCTTGTGTTCGTTAATGAAAAGGTGAAATGCAGTGGCAGGCAGGAGCACAACTGCATTGATTCACCCTAGACCTAACCTCTGGAGTGGACAACTTATAAAAGCAGCACCCTAGCAGAGCATCAGCTTTCTCTCCCTACTGTAATTTTCACACTGAGACATAACTTGAGCTTTGGGTTTCCATCAGAAAGAGGTTCTGGAGCTGTTATACGCGAAGTAGTGCGAGATCGGAGAATTAACCCTTTGCTTCTTGGTCTGCACGTGCTATTTCCCTGGCAGCTCAGCTTTGTGCCAGCAGTTAACAGCCACAAGGAAAGGAGTAAAACTGGAGCTGCAGCAATTAAGCTCAGCCTGAGCTATCCTGAAACCGAATACTGAGCAGCAGAACTTCATAACCCTTGGCAAGATCTAGCAATTTGGTTTGTTTCATCAAGTTTGTGTGTCTGATGCAATATCCCAGATTTGACAAAACCATGCCATGTTGACAAATTGGAGCGGAATAAAAGGATGCAGCAGCAGCAGCACAGTACTTCAAGCTCACAGCTGCACACTTCTTCTGTTAAAGCAAAAATTATTTTCAGGACAGATTTAAAATCCAGTAAGATACTGGCTGACTGGTGTTCAAACTACGCTGTACTACTGCTACTGCCATTAACTTCACTGAGAGGAGTAAGTCCGCTACTCACGAGCTACAGCAAAAGTGCTGGAGAGCTGCTTGAGGGGGAAAAAGGGAAAACAGAAAAAGAACAACAACCGAACACATGCTGCTTTCGAAAGAACAGGCTGAACATTTCCAGGAGCCAATACTAAATAGAAGCATAACCCACATTCTTCCCAAAAGAGGGAATATTAACTTGCATCTTTTCAGGAAACTCTTCTAGACATGATCAATCTTCTCCTCAGCAGTTTTTCATTCCATGGACAAAAAATGACATGCACATTAAAGCTGTAAGTGCTGGTCTCCCTCACAGGCTGTAGAAGCGGCACAGGTGCCCTCGCACCAACCTAACACTTAGAGACTGCTGCCCTCTCCCTCCCCCAGGAGCTATTTTGAAACTGTGGACTAATGAGAAGGAATTAGGAAAGCGCAAGAAAGAAAAAAAAATTTCTACTTAATAGAATGCCTTGAGTTCCTTCAGAAGGCACGGTGATCATAAAATTGGCATATCTGTGCAGCCAAACAAGGATAGAAAGGCTGTGAAAAAAAAAAGGAATTTTATTAAAAGTTGGAAGCCTCCCATGCTAAGGAACAACACAGACTAAGGATATTTATACCAGCGAGTTACTCATTTTAACTTCACAGTTTCATGAGGAGTTGTCTGGTTATACAGCCTGGATATCCTAAATGCAGATTATGAAACACACACGTAAAGTAAGTTCATAAATGAATAAAACCCTGCCTGTGCTTGGAGCAGGCCTCCTCTAAGTTTCTGTGCTTTCGTTAGACTCCAGAAGTGCCGCCGGAATTAGTCAATGAGCCTTTAGAAACCCCGCTCACTTGGCACCCGAACAATCGCACAGTGTGCTGGAGAGCAGAGAACGTGTCCTTTTGTTAACCCAAGTGCGCCAGACACCCAGCTTTCCTTTGAGAAAACAAAAATACCTTTCTAGGTTCTCCAAGGTGGCTCCAAGCTGTCAGGTAAGCTCCCTGCCCCGCAGCTGCAGACGTATATTCCTCTGCTGGCTTTACCGCAGCAGCTTTCACTAACGTCAGCGCGACTGTCCAGCTGAGCATTGCACATCGCACCATCCACAGTACACACCTCTCTGAATCGCAGGGACGCACAGAAAACCCCAGAGCAAAACGCTTACATTTTACAGAACTAAGCTTAAGGATTCTTAAAGTTGTATGTTTTACAAGCTGATCCAACAGTTTGAAAGAACTGGTCCCTAGTTAATTAGCTCTCGCAGAGTTTTACTTAAAATATTCAACTATATCAAAGTATTTCCATTAAACAGACTTTCACATATAAAACAAACATATTTTTGTTTTCACTTAAATTATGGATTTAAGTGACTTTGCAACAAAATTACGTAATTTCTGGATTATAAAACAGCCTCAGGTCAGAAAGGGAAAAGTCCAAACAGCAGCATATAAAAAAAAATGCTATTTCTTTGACCTCAGCTGATGACTGACACCTCGCACACAGAATAAAGGAATCTGTCCTGAGGGGAACTTGCTTCCCAGCAAGCTAGCAGATAACCAGCTGGCTTTCCTAGCAGCCCAGTAATAAAAGTTGGCCTCTTCATTTCAGAAGTCCTCTAGAAAAAAACAGGTTTTGTTTTCCCCAGCAAGCCATCCCTAGCCCTTCTCCTTTTCATGCTCCTTAAATACTCATCAGGATCCCGTCCTTCTGTGAGACCTCAATTAGTCTGACCCAGAATCCCGCTACTGAATGGGCAGGTTTTTCCTCCTTCCTCCACCTCTGAAGAAATTTAATCCCTCCGCTACCCAAAGTGCTCCAGAGCACACTGACACGCACAGAAAGGCAGGGAGAGAGATGGCGTTACAGAAAGGCAGGGAGAGAGATGTCGTTACAGTAAAGCAAGACAAAGCCCTGAACAACCAGCAGCAGAAAGAAAAGTTTAGTAGTTAAACAGGACCAGCGTTAAGCCAGAGGGTGTAGAAACCACCGAGGAGGAAGGCTAGAAAGTGATGTATTTTAGTTGTCCTTACCAAACTAGGCCAAAAACTTCACAAGAAACTCAGACTTCTTAAAACTGTCGCAAGAAATCTGATTTAGAAACTAGCTTAGTTAAGCCTGAAGTCAGACCCTGCTGACGTCCTTCAAGAGACAGAAGGACCCTGCTGCCTGCGAACCCAGGGAGCGCTCGGGAGCTCGCTCCGTTCGCACTATCGAACAGTGCAAAGGGGGAAGCCCTGGTGTGGCACGCAGTCCTCAAGTTTGAAAGGAGGCTTAAAATGCTGACTAAATAGTGATTTGAAGCAGAAACTGTTCCCGGTAATTACTGTAGATTAACCCTTGCTATTTGGCCAACAGTTGTGCATTAGCAGCTCTTGGTGCCACAGACGGAGCTGCATCTCCTGCTTCAAACTCCACCGTCCTGCCGCAAGCCAGCGCGAAAAGGGCAACATCACCGCAAAAATCTAAATGCGCTGAAAACGCCGCTTTTAAGGATCGCTGTAAAACAAGCAAGATGCTCGTCAGAGCACCCAAATACGTAACCCGACAAGCCACGTGTAACCTGCGGGCTGACAGACCAGCGCGGCGTGCCGAGCGCTGCTCGCAAATACGCAGCCAGAGCGCCCCGGAAAACCGAGCTCCGCCTGGCGAACACCAACTCCTAACACCCGTTTACGAGCCACCTATAGCTTTGGGATACCCTGACAACAACAGCCATTTATTTACCTAAATCCTCAAATTAAGCAGGGTTTTTGGTAAAGACTTTCCCTTGTTTGAAGGAATAAGCTACACCCCAGCAAAGCATGGCCTCGTTCCACGGCTGATTTTCCGGCAACACCCCAGCTTCTGCTTAGCGGTATTTTCCCAAGCTCTCCCCAAACCGACGGGCACAAGGAACAGAAAGTGAACCTCGCACCCGAGAGCCGCCTAACAGCGTGACGCTGCTGCCACGCAGGAGTGACGCGGCACCCACGAGATAAGGGCTGCCCTTCCCGGGTGGGGGACCGCCCGCTCGGGTGTCAGCCGGGCCGGGGAAGGGCCCCAGGCCCTTCACGGGGGGGCAGCTGCAGCTCCCAGGCA
>VWZZ01001246.1:266998-291984 GCA_013399095.1 Psophia crepitans
AGGGCCCGGGAGAAGCAGGGCCGCGAAGAGGCTGACGTGGAAGCCGCCCTCCAGCCGCCGAGGCCGGGAACGGAGCACCCTGTCCCCGGTGCGAGTCCCGGCCAGTGACGGCCACCCGTAGCGCTGGCCGTGCAGCTCTGACGTCACGCCGCTGTCCCGTACTACCTTTGACGCCCCGCTCTCACCCCTGTGCGCAGCCCGCCGAGGCGTCAAGATCACGCGTGGCAACACGTCCGTTTTTTAACGCTCCCTTCCTCAGCTGGCAGCCTCACGAAGCATTTCCATCGAGACCCGTTGGCGGCGGCTGGCCGTGAGCGCCGTTACTTCCTGCGCGCGTGGGGCACGCGCTCTGCCTTGCGGGGGCGGCACGGACGCAATTCCTGCTTCCAGAGTCCAGCGAAGACGTCAGGCCCGAGGCGCCTCAGCCTGGCACCGGCCTTTACTGGATACGTCTCGCTTCGGTTCCTTTGCGCTTGGCCTCTCTCGTCTGCGGAGGTTACAAACATCCCCCTCTCCACGCACGCTGGCGGTGCAGAAACAATAACACTCGTCAGCAATAGTAGTGTTTACCGCTGGAAATGGCCCAAGAAAATAATTTCTTTTGAGCTGGGTTGGAAGAGTTAACACTCTGTGACACCAGCCAGGACAGACCAAATGGCGAAGAGAAAGAACGGCCCAAACGAGCGTTTACGGGGCGAGAGGGCCGCCTCGCGCCCTCAGCACGCGGGAAGGAGCCCTGCGCTGGGAACCACGGCGCCATCCAGCCCCCTGGACACGGTGGGACTGCAGCGACAAAGCTGCGGAATGGATCCTGCCTCGTTCTACCTTGTTAGCATTGTAAGGGCAGATGAGGAAGAAAAACAAAAAAATACACAAGAAAAATCCACAGACGCTTATAGAAACCGCTCCCAGGGCAGGAAAGTCCCCTCCAGCTTCTGGTGTCAGAGGCTGGAAGAGTCCAAGGGGAGGTGGAGCTTTTACCTGCCCTTTTCATACTCTCCCATGGAGCCCAAGCACCAGGGACCTTTGTTCTGGTCCAGAGGGTGGCTCTGGCCCTGGGGTGTTCCAGGGAACTTCCAGAAAACGCCAAGATGCTTCTCACAGTGGTTTTTGTAAAGAAAATGACTGTACCCAGGACACAGGATGGAACCGGTGCTGTGGAAAGGTGCTGGGAGAAAATCGGTGCCCTGAGCAGCTTCGATCCGCCTCAGCCCACGCTGCAGCTGAGCAGCGGGCAGCCCCCCGCCAGAGGAACAGGAACGGGGTCACGTTCTGGGTACGGTTCCTCCCTTTTGGCCAGCAGGAAACAGAAGAGCTCGTGGACATCTTAAGTGTTAGCAGAGGAGTTTAAGCAGCTGGACAAGACTGGGACAGGGAGGAAGAGGGTTTCTCAGGTTGGTGGCCTGCTGCGATGAGGCACCTTCCTGCGCAGCTGGTCCCCACGTACTACCACAGGGGACAGCATGGAAGTCACGGTATCTCACTTTAGTCTTCTAATTCAGTTCCCTTTCCCATGACATTTCCTTCCATGGCACAATGCAATTTGCAGGCAGTATGGCTACAGAGGAGAGCAGATTGCTTCTTGTTTTAAATAATTGCTTTTTTTTTTTCCCCCTTTCCAGCGAAAGGGCAGCGAGGCTGCAGGAGCAGCTCCACAGGGGCTGACAAGACCTTCTCTTGCTCTAGCACAGCCAGCCCAGCTGGGAAGCGGGGGACAACCAGCCGCCACCCCACTTGCAGGCAGCCGCTTTCCTCTGCCAGCCCCCCCGGGGCTGCACCATCCATCACACACAGTGGCACTCGCATCCACAGAGCTTCCAACGGCCGGAGGTGCACGACCAGCCAGCCGGGCCTCTCTTCTGATCAGGGACCTCTGTTACATTATCCTACGCCTTACTTTAAGGGGACAACTGTTACGGTCAAGATAAAACTTAGCTTGTTTTGGTTCAACACCGCCACAGATGCAAACTCCCATCAAGCAAACAGCGCGGCGTTTTTCAGCCCCCACGTCCCACAGTCACATACGAGGCCGGGTTGTGGTGCTGCTTCCACCCTTTGAATTGCACTTGGCGCAGCCAGTGGAAACCAGTCCAGCATCTCATTTAGACTGGCTGCCCTGTGCACAGGACTGGTGGGAAGCGGAGCCCACAAAGGAAGGGCCAAGGCCTCCAGACGGTGCCTCCGAGCTGAAGGAGTGCTGCTCCCACACATCTTCAGCTCGAAATAGACCCGACTGCAGCGCCGCAGCAAGCGCCAGAGGCCACGTAATGACACCGTACAGTGTGGGTATAGAGGGTGGGAAATGAACAAATAGTTATTTTCAGGGTCGAGATCAAACATGTTGTTCTCACATCACAGAGGGGAGGAAAACGGTAGAAGTATATTTAGCGAACTAGTTCCTGATGCTCTTCCCCTCCTGTGAGAGCTAAGCATTTAAAACAAACACGGGCGGATAAACTCTGCCTTCCAAAGCAGACAGGGCCTTTCACAGAAGCACAGAAAAACGTTAGGAAGGGCTGTCCAGAGGACTCCGGCCCAGCCACCCCCTCCCAAGCATGTCCACTCAGAGCAGGGTGCGCTGTTGAATTCAGTACCGAGATCTCACGGTCTGTCTGCAGCCTCCTTCCTCTGACCACCCTCTTAGGAGAAATTTCTTTATATCATGTCAGAAGTTGCCACATTCCAACACATCCCTGTTGCCTCTCTCGTCCCATCCCTGTGCCCCCCTGAAGAGTCAGGCTCCACCTTCTCCACCTCTGCCTGTTCAGCAGCTGCAGGCACCAGCAAGACCTCTCCTTAACCTCTCCTAACGTGTGCGCATCCCCCCGCCCCCCCCCCCCCCCCCCCCCCCCGCCCCACCCTGCNCCACCTCTGCCTGTTCAGCAGCTGCAGGCACCAGCAAGACCCCTCCTTAACCTCTCCTAACGTGTGCGCCCCCCCCAGCCCCCCCCCCGTGCTCCGTTTCCTAACGCCCACCAACAGCAGGAGGTACAGAAGCATCCCAAAAAAAGTGAAATGGGCAAAGAGTGAGTTAGGAAAGTGAGCAAAGCAAACGGCTGGCAGGACCCATCCTGACAGGAACCATCTGACACTCCTCCAGGGGTCACAGCGCAACCCATCGCTAGAATGGGTGCCATCTGGGGGCACGTGCTGCCAGGAGGACGCACCACGATGGGCATGGCACCAGCATGATGTCTCTGCAAGCTGCTGTTTTTTAAGATTTGAGCAAAATACACTGCAAGGAGACAGGAAGAGCACCGTGAGGTCAAGCGCAGGGCTGGAGCTCTGGCAGGCTGCAGGGCAGGCATGGGGGCAGGCCAGTCAGACCAGTAACACCAGTTCCAACCATTTCCCAGACAGGAAGGCAGGGGACTCAGCAGCCAGTTTCGGCACCCAGGGCTGACTTAACCCACACTCTGCTCTGCACCACCCCTAGGAACAGGATAGAAATGTGGCACTTTGCATCTACAGACAACACAGCGGCTCCTCACACAAATTTACCCGGGAAGGCTCGGCTCGGCTGGCCTCCACATGGAGCGGGGACACGGCACGGGAGAGCAGAGCAACGTCCACCAACACTGCACAACGGTAACTCTGTTCCAGTGCTCCTGTGCTGGCTCTGGGACTCCTACGTGGGGAATCGGAGGAGAAGCCAAGCGGACAACAGAAATTGTCCCAGTCACACTGGATTTTCTACCACACCAAATGCCCACCCGCCAGCGACCCTCTGAAACTACCAACAGCTGGCCCACAGGACTGAGCTGAGGGAAGGCGCAGGCTGGGAAGCAGCTGCCAGAGAAGCGCACAGAAGTACCCTGCAGCAACTGCTCCAGAGCTGATGCTGGAGAACTGGCTCATGGACGTATCACAGGTTTCCTGTGTGACCTGGGGTAGGTCACTTCACCCAGGCCTTAGTTTCCCTTGCCATACACAGAAGGTGTCATGTTTAACTGTCACAAGGATTGACTCATTGATGTCTAAGGCACTTGGAGATCCTTGGGTATGGAGAAAAACCATGAAAAGAACACTGTGGAGAAAATACCAACTGGAGAGAAAAGCCAACGCAAGCGCATGCTCCAACCCACCGACTCCACGCAGCACACAAGGTCCATGGTGTTTATAACACATGTAGTACAGACACGGTCATCTTTCTACTGACGGAGACAGAGAGGAGAAAGATACCAGAGTGTACTGGGTCAGGCTGAGCTGGAGTTAATTTCCTCACAGCAGCCCTTACAGCACTGTGCATCGGTAGCAGCAAGGGGGTGATAACACACCAGGGTTTTGGCTACTGCCGAGCAGTGCCGGCACACAGCAAGGCTGTGTCTCCAACCCTTCTTCCACCCCCTCAGCAGTAGGCTGGGGGTGGGCAAGATCCTGGGAGGGGACACAGCCAGGGCAGCTGACCCAGACTGGCCAAAGGGATATTCCATACCAGATGACGTCTGCTCAGCAATGGGAAGCTGAGGGAGAGGGGGAGGAACGGAAGGCATTCGGTTTTTTTTCAACGTGTTGTTTTCCGGGGTAACCACTACGCTTTTGGAAGCCCTGCTTCCCAGGGAGTGGCCGGACATCGCCTGCTGATGGGAAGTAGAGAACAATCTTTTGTTTTTCCTTGCTTTGCTTCTGCGTGCGGCCTTGCTTTCGCTATACTAAAACTGCCTTTATCTAAACCCACGATTTTGGAGTTGTCTTTTCCATCTTATTTTTTTTTCCCTCTCCCCTCTCTGCCCTGCTGAGGAGGGCAGTGATAGAGCTGCTTGGTGGGCACCTGGCGTTCAGCCAAGGTTAAACCACTACACAGAGATAAGTCTATCAGGGTATTTCTGAACAGTGTTCCCAAAGGATCTCACGATGAACTTGCTTCCACTAGGAAGGATCAATTGTTTGCTCTCAGAAAGGCCACCCAAATACTGGGCAATACAGCTTTTAGGCCAGAAAAACCACAGATGGGACAGGCTGTGATTTGCAAAGCCACCTGATTTCAGCAGCTGTTTGTTCCAAGTTTGCATGCTCCTTCTTACCCTGATTCAGGGATCTTAGTTCTTCTTGCCCTAGGCTCACCAGTGATGCAGAGGGACAAGAAATAACAGAGCCATTCTCTTCAGTGCCTTGTAGCCGTCAGTGGCTTCCAAGCAGTCCTCTGCCCAAGGATGGGAAGAACAAGTGGAGATGAAAGTCATTCTCTCCCATATCCATCTACCTCCCCATAAGAGCTTTGGTCTTTATCACTGGGATAAATTTCAGCACCGAGTCTAACAGCCCCAGCAGCAGCCCTCAGCCACACAGTGGCTCTACCATTATCACTCTGTCGTTTGGATGTAAACTGGGACAGCCAGCATGGTGCAGGGGCTGTCTGAGGCAGCCTGCAGCTCTGCCAGGGCCAAATTGGACGCGATGCTGTTGGGCTGCCCAGGAACGACAAGGTCTGAATCAGCAGCTCCTGACCCACCAACCACGATGGACAGGACTGCGTCCGACTCCTGGAACGGCTCTTTGTTAGGGCCACCTTCGGGGGGGCTTTCCCCAGCAGCACCATCCTTCAGCTCTGCCAGACCCAGCTGGCTGGGGAGAGAAAGGCCTGCCTTGCGCCCCCGCGCCACCCGCTTCTTCTGGGCCTTCCTGAGCTGCAGGTCTTTGTCCTTGGGTGAGCCCAGCCGGCACTTGTGGTCCTTCATGTACTTGTGGCGCGTGAAGCCTTTGCTGCAGGTGGGGCAGCGGTATTTGTAGTTACCGGTGTGCGAGCGCTGATGCTCTATCATGTGGGCTCGTCGGCTGAAGGACTTGTTACAGTACTGGCACTTGTGGATCTTCATCCCTGCAGAGAGCATCGGAGGAGAGAGAGCTCAATTAGAGACCCTGCATCCTAATACGGATTGTCAGGAAAACCTGCACCACACCGAGGGAGCGCAGGACAGCTTCATCTCCTCTTCCAAGGAGATGTCCCCTGATAAAAGGAGAGAGGCGTTGTGCCAGGCAAATCTGCAGTCAGAAAGGGGTGAGCGGCTGCACCTTGAATGTCTGCGTTTACAAAGGGCTAAAATAATAATTCTTGCCTCAAATAAGAGGATTAAAATATCACCAGAAAAAAAATGTCAGGGAACGGTGGCAAAAATGCAAAACAATCTTAAACTCTGAATTTTTTCAAGTGTATTTGGTAAGTAAAAGAATTTCTACTTCTTTTCTCTCCCAAGTATGGGAATGTACAGTCTGAAACAAACCACTGTCAGCACAGTCCCATCTGATCACACTCCGCAGGGCTTTGGACATGTTTTACCCCAAGAGACAAAAGTCAGAACGTTCCCTATGGCATGGGAATAAATCATGTGTCTTTATTAGGAGTGGGAGCATCGTTTTTGGAAGACAGTGAAGGGAATCCAATCCCAAGAGATCTCCTTTCGAATGTGAGATGGTACGGGGGAGGAGTGGACGGAGCACTCTGGATATTTGTTTGATAGCAAACGCAATGAGTAATCCAGCTTGGCTTCTGCACCGTGCCAGCAGGCCCTGCCTACAGATTTAGATTGCCTTAGAGAAGAGACCAAAGCTTAGACAAAGCTGTAAACGCAAGCTCACTTAAACAGGCCTGCAGCAAAAAAAACCCCTAAAGCTAATAAATGGTATTAGGAATTTAGGCGTATATCTGGGAAACACTGTACTACACGCAGTGGAAAAGCATCCCACGGGAAACTACGCAGTAGCTGTTAGCTGAGCGGTGGGTGGAGGGACACCATGGGGCAGCACCTGTAAGGAACTTCTTGAGCCTCTGGAGGGATAAAGCAAAAGCACTTTCACAGTTTGCTGTCTCTCCTGTCTCTCCTTTCTCAGATTTATCTCCTTCCGTAACATGCTCCTGCAGCACCACAGCAAATCCCAGCCACTTCACTCCCTGCACTTACCCGAATGGGACAGGATGTGAGCCTTCAGCTTGTCAGGCCTGTTGAACTCTTTATTGCAGCCCGTGTGGCTTCTGTAACAAAAACAGATGCTGGTGAGCAGCACGATCAGCTGAGGATCAACGTATAAACAGATCCTGGACCATGACGAGATCCACAACCCTTCTCCTTAGCAGCACCCACATGCGTCCCTCGGGGCAGCCTCAGGAGCTCCCCTGTTTCAGCCTGTCTGGAGAGGGGCAAGACAAAAACAGGCTGCTACAGGGACACGTGGCTGCACACACATGGTGTGTGTCTCGCTGGGAACGCTCCTAAAAGCAGGAGGTTCAAGGTCCCAGGTGGAGAGAAGCGCATCGGGAACTACACAGTGGTTGGAGCAGGGAGAAGCCAGTCAGCCCTGGCCCTCTCAGAAGACTCATGCTGTGCCATGGATCTGAGAAAGCACCTTACAAACCCGGGTTTCTCTGGCTCGTACGTTAGCTCCTACGCTCCCGGGTGCTTTTCAAGACATGGCAGTCAGGGAGAGTCCATCATTCAGGCGACCCTGTGCTGTGTGGTCAAATAACACTGCTCCTCCCCAGTGCTCCCCAGGTGCACTGCCCCACGAAGGCAGGCATTATTTTACAGGGCTTGAGGAACAAAGACGAAATGTGAGCCCATAGGAAGTCAGTGACCAAGAACTGTGACTTCCGGGCTCCCAGTTCAACAGCACAGAGCGTTCCTGCCTCCCCAAGAAGCAGTGGATTAGTAGATGCCACACATGTACCCTAGGGTACCCGCAGGAGATGTTTGATCCATCCCAAACCCCATCCCAACCCCATTAAGACATGCCACCATGATGGGAGACACACTACGTACGAGAAGGGACATTTATATTTCTTAAAAGGCTCATGGATCAGCATATGCCGTTTGAGTTTGTCTTTCCGATTGAAAGCTGCATCACACACTGAGCACTTAAAGGGCTTTTCACCTGGATAAAAAAAGACACCAAGAGTCAGGGAGAGTCCAGTTACACAGGGCTGCTCTGGTCACACACAGGATTCACTCTGGCAGCAGTGCCGCTCTCTGCTTCTCTATAACCCTGCCTGATGGGTAAATGGGTGGGAACAATCCACACTGTGCACTGCTCCTGCTCTCCAGCCCCAGCTTCCTTAGCTCCTGCAACCACCAGCAGTAGGGAACCCACTTCTGCACCTCACTTCTAACTGGTACAGTACTGGGCATGAGGCTGAACCAAAACCATGCATTTATAGAATCACAGAACCACAGACTGGTTTGGGTTGGAAGGGACCTCAAAGATCATCCAGTTCCAACCACCCTGCCATGGGCAGGGACACCCCCCACCAGCCCAGACTGCCCAAAGCCCCATCCAACCTGGCCTTGGGCACTGCCAGGGAGCCAGGGGCAGCCACAGCTTCTCGAGTCACCCTGTGCCAGGGCCTCAGCACCCTCCCAGGGAAGGATTTCTGCCTCACAGCTCAGCTCCATCTCTCCTCTTTCAGTTTAAACCCATTACCACTTCCTAAACCCCACATTACTACAAATGACTCATATAGTCAACTCTGGTACCCTGGTTTCAGGAAAATACCCAGGACATTGCAGGGGGCAGCAAGGACTGTGATACGGAGCGAGTGAGCACTGTGGTGCCGGGGGAGCCCGCACCTGAGTGGATGTGGGCGTGCAGCTTGAGGTAGTGCTCCCGCCGAAAGAATTTCTTGCAGATCTGGCACTTGAACTTGCTGCCCCCGCCATGCGTGGGGATGTGGCGGCGCAGGTACCTCTCGCAGGGGAACACCTGTTAACACACAAAAACAAGGCTAAGAGCCAGCAGCACGTAAGGGACATCACTGAGCCTGGGAGGTGTGGCCTCTATAGAAAGCACAAGAGGCTCACGGTGACTGCTTTCTTGGAAAGGACACACTGAGGAAACAGTTTGCATAAGAAAATAGAGACAGAGCTTTAAAAAAAAAAAAACTAAAGAACCAAACAATAAACTCCCACACACAAAAGATTAAAAAAAAAAAAACCAAATCCAAAACCAAACCTTCTTATCCTTAAGAAACACACAAGCTGAAACCTTGCTGCTAAATTTTGTAACACCATACTGCTGAGGACCAGCACCCCAGATCGATGCCCCATCTCCCACCAGAACCAGCAGGAGGATGGCCTGGGCAAGGACCCCCAGCAGTTACTACCTTCCCCCAGCGTTAACTTCAGTTCGTGTTTCCCAATCATCTATTACCAGAGGTTTCAATTCATGGTTTTTACAGAGCCAGTACGAATGGTTCCTGTGGCTAATGGGGATAGTGGCAATAACCTAGTGAATTCCTAGTGAGGACGCTGCCAGCACGCATCTGAGGGGAGCACTGGCACCTAGGACTCTCACAGTTCCAGAAAAGAGTAATATTAGTAGGAATACCAACAGAAGTAAAAAATACTGCTGCAAATAACGGGCTTTCAAACCCCTATGCTACACGCTGAAAGTCCAACCCAGGCTCAGAAGGGCATCTGTCACCTGGTGGGGGAAGTGGAGAGAAGATGGGTAAAGAAAGATGGGTTACTAACCATGGCAGGAGAGCGTTTCCCCTTCCTGAGCTACCTCAGTACAGAGTGGTCACTCCTTTGAGATTGTCTCTGCCCCCACTGCAGGATTTTCATCTCCTTTGCCATAAACAGAGGAGCAAGGGTCCAAATTTTAGTCTGGATTTCAAAAAATAATTTATTAGACTTCAAATCCCACAAAATTTTGCCCCTCAAACCTCCTCATGGGCTGTGCTGAAGAGAGCTATTTCCAGCCAAAACCTACCCAGGCATCGTTCCAGTCCCAGTCACATCCCTCAGGTTTCTCTTTGCCAAGGACACAGAGCACTCATCCAAAAGAGAGGAACGAGGGGGAACCCGGAGACTTCTGTTGCGACAAGAGAGGAGGACAGCAACAGAGGCGTACGAGCTCCCCAGGGCTTTTCATGCCCAACCTTCCAGCCACAGGTAGCCAGGTGTGGCAAGTCAAAAGCACTGCCGCCGCTTTGAGCCTCACTCCCCCTCAAACGCTTGCTTTGAAGAAATAAGGGAAGCAGCCCAGAGCGACCAGCCCTGTGCTGTTGTGGGAATAAGGGAGCCTCCCTGATAAATTCTGCTCAGCAAACAGGACCCGGGAGAAAAGCCAGCACTGCAGGGAGGAATGTGCTCAGCATGAGAGGTCAGAGCTGGAGGCTGGCGGTGCAGTTGCCTCTGCTTTTCCAAAAAGCACCTCGCGAGACTGCCAGTCCGTACTGAGGTAGGGAGGGAGAGGAAAGGGAGCTGAAGGCCCCTCAGAGCCCTAGCGACATGTCCCGGACCGGCTGAGGCAGCGGTCACCCACCCACCTTCTGGCAGTGAGGGCAGGGAAAGTTGTGCGTCGCCGTCTGCAGATGGTGCTCCAGGGCTTCCGGGGTGGAGTACTTATTTACACACTTCACACACCTGAATGCAGAGAGAAAGGACAGAGCCTGTGAACAAGGCTACCACCAGCAAACCCTGCAGCACAGGCAGACCCCAGGCAGGACTGCCCAGCCCATCCACCAGCCACCTTCCAGGTTGATTTTTGGTAGGGTCAGTTTGGCACAGACAGTAACACCGCCACCCAGGTGCTCTGCAACCTCAGCAACCCACGTAGCCAGATCACACTCACACTTGGCATCCTTCACGAGGGGGAGATGCTGGAAAACTGGGTAGAGAAGCCTTTAAATTGCTAGTGCTCTTCCACAGACTGTCACGGGAGCACCCAGACCTGAGCACGTATTCCACATTGCTTCCTCATGGAGACAAGCCCCAAGCAATGACTTCACCTTATTAAAACACCACCTTCCATCTTCACTGCACAAAGACAGCAGCTCCCACTGAAGGCGCTGAGAGGGGGGTGACAGCACAAGAGCAGCGCTACCCATGGCGGGGGAAGCCATGAGGCAACACGCTTCCAAGGGGGTCTCCAGTGGCTAACAAAGCCGCCACCTCTCCAAAACCACCTGGGCCCCCTCCACCTACCTCAGCTGTTCCCAAGTATCCTGGCAGGATTTCTGCTGGAGGCCTCTGCCAAAGCTGACCGATAACGGGCAACGGGGACGTGTGCCATCAGTGATGAACACAGAGGCACTCACAGCCTGTATCTGCCCTGAAAGTCTTTTTCCTTTCCTTTAGATCAGACTAAAATCTCCTCAAGCATAAGCAGAGCTCAGATCTCCCCACCAGCAAGCTGTAGGATGAAGCTCTGCAGTGCAAGGTAACTAGAAATCACGGTCTACATAAGAAGTAGCAGATATTTATTCCATGAAGCTCCTAAGTGACTTCAGCAGCTTCTGGGCTTATGTCTTTGTATACCCTTCCTGTATGTCTCTACAGGCAGTTCAAAAGCTTCAGGGAGCTCTTCATGGAACTCCTCGCCGTTTTCCGTTGCACTAGTAGAAAGGCTCTCAGGTAACAGACCCTTTCGCAGCAAAGGGATAGGAGATGTTTTCTGAGCACAACTTCTACCACCCGCAGGCCCTTTGCCGCAGGTGTTTAAGAATCACAGGAATCTGGCTGGGAAGGGGCTTCCCTGGGTCCCTGACCGAGCCCAGCGCAGGTTCAGCTGCGCCCATCTCACTCCTGACTGGTGATAAGGGGACTTGCAGTGATGGGATCTTCCCACGTAACTGATCCCAGCCTTTCACCATCTTTCCCAAAGGTTCCTTGCATTCAAAGTGCTCGGCCTCAGCAGCCCAGTGGAGGGGTCCCCCATTCACCACCTGGGTGCCCAAAAGAGAGTAGTAGAGGAGGGGGCAGGTACCCTCTTTCCTCTAATGTCCCCACCGTTCTCAGCCAAACACACTCTGCACCCACTCACTCCTACAAGCCTTGTGAGCATCGATTGCTACTGTACTTGTACACGGCCACGTCCTTCTTGGGGCTGTGCTGGGGCAGCAGGCTGTGGGAGTACTGGTGGATGCCCAGTTCGTACAGGGAGGGGAAGTCCTTGCTGCAGAGGTGGCAGCGATAACTCAGCTCCTCCTGATGGCTCTTGATGTGCTCAAGGAAGGACTCCAGCTTCTGGAAGGTCTGAGCGCAGGTCTTCACCACGCATTTGTACACCTGGGAGAAGAAGGGAGAGCAACTGGAGTAGCACATCACGGAGACAAACGGGGAAAATGCTCTGCCAACAGGCAGCACGGCCTTCCTCTTTGGAAGTCATTGCCGCTGGGTCACTTACAGAAAGGAACGACTGCCCCTTGACCCACTGCGCTGGAGAACAGCCAAGCTGATGTTATGAACGAAGCAGCATTGTGGTTCCCAGAGCATCCCACCATGCCCACAGGCATATTAGCGCTCAGAGCCCAGCAGTGAAACCCTGCCCTGCTCAGGACACAATGTGGTGGTAAAACCTCCCCTTCCTCTGCTGCCTTCCCCAGAGGAAGGGTCTTTAACAGTGCAGAGCAGCTCAGCATCAAAATGGAGCTGACAGCTCCAGGTGAAGACAATGACAGAACCGGCTGGGAGCCGAAGGTTCTGCAAACACCGACTGTCAGGGCACTCCCCCAAGAAAGCAGCGTGGGAGAAAGGGGTGTTGGTGTGAGCGCCTGAAACCACTCGGGTGGGTGAGATCACAGCATCCCAGCAGTGACTGTCCCACGACCTGAGAGCTGCCACCTGCACCAAAAACTTTGGACTTCACTTCTTTGCTTCTTCTCTAGTCACCCAAACCTGCTCGGCTGACTTCTCCCTCAGCAGGGTGGAGGCAGCAGAGCTTTTCAAAGCCACCCCGACCGCACAGCTGCAACCCAGCCATGCAGAGAGCTGAGCTGCACGGGAAGCGCTGGCACCGTTATGGAGCAAGAGACTCCAGACAGACCCTGGGAGCCGCTGCACTGTATGACACCCATCCCAACCCTGCCACTGACACAGGGCACCCCCTGTCCCTACCTGTTCATTCTTGTGCTGTGTCATGTGCGATTTGAGCTGGAAATAGGTGTTGAATTTGCTGGGGCAGAACTGGCACTGGTAAGAGCTATCGATCAAGACAACCTGCTTGGCTTCCAGTTTGCCCGCCTCGCTCTCCTCCAAGGGGCTCATGTCTTGGGGTGGTGGTGCAGGGTTCCTTGTGGGCTGAGTCAAACCTGGAGAGAGACAGTCACAGCCTGCCATTAAGACAGCTCTGAAAGCCACTCTGCGAACACCATGCAGCCGAGATACACCAGGCCTGGCTCTGGGTCCAGGCTCTCCCATCCTTTCAAAGACAGATTCTTTAGATCAGATGAATCTCACTCTCTAACAGGGTAGTTTTAAATTTGTCTACAGATTATTAAGGGCTCCGAGTACTCTGTCTTTCTCTCTTTAACCCATTCTCTTTTTCCAGGGACATAATTGTGCTCTGTGGAGCAGTCAGAAGAGGTCTCCGCCGGTGAACCAGAGCCATGTTTACTCCCAGGGGACGGGAGGTAAGAACCAGCCAGTAGCTCACAGTCCATGACGTGTGCAGAGAGCAGCTCCAGTGGGGCCTTGTCCTAGACTCGACACTGTCACTGCGTTCCCTTCCCTCCCCTCCTACAGGTATGGAAGTCACCAGCAGAAAGGGTCTGCCAGCGAGGAGCTCTCCTCTGCCTCAAGTGTTTTCAGTTGGTGGCTGGGTCAGACTCAGCCCAGGCAGGACCTGCACATCGCAAACCAGCCAGAGCACTGGGCTATGCTAAACCACCAGCTTGTCTGACCACCAGAGCAGAGCTGTCATGTGTGGCTCGTGCACTGCCAAAGCTGCACCTGCCAGGGAGGGAGAAGGGGGAAGACACCGTGCCCTGTCTGCACGCACATACTGGCACAGAGTTGGGAGCCACTGACTCCAGCAGCACCTGAACCCACCGCGGCTGGCGGTACCCAAGGATGCACCTGCCAGCATGAGTCGAGCAAACGCAACTCACTTCTCTAGTGCGTGCTGCTAAACCCCACGGGAGGAACGCAAACAGCACACACAGCTCCTATCTCCCCTCCCTCCCCGTGTCGGGGTGTAGGGACATGCAGACTCCTCACATCACCGCTCTGCCCCCAGCACATTCCATCCCCAGGCAGCAAACCTGCGTTCTCCTCGTCCTCTGGCTGGTTGGGGTTCAAGGCCATGACCTGCACTGTGATGGAGTTGCGGGAGATGGTGCACCCCAGCCCTGGAGGCCACACTTTATGAGTCTGCATGTGCTTCTTCACATTGGACTTCTGGGCAAAGGCTCGGCCACACACGATGCACTGGAAAGGCTTCTCGCCTGTGTGACTGAAGGCAGAAGGCACCGGTGTCAGCAGCCGGCAGAGAGGAGGCAGCCCCCAGGCACGGACCGTGGCGGGGTGGCTGCTGCAGGGCTGCACTAAACACTCTGCTTGGCAGATCAGCACCTGGGCCAGCCAAACGAGGGCTTTGGGACCTGATTAACCGGAGTAAGTGGATTGTGAGAGGCTTGGGGAAAGAAACCTCGTGTACAGACAAAACAGTCGCCAGCTGGGGATGACAGGGAATCAAAGGAAGGAGCAGGAGAGGAAAAGAGCTCTGCAGCAACATCAGGGCATTTGCTGTCAGGGTCTCCTCACAGACCTCGGGGACCCCATCTCTTTCTCAGGGGTACAACTCCTCTTCCCTGTCACACCTCCCTCTCCTGCACACACGTGGCTTCTAGCTGGCAGCCCCCTCCCCAAATTTGCTCTCCCCTGCCCACAGGAGAATGGTCCTTCTACCCTGTTCTTCCACTGCAGGAGAAAGAGCAGACTCTAACGCATGGAGTATGTCACGTGAAGAGTCCAGGCTGGCAAGGGTCTGAGTCCAGCAGAGTCTGCTGGGGGAAACTGAAGATTTCAACTGCCTCCTGCCAAGGAGCTCTAACAGCTCCCTATACAGACACTGAGCTTGGCTTGCAGTTTGCTAACACCAGCAAACATGAAGGCTGCAGCGTGCTAGGGAGGGAGAGTAGAGGAAAGGGCAGGGGCAAGCAGTGGAGATGCTGCTCCTCCAATGATCAGGGGACAACAGGTTTGGCTTTCAAGGTCTCATCAGCAAGGAAAACAAGTCTCCAGTCCCAGCCCATAATCAGCAAGATTACATCCATAATGCAGCCTTCACCTCAGCCACGGGGGAGGTGTCCTGGAGTGAGGGGGATGAAAGATCACCTCCCAGCACAGCACATCTTCTGGGACGTGACAAACGCAATGTCTACTGGACTGCGCAGGCTCCCTCAGCGGGGCTGTGCCCACCTCCACCCCAGCCACTCTGCTGTGTGCGGGCCAGCAGCACTGTTACCTTCTGATGTGCTGCTGCAGGTCGAAGTTCTTGGTAAAGGCCTTTTCGCAGTAAGTGCATTTCAGCTTGGGGGACTTGGGTTTGCCTGAAAGAGCAAGAGCATGCACAGGAATGAGATAGCGTGGCACAGCGCTGTGCCACCTGCGCCACAAGGCCCTCACCCCGAGACAAGGCTGTTCAGGACCAAGAAGAAAAGGCTTATGAAAGGGGAAGCTCTGCCTGGCCAGATCAGGGAGAGGCTATGGGCACAAGGATGTATTTAACGTAGCCTGAGCTAACTCTAGAATTACTGAGGAGAGTAGTAGAGGAGGGGGCAGGTCATCCCCTTCAGGCATTAACCGCCCCAGGGACGGACCCCTCCAGCTGTCCCACAAAGCACCTACTTTAAAGCCATGTCGGGCACTGGGAAAAGACAGGGGATTAGCAAGAGGAAGGGCCCCAGTTCTGTCTCTCTCTTATGACCTCACCAGCCATCAGCCAGAGCACACACATCTTTCTCCCTTCCAGAAGATCAGTCAGTCACATCTTCTGTCTGCTGTGATGGGGTATAAACCAATGGAAAACAGCAGAACCGTGGGCCGCTCTAGGAACATCTGGACTGGGAGGTGCAGCCTGCATCATCACTCACACTTCTGCAAATAACGTTAAACCCACATCCAGCCCACTGGCCCTGCGGCTGGGCAGCCTTCCTTGGGTTAAACGGGACCGAGCTCTAACACCTCACTGTGCAGGATCGCCCCGTTTCAGGCGTGATCCAGTAAGCGTGTAGCTGCAGAGACTCAGCTCAAGCTCGCCCGTGCAGCAGTACACTGACAGGCCTTTACGTGCCCTCAGAGGTGACAGACAAGAAGCACACCCACAACTTCCACCTGCTCTTGATAGCTTCATGCAAGACCTTGTGTTCCCTCTCCGGAGCTGCATGCACAGCCAGTGCCACCCCACTGCGCCTGCAGAGCTCGTGGCTCCACAGCCCACCATGGGATGAGCACGCTGGCCTACAGCTTAGTGCAGGGCCAATGATGTAAGGACACTTACCTTCCTGCAGCCCGCTCTCATTTTTGCAGCGCCGACTTTTGGCAGCAGAGGTGGAATCAAACCCAACCACATCACCTCCTACTGCGCTGGTCAAAGGTGTGGGAGTGCTGGTGCTCTTGGACTTGAACCCCTGCTTCCCAGGGCTGTACACAGGAGGAGAGGGGTACACAGGGCTTTCCACACACTGACTCGGTACCTGCAAGAGTGCAATTTATCAGTGGAAACAGGTTTGCTACACAGAGTTAGACTGTGCCCTAACCTCCATCTCCAGCAGCACCTAACAGCCTGGTGTGGCCGTCCGGTGGAGTTTTCAGCCTCCTGCCAAACTGGATCAAATTTCTGGTTCATCAGTCCAACAATACGTCTCTAACTAAAACTAACACCCTGCACAGTGTGAACCTCTCCTGCTGAAAATGACAAAGTATCCAGCAATTACTACAGCAGGAACAGGACAGCAGAGAAACACTCTGAAGGAGCTGTCTAGTCCCTCACCTATACCTTCTGCCTAGAAGAGTTTTTTATCCCTCCAGAGCAGGTTACCAGAATGATCATCGCTGACCCTGCGGGTTCACACCAGCCCTGAAGGCAAGGATTTTCAGGTCCTGCTGCCTGCCCTGACAGGACTGCAGGAAGGAAGGAAAGCACAAGAAAACCTCAGGTGGCAAAGTACAACGGTTTACGTCAGCGCCAACATTAGAAAAGGACACAGCAAAAAAGACAAAGGCATCAGGTGGGGGTGATGTGGTTTGAGGGCATTTCTGCTGCCCACCCTGATAATGTAACACAGAGCACTGCGTGTCCAACATCCCCGTCCGTCTCTGACCATGGGCACTTCCAGATGAGATGCCAGCTACAAAGATAAGGCCGACAAACCTCTGTCACAGCCAGTAGTTTCTGTCCTGAATGGCAATGCTAACACAGAGGCTGCCAACAGCGGACCCACCGGTAAATCCACCTCTGCCTTGTCAGTCCCAGTGATACTGAGACTGAATTTTCCCCTCCACTTAAGCCTGCAGTGCACAGGGTGCTGCTCTGCACCCCCCTGGGAGGTGAGCCCCTCACCTCCCTCTCACTCCCAACACCTGCAGGTATCTCTGAGGGATGCCCTCAACCACATCAGACATTCAAGTCTCCTAAGCCTGTGCCAGCCAAGTCCTCCTCCCTCTTAACTGCTTCCCTTGTTCTCAGAACCCCTGTCATCTTGCTGACATCCTTCTCCCAGAGGAAATAATCATTGCCAAACAATCTAACACATCTTCCCAGATTCTAATCCCACATTTCTCATCCAGGCAACTCCTGAGCAGCCTTGCTTGTTAGAAGAGGCCCAGGGGAGCAAGGCCCTGTGGGCAGCCCCCGGCCTTACCTCCATGGGTGGGTAGGGCTGCATCCCCAGCGTCTGNCCAGCGTGCATGCTCAAGCTGCTCTAAAACCAGAACAAGGAGAGACAGACAGACAAGATGTTGAAAACGCAGCAGCAGTGAGTTGGACGGGCTGCTCCCTCACACATGTTCCCAATCCCAAGTCAAGACAGCACCTGCAGGAACAGCGACGATGTCTTGACACAACGCAGCACTGTCCAGCTGCCAGGTTGGACCAGATTGTGCTGGCTTGCAGAGGGTTGGCGTGACCTGCCAGTAGACGTTGTTGTCTGCTTTAAAACCCAAGTGCTCAAGCCCCACTGTTGGCATTTTTTTGCTTTGTTTTTAAAGCTTTTAATCCTTCTGGCTACGAAGAACATTTCCAGAGCACGGCCAGCCCTGGGGAAAGCCCAAAACCACCATCCCAGGAAAAGAGAGATCCACGGAGCAAACTGACAAGGGCTCTGAAAGGCAATCATTATATTGGGGCTCAACGAAAGGGTGGAGAGACCACGTGACAAAGATCTGGGCACCCAGCAACAAGGACACCAGGAGAGAGCAGGCCCTGGAGCTATCCTGTCATTTATCCATTACTCCTTCCTGAGCCTGGCTGTCACACTGGGAAGGTGCCCAGGATTCAGCATCAAAGCAGATCTCTAGCATCTCATCGACCGACAGGACTCTCCCGCTGTGCAAGCACGGCCCCCCGCAGCGGGACGCCCTGGGCACACACGTGCCCCTTACCTGCGCTGGGGGCTGCACCGCTGGCATGGGCTGGTCCAAGGACGTAAAAGCAGACATGGCTGACATCAGCACCTCATCGCTAACTAAGATGTTCCCCTGCACCAGGGTCTGGATCAAAGGCGATGGGGGAACGGTGATGTACGTAGAAATTTGCTGAAAGAAAAAAAGAGCCACTGTTGACCAGCAACAGGACAAAACCATTATTAACAAAAAATGACGACTCTGCTTTTTCCTGAACCTGAGTTTCTGCTTTTGCAGCCTCTGGTGAGCCGCAGTAATTATCTACAGCTTCCTGCTGAGTCCATGGTAGTTTCTAGGTGTAACAATAAGGCAAATCCAGAAATATTGCTCAGTAAAGGAGGTAAAAAAATATCACAGTGGCTCAGGAAAGTGGCCACTGGCTACAATTCAAATCAGGCATTATTAAACAAGATCTGCAGGACAAGCTGGTTGCAGCCAAGTTCAGACCTTTCCTGGGTGCTTGCCCCAGCTAGGAAAGGTGGAGAACTGAGGGAGGCTGCTCTGGCTGCAGATGGTGGATGTCAGGCTCATCTCTTCAGACTGGAGTGGGATTATAGGAGGGGAGGGAGGCTGTCCCATTTTCCAGGTGGACACAGCCCATGTTTGCAGCCCTGAGCAGCACCATCCACTGGCACTACGTTAACTTGAAAAAAAGCAGTTGGTTTGAAAGCACTTCAGAAACCCCCGTGGTTGCAGGCACAGTACATGCCAGGCACAAGGGACTTGCTCCCAAGAAGTCTGTTGGGAAGGAGTTACCCCAGAGAGAATATTCCCTTAACGCTCATCACAAAACATTACATGGGTTTATCTGCAGGAGGCTGAGAAGAGGGATGCAGGGATGAAGCTGCCAGACATTGCCTTCCCCTTCTGCCCACAAGCCAGACCACGGCCCAGGGGACAGCAAGAGGCATTCCACCCTGAGCACTGCACGGCGCACACCCAGACACACGGCTGGCACGCCAGGCTGTGACACTGGGACTCTTCAGTAGAACCAAAGTCTGGCTGTAGCACAGACAGGACACAAAACCCCTCCGGTCCTGAAACAAGGGCTATTGGACACTGATGCTGGAGGACACGTCACTGCAGGGGACCAGGCGGCTTGAACCACAAGGTCAAAAGCCAACAGGACCAGAACTGAGCCTCCTAAAAGACAGGTCGGTCATGAGGCACCCCTGGATCTAAAAGCATCACCCAGAGGTCCCCCCACTCCCAAAACCACGGCGACAGAGCAGCAGAGTCTCTGCCCACAGCACGGTACCTGCCGGCTGGCACTCGGAGCCTGCTGCACCGATGTGATGGAGGGGGTGTACACACTGTTGGTGGCCAGTGAGACCGTGGAGAGGGAAGGGGCATTTCCCTGGCACTGCTCTCTCTTGTGGGTCATGAAGGCAGGCAGTGAGTTGAACTGCTTCTTACACTTCCCACAGAGGAACACGTCTTCATCATCTGCAATTGAGAGGATCAGATCACTGCTCCAGGCTTTCTTCTGCAGTCCCCAGTCCTACACCTAACAACCACAGCCACAGATCTTGGCACCTCAAGGACATCATCATCAGGAGAGATCAGCTGCAAGGAACAAACTGTCCCTCCTCCCCAATCCCAACCTCTCCCTAACGCCAACTGCCGCACTAGAGCCCATCTCAGCCCTCTCCCATACACACAGCCTGTCATCTCCCTGTGACAAACTGATTCCTGCCGTCTGCCTTCTCATCCCAAAGACACGAGCTACCAGCCCAGCCTTGCTCCTGCAGCACTCTCTGCTTTTAGTCAAAACTGCTTCTTCCAAAACACTGAAGTGTTATGTCGGGTAAGGCAGATTTTATTACTCAGGTTGCACAAAGGAAGGATCAGGGCACAGAGTCAACGGCAGCTCGTGTTCAAAAGCCACCCCCTCACAAGACTGCTGGGCTTTGGCCCCTCCGCTCGACGTCAGAAGCAGAAAGAAGACAGCCCAGTTACCATGTCCCCCATGAAATCTGCAGTATGAGCAAACCACAAGTGCACACACCATCTTGCATTTGTGCCAGTCGGACTCACAAGGCTGCACCTCCGGCCCAATTCACTGCCTGAAGCAGAACGTTTTTGGGGACACAGGCTGTAACTCCTCAAGGGGATAACTTGGAAACCACCCAGCGAGTCCTGGTCGAGTACTATGAGTCTTCACGTGCATATGAATGACCAGTTCCCATATTCATTCACATAGATGCGATACTCAATGACTGGAGTAGCTGTACATCCCCAGAGGATAAGGAATGGCTCATTAAATAAAAAAATGTGAAGAGAAACAAACACTAGTGGTGGGGAGAGCGGCTGCTCCCTCCCTTCATGCCTTATTGGAAACACATGGCCAAGTCTATTGTCACAACCATCTCCAAAAGCATCTCTGCCTGCTTGGGCGCTTGTCTCCTCCTTCCTGCTCTGCCTAGTCCTCCTGAGGGCTCACAACACGCGCAGCAGCACCCTACGTGTACAGCCGCGCTGCTGTGTGTTCCATCAGTCCCAAGTGCGTGCTGTAAGAAGAGATCTGCAGCCCCCGTGCCCCTCTCCCGTCTCCCAGTGCTGCCAGGACTCACCCATCGACTGGATGGCGGCGGCGGAGTTGACATTCTGAGCAGATGGATCCGTCACACCTCCCTGACCATCCAGTAAGGACTGCACAGCCAGCACTGTCTGATTATCCATTCCTGAAAGGAGACACGAGCACGGATGGTAAACTGAGCACAGCTCAAACATGGAGCGCTGGGGTGCTGGGAGCTCGCTCATGAGTTGGGCAGGGAAGCCGCTCACCGGCTGCTGCTGTCTTCTCCTGCAGAGCCACTCTCCCCTCCTCATCCCCCTCTACTCCACAGCATTAACAGGCAACTACAGCAGCACTCCCCGCAGTCTCTGTACACTCCTTTGATAGGAGAAGAAAAGGAAAGAAGGGCAAGGAAAGCCCAAAGGTGGCTTGGTTTCAGGCATTTGCTGCAGAGACGAAGAATGCTTACAAACAGAGGGTGTGAAACGAGCTGCGGAGGAGACATTTGGGATGTCACAGGCCAGGCGGGGCAGCAGCCTGGGTGGATCTCCCTGGGGACCCACCGTGATACAGCACAGACACGAACTGAGCTCGCTGAAGACAAAATCCTTGGTGTGCAGCGATTGTCTCAGCAGCAGCGTTAGAAATGCCTCCCTGTTGTCAAGACCAGCATTCCTGGACCTGACAGACACAGGGCTGGGAACTACAGGAGGGTTTACATACAGCTTTAAGAAGGAAATACTAAGCCTGGGTTCCTCAGACAGATGCTTCAGGGGGAATCTGCTCAGCCACCAGCCTGGTACTGGGACACGCGGGAGAGCAGGATCACAGCTCCCAGGACTGCGCTCCTCCACGGGCTCCTCTCAAGCAAGAGCTGCCGGTCACTCTCATTTCCATTTCCCTCAGGACTCTCCGAAGGCGCGCACACATACAGAGCCAGATTTGTTGCCAGAATCGGTTCGCTTGCTTTGGCACAAAACTTTTTCACCACAGCTAAAACGTTCCAAAATATTCCAGCGAAACGCAGGAGATGGGGACTGCCTACCTAGGGGACAACCAGGCCAGCAGCACGCGACCGGCAGATCAAGCCCGACACACTCTGTTCAGAAATCAGATGTAAAGACACATAGAACAATCTGACCATGGAAAAAAAAAATAGCGAAAAGGCGTGATTTTTGTGCACCGTTCCTCCCTACCATTCCTTTATGACAAGGAACCCACAAATAAAACAACTGGCACGCCAGGATTTTGTTTTATCTTGTGCATTAAGGGAGCAAATAAAGGTGAGGGGTTCCTAGGTTGCTTTTCGCTTTTCTTCAAGATCTTTGCAAAACAGAACTGCAAAGCTCTGAACTCAGAATTACGTGTCACAGTAACATGAAAACCTATCGGTCTGATCATTTCCAAGCCGTGAGGTGAGGACGGTTCCTGAGGAGAGCTCGCTCAGCAAACAGCACCCCGAAGGAGAGCGAAACGCTGTAACAGATCACAGCACACAGGAACAGCGCAGCAGAAGCAACGGCCTCATCTTCCCATCGCAAGGTCTTGTCATTTTAAAATTTCCCCAGCCAACTTGGACGTCACCTTCCCCATGGGGAGCACCCATCTAATCCACGGTGTTTTAAAGACACTTTAAATGCACCCTTCTCCTGCACCTCCAGTGTGAAGCAAGTAACGCTGAGACTCCACGAACACCTTTTTCACCGATCGCCTTCCACCAAGAAGAGGACGCAGCGTGCGCAAACGCTGCACGTGCCCTTGGGAGAGAGGAGAGCACCGTTCCCCAGCTGCTGGGGAGCAGAGGGCACAAGCAGCTACTGGAAAGCAGCAGATCACACTACTTCACACTCTACCATAAAATTACCACCGTGCCTATGGGAACCCTTTCACCTAAATCACAGGGAGGCCCAGCAAAGCTGCAGGTCCAGTTCTGCAAGCCTTCGCTCCAGCAAGCAGCCCTGTAGGACAACCCCGCTGGCAGAACGCTGCTGGAGCACGCCTGGGTGGATCTTCTCACACTGACCGAAGCCCTGCTTTAAATTATACCTTCTCTTCTATAAGTAACCTCCTGGTCAACCGCAAACGCAGCACTGCAGGCTCCTGTTGGCACATCCGAACCAGAGAGCGAAACGGAGCAGCTGTTCTTCAGCAGAAGTCCACTAGCAGGACACCAAAGAAAAAGGGGGCTCAAAAATTCTGGTTTAGTGTATTATGGGGATAACTAAGAACAGCATCCATCAAGAACGCACTGGACAACACGCTGGACAACTGGATTTCCTTCTGACACACAGCCGGATCTTCCAAGTAAAAAAGGCAGATGATTGCCTCAATCCCGCCAGCAGGAAGAAGCTTGAGCGGAGGCCAAGGCCTGAAGACAGGCGACAGCGACGCAGCAGCATCGTTGGTGTTGCGTTCGGCCTTCCGCCGGAGAAAAGCGACCCAGGACAGCAGGAATACGTCGCTCTTCATTCCTTTGGCAATTCATGGCTACACCCGCAGAGTCCCTGCGCTTTCACAAGGCAGATGCACCACGGCCACACTTGACACAGAGGGAAGTCACCAAGTTCAAGGTTTAGTAACCCACAAAGGCAAGCAGGCAGTTACTTGGTTACTTGGATGCTGTCCACGGCCTTCCACGGACTCCAGGAGAAAGCTTTCGATCGATCCTGCGCTCATTACAGCCAGCACCAGCCTGCAGGATGTTTTTCACAGTCATGAAACCTTAAAAAAAAAAAAAGCCATCTCTCCTCTCCAGGCAGCCACAGGCTTTCCCCAGAGCCTGACAAAACCAAGGCAATTTGGGGAAGCCAAGATAAAAGCACAAAACTACTGATTTGTGCCGCCTTTTTCCCTTTCAAATTTCCCTCAGTTTAGCGGGGGAACCAAGACTGTCCGTTTCACCCAGGTGCTACTTTTCCCTCACACCCTGAATTTCACGCATTGAGTCTTTTTTTTGTGCCGGTCGAGCACCAGGTGCTTTAGCGACGGGCAAAGATGCACCTCTGCCCCACAGCACCCTGCTGAGGACCCGGCTGCTCTCAGCACTGCACACCAACGCCAAGTCACCATCAACCTGTAATCAAATCAACACGAGAAAACAAACAAGCTCAGCTACTCAATGCTGCCAGTTATTGTGGGATTTTAAAAAAAAAAAAAACCAACAACCAACCAAACACCCTTTTTCTCCTTAATTTTCTAAAACGTTTTCGTGCTCCTGAATTCTGCAAGGAAACCCACACAATGAGGAGCTGATTGCAAGGAGGAAATAGGGAACCTGATTATACTCAGAGCACTGTCAAATGCACCAAGTAACCTGACAAAATAGAGAAACATTTCTTCTTTGCTCTTCTTTCCACGGCTGCGATCGCAGGTGCTGTTTGCAAACCACAGGGCGACGATCCCGATGGAAGGCCTTTCAGTTCGTGGCCTCCCCCCCAGGTAAAGGAAAATATGTTTGTAATCCAATTTAGGAAATCAATGCCTTGTGAAACGGTTTTGTTTCAAACAGGCTGACCCCGAGCTCAGTGCCAGACTGCCACAGCTCAGCACCTCCGAGAGCCCCCCTCGCATGGCACCTGCCTATAACAGAGTGTCCCAACACTAAACTGAGATGAACATGAGCATGACCCGTTCTCCCACACAGCAGACAGGAGCCGGGCACCGACCTGGCTGTGTCGGACAGCACAGACCCTGCACTAACACACACACAGAGGGACCAGCACCCACCCGGGGACCATCCCCTGGGCCTGTGGGGAGCGTGGCATATCAGTGGAGCCGTCAGCGCGAGCCCTGGGGTGCGGAGAGGATGAGGGGACCCCAGCACACAGGACATGAGGGTGCCCGGCTGCACGGGGTGCCCCAGCATGCTGGGCATGGGGAGTGATGGGAGGCTGAGGGGCCTGTGAGCGATGGGGGTGCCCCGGGGATTGGTGGTCCCATTTACTGGGCACAGAGATGGGGGTGACAGGAGTGCCCCAGGGCGCTGGGCACAGGGGCAGGGAGGGACTGAGGCACCCCAGGGCGGGGGACACAGGGGCCGGGAGGCGATGGGGCACCCCAGGGTGGGGGGCACAGGGGCAGGGAGACGATGGGCGCCCGGGGGCGGGGGGCACAGGAGCAGGGAGGGACTG
>VWZZ01001246.1:293363-304353 GCA_013399095.1 Psophia crepitans
GGGCGGCGGGCCCGGGGTGCGGATGTGTCTCGGTTCCCCCGAGGGCTGCGGGGAGGCCGCCGTGTGCTCTCCTCGCTCGTAAGAAGGCCCGGGCTGTCGTGGTAGAGGTACAGAAGAGGCGTTTCCACCGATAAGAGGGTTTTACCCGGTTTTGGGGTCCCCTTTGGGCCTGGCTCATTTGGGGGCGTGTTCTCCTAAGCCTGTGGCCTGGGCTCCTCCTGCCTGGGTGTGCTGCTGCTCCTGGGCTGGCCTGGATGTCAGGTGTAGTTGCTTAAGTAGCGTCTTTTGAGTGTCAGTGGAATAGAGACACAGTTGTTTGGTAGCGTCATACAAAAACTCTGACATAATTGGTTCGCTTTTGCAGTTATGGAGCAAAAATCCGTGCCCCGCATGCCCTGGTGATGACTTTCCTGTTCAAGAGTGGAAGGTACGAACCCTCGTTCTGTGTTTCTTTGGTCCTGCTTAGAACACTTTCATTCAAGCATATAATTGTTGATGTTTCCAAAGGGCTTAAAAAGCAGAAAGATGGGTGAGCCGTGGTGGGAGCCCGCTGTTCTCGTGGCTGCATGGCACAACTCGTGTGCACGCACGTAGCCGTGGGGGCCAACCGCTTGTGCGATGGTTGCTGAGAACCAGCGGGTGGAGGAGAAATTAGCAGGCGCAAACTGCAGCGCTCTGCTCCCCGCTCAGATGTGGGAAGCCCGGCTACAGCAGCGTGCCTTGCGGCTCTCCCTGCTTGTGCCGGACGGTTGCCCCTCGGCAAAAAATAAGAAACAATGAGAAAATAAAAAGCTCTGACTGTTTGTGGAATTGGACGAAAGCACAGTGCACAGTCTGAGCGGAGCTGTTGGCTGAGTTCTGATGAGTGAGCCAGAGGTGGAGGGATTCCTCCTCCCTCACAAAGTGAATGTTCTGGGGGGTGTCCGAGCTGTCAGACTAAGCGGGTAGGCTGGAGGGGCGTAGTGTGGAGGCTGAGCCAGTGGTCCTGCCTTCTTGCTCTCCTAATTGTCTGTTTCTTTTCTTCAGTTTAAGAGAGAAATTGAAATCGATTGCTCAGGCTACGTACACTCATTCCCGGAACTTGGCCTATTTTGTGTTCACCTACAAGGGGCTGATGGCATTGCAGTCCCAACTACAGGGGAAAAAAATTCCATTTCATTCTTTCTTTGCAGCCTGCGTTGGAGGTTGGCTAGTGTTCGGTGAGAACAATCCCATCAACAGCCAGGTAAAGGCGTTTGTTGAAAGTTTCCTTGACAAAAAAAAGCCTAACAGATGGATAATTGTGTTCCAGGAGGTAGCGGGGGTAGCCTGGCACGTTTCTGATGCTTCTTACCATTTACCATTTTCCTTTTATTGGATTCTTTGTTGCCCAAGTTTTGGTTTTGGCTGTGCTGCACTTGAATTGTGTGCCTCTGGGGACGGTGTGTGCGGTTCGAGGGCTCAAAGCCCGGGTTTACCTCCGCTCGTAAACCCAGGAGGGCAGGCAGGCACGCAATCCGAAGCAGTTGGGTTACCTCACCCGTCCCATGTGGTAACTGCTGCGTGCGCTCCTCATCTGCCCCCTCGCAGGGCCAGACCCTGTAGCTTGAACGATGTGAGTGTGGAGCACAGTCACTTACTGACCTACACTGAACTAAACTGGTTAAACTGACCAGAGCTGCTGGGGGGAGGTTTGTTAGCGCTCAGTCACAGATTAATCAGTCAGTAAAACAGAGATGCGGATTAACCCAGAGTGTTTTACTTACGCAATCCCCTGCAAGAGCTTCAGTCTGATTTTAGGATGTGTCCAGACTACTGAGTGTGTGTTGGCTTGGCAGGGCAGCAGGGCTGCTCCGTGACTGTTCTGTCAGCGTCTGAGGTAGCGTTAACTGAGCAGAGACAAAAGTTGTGCAACTGCAAAGGTGTGTTGCATGAAGTGTAACTTGTTGATTGCTGAATTAGAGCACCAGCAGAGAAGCAGCCCTTTGAGCACATAGGGAAGGCACCAACATCTCTAGTTAGAAAGGCTGCGTGATAACGTGAACATACGGCCCGTTTGCTGTGAAGTTGGGTAAATTGTTTCCACCCATTTTGCCCGGCTGATCGCTTCTAAATTGCCTAACCTGCCTAGCGTATCTGCTCAGGTCATTTACCTAATGTTCTGTGGGTCTTCTCTTCGTGCAGATTATTATGTACCTGCTGTCTCGCATCCTGTTCGGCTTGTCTCGGCTGGCAGTGGAAAAGGGCTATGTCCCACAGCCAAAGCAGGATCCCTTTCCGCTTGTCGCTGCTCTGATCTGGGGAACAGTTCTCTGGCTCTTTGAATACCACCGGCAAACCCTGCAGCCTTCTCTGCAGTCCTCCATGACCTACCTGTACGATGACAGTAATGTATGGCATGACATTTCTGACTTCCTCATTTATAACAAAAGGACAGACAGCAAGTAAAACACCTTGGAATGGGATGGTACCTCCAGCAGCTAAAGGAAAAGGTTATTCTGTTACTCTTGACTGGTGATTTTTTTTTTCTTTTTAAATTAACATCTATCAAGTACAGTTGCTTCTTGTGTCCTGGCCAGAAGGCTCTGATTAGTCTTCTCTTGGCTTTGTTTAGAGCAAGTAAATACCCCACAGAAACTTATTGCGGTCCTCAGTGAGAGTAAAATGCCTTGGGAATCTTGAGTTAAAATAAGTCTTTTAAAAAAGAGGCCTTATTTTCCCTACGAGTATGTGGGTTTATTTTTTTTAAAGGAACTAAATATATTTACAAAATGACAGCCTGACAGTAAGCGGGGAGTATGTCTAATCATGAAAAAAAATGCTCTAGGGATTGTCTGCTCACAAGACAGAAGCGTTTTTCTGTGCCGCTGTGCTCGCCGTAGCGTGATGGGAGTGGGGGACCTGCGCGGGTGTGAAAGCAGGGACATGCTGTCTTGGTTTCTGTGGATAACTGGAAATGTTGTTTAAACTATTACAAGGACAGCTGTGTATTCCTTAAGAGAGTTTCTCTGCAGTGTTCCCTCAGGGAGACAATAAGATGTTTGAGAATAAAACTGTTAAGGTAAAAGCCTGGTAAATCAGGCTTGGAAGGACTGTTTTTACTGTGTTTCTTTCATATGCATGGGGTGAATCTGTCCCTCTGCAGAGTGCGCTAAGGAATACCCTGTAATTATTTTAAACTTATTTGTGAAGTTTTCAAAAGCTGCTTGAACTAAATACCAAAAACAGTTATGCAACTCGGACTCCTTTGAAAACAGGCTGCGGCACGTTGCACGCCCTCAGATATCGCACTGGGTACTGTACACATAGAAGCGAGCAACACTTCTAACAAGCACTTTTATTTTGGTGGAAGATAAGCGCATGAGTTTCTCTTAGGGCCAGAATCTACCCTCCACAGCAGTGGCGTGTGTTACCTGTAATCAAACTTGAATGTACCTGTAGTTTGCGTGGGCTTGTTGCTGAGCCAGGTTGAGGCCGTGGAGGAGGATACAAGGGAATCTACCTTTTAAAAACATGCTGCTGAGCCCCGGGAACAACGCGGCACACGCTGGGCTTTAACAGAAGGTTGGCTGGATAGCTGCGAAGGAACAGAAACAGGTTTAAAATGAATAAAATGAAACTGTTAGTAGCGCAGAGCACGCTGTTGTATAACACTGTGCCATTCACTTAATGATGTACATTAAAATAATTCCTGACACGCTGGTTTTATGTGGTGATATTCGCAGGAGAGTCGTCGGGTTCCCTGTGCTGACCGTCCCCTTTTGGCTTTGTTTGCTCTCCCTGTACCCATCTGCCTTTCCATCCTGACCTCACCGTGTCACCTTATAATCCCACCGGTGCCGCTCTCCAGCGTCTCTCGTGGTCTCTGCGCCCCAGGCTCTAGCAATTTGTCGTATTTAATGGCATGATGGAAGCGGTATGTTTAAGTTCAGGTAGCTTCTGAGTAGAAAAAAATTATCAAATTTTTTTCTTAAGTCATTTTTCCTTGTCCTCCTAAGCTCTTTATTACTGTTACACATATTCTCTGCTCTTTGTTTTTCCACTTTGTGTGTCACCAAGAGGGAGAGTGAAATGTTCCCCCCCCTCATAGTCTGCCTGGTGCGGTGATGTTTGGGATTGAGCCGCATCCTGAGCGGCTCAGGTGGAGCAGGAACGGAGTCGTCTGGCTCTTGAACTGAATCTAACACCAAGACTACATTCACTGTGAGATCTTACAGTGTAGGGATGGAGGCTGCTTTGTGCTCATCCCACGCAAATCTGTGACGTACTCATCTCTGGTGCCCGAAAGACAAGGTATTGCTTTGCATCAATGACTGTCCAGGGTACCTTCAGCTTTTAACTTCTCCTGTTGGTACAGTCGGTAATGAACACTTGAATTTGAGCATCGATCAGTATTTGATCAGATAGACCCCAGGAAAGCTGTGGAAGTTAGGAACTGGTTTTGTTTCTTTGTAGTTAAATGTTTTGCTTGGTCTAGATGAGTGTAAAGATTCAAGTACAGAAGCTACAGGTGAGGTCTGATTTCTTCCTAGACGTCCTGGCTTTATTTGCACCACTGCTGGGTGTCTGAAGCAGCACGAGCGCACCACTCTTATTTTTATGTCAGAAGTCTGAATATTTTTCCAAATGAGAACGTTAATATTCTGCTAACAGTGCTGAATTCCTCCGAGCTCCGACGGGAATTGAGAAAACCCTTGCGGAATCTGACAGCCGTGGCTTGAGAATTTCTCCCTAGAACGACCAGACTTGCAAAACCTCGGCCGTGTGTAACGATTGTAGCAAAAGGTGGCGCGGCTGGCTGCGTGAGCCCTGTGTCTATAGGAAGTGTTTAACCTTTTCCATTTACAGCTGGCATTCCTTTTTCCAAGGAGGGCTTGTGATTCCCTTAGAGGTGAAATCATTTTCTTCTGCTAGTAGCTCTGCCACCGCAGCCACGTGGCTGCTTGTGCGGCGCTTCCCTGGCCTCGCGAAGGACGAGTGACCTGTCCTGCCCTTTTCACGCTACCGCAGTATCTCTGGCCTCTCCAGACCTCAAACCAAGCCAACAGCAAGTTTTAGCATCAACCTGACAGCAGCGGCCATCAGTCGTCCTTAGTTCAAAACATCCTTTCGGAATCTATCCCCGACCCCGCTTTCAAAGCACGCTCTGCCGAACCATCTGTACTTCTGACCCAGCAACCAGCTGCCAGCCCTGGAAGACGAACCGCAGCTCATCCCAGGAGCCGGTCCCGTAGAGCACCAACCATTAGCCAGGCGTTTGCGGACGGTTGGTTTTCCTGCTGCGCTGGGGCAGGACGTTAAGCTGCAAGTCACTTCTTTCCCCAGGGAAGTAATTGGAACGGTTCTTTAACGGCATTAGCCCGCATTGCTGTTCCTGTGACCAGATAGCTGGGGATGAACCCCCTTATGCTCCTGAGGTGTCGGAACAATGCGGGCGTGTAGTAAGGAAGTGAACTAGAAGTAATTTGTCTGAGTCAGACTTTTCAGATACATAAGTTACACTCCCTGCCCTCCCCCAGTGCATTGTGTGGGGAATTGAGTCGCCCGTTTGTGTTCCTTTTTTATTAGCATTAAAACCAAAAGAAATAGAGACAGTTGGGAAGCCACCTGCGAATCGGCCAAGTGCTTAAGAATCACAAAGAAGTGCCATTTTCTCCCTCCCAGCGCTGATCGGTTCTGAATTTAAAGACGAGCGTGCTTTTGTCTGCCTACAACTTCATTTTACCTTGTTATTTCTTATCAGCACCTGACTGTGAGGTGCTGAGTGTGTCTAAAGAGGAGCTGAGCATCTCAATGCTTAGCTGGGTTTGTCAAAAATTAGGATTTCTGGCTAAAATTGAAGTGTTCATTTTAAAATGATGCTTTTCCTTCAGATTTGAAGCCTCTTGTAGAGGTGGTTTTAAAGGTTAATGAATCAAACTGATCAAAAAGTTTTCAGCAAGCCTTGAATAGCAGACTGACCGTACGGAGCTATTAATCATTTATTTTATGAAGGAACAAAGTGAGCTCAGGGTTATTTGCTGCAGCTGCATGCCGCCCTAGCGTACCCACTGTGCTTCAGTCCTCTTCGGAGGACAGCTTGTAGGCTAGCGCCGGCACTCGGGTTTGCTGCAGAACCGTTTCTGGGACAATTCCATTATTTAACAAAGGTGAAAATTAAATGGGGTGTGTGACATTTGGTTTAGGTGAGGATTTCCATACTGTGTTTGATCCTTCCAGTGAAGGGGAGGATATTTCTGAAAGAAAAACTCGTGCTTGTCCAGTGAGTGCCACGGAGAAGCGCTTACGGGGGTTGCGGCGGCTGTGAGGCGTGAACCCGTGTTCGCAGCGTGGCAGCGTGCTTTGTCACCGGCCGTGTGTCTGGGCAGTAGCACCCCTGCTCTGGGCAGCTGGGTCAGGAGGGAGAAGCTGCAGAAGAGCTTTGATACTGGTGCTGTGAGACTTTCCTGCCCTGGTAGAGTCGCTCAAGCTCCGCTTTAAACCGAGCTGGGTGGTGGTGGGAGAGAGGATGAGCTCTGACTGCTGGAGCACCCGTGGGGACACCCCCCACCACACACGCTCTGCTCTGCAGCCAGGCGGGAGCCGTCCTGCATGGCTGGTGCTAGTGGAGGACGCAGAACCCCCTGCAGAAACCCTCACACAGGAGAAACCGCTGGGACTCAAACTCGTTTTCAGAGCATCAGCACAAATGCGACCTTTGGTTAATACCCCGAGCCGCAGGCTGGGACCTGTTTGCCAGGTCAGGTTTGTCTTCCCGGCTCGTGCCAACCCCAGTTCAGTTTTCTGATGCTGGTTTTGAAATCCAGCAGATAAGGGAGGAGAGAAAATAAGGCGTAGTGCTACCCAGCGCAATGTCTGTCTGCCACTGTTAATATTTTGGGGGTGCTAATCTTGAATTTTCAACCTGTGTGTTCGTACCAGATTGTTGGAGGAGGTGACTTTTGGTCTTTACTTGGAAGAATTTGCATCTCTCTCATTTCCTTATGAGACTGGGGATGAGGAGGGGGAAAACCAAATTAAATGCTCTGTGACGCTTGAGTATTATTACCTCTGCTTTTGGTATATATTTTGTGTTCATAATTGCTGTGTAAGCCAGGCCTTGATTCTCTGACAGCGTTAAGAACATCAGCTCAGGTGAATTGTAATTATGCTGAGCAGAATGCTCGTAGGAGTATCCCAGGTTTTGGTTTTAAAAGGTGCGAAAGGGGGGGCAGAGAGCGTAGCAGTGGCTCTGTCCGCCGTGAGCTGACGTCTTGCGCAGTCGGTGCAGTACGTCAGTCCAAGACTTTCTGCCAAACTCATTTGCAGATTATTCTGTGTAATCACTCTTTGGCTATTGTGATACTGCGCTTGCTATAACAATAATAAAAAACTAATTCTTTTTGTCTTTTTTTTACTGTCATCATTATTAAGCTAAAATACCTAAAGTAATGCTGAATTATCGCACGTTACTAGTCACGTGTGTCGAAGTCTTGCACAGAGTGCATTTTTGGCATCGGTTGTGCTGTCGTGTTCCCGGCGTGGAGGCAAGAGCTGGTGTTGCTTTGGCCACACCATCAGATTTAACTCCTGCAGCACTGGCTGGGTAAGGATCCAAGCTGGAGGGCGAACTGCTGTGGCCATCATCCTTTTTTTCCTTAGTTAGTTTGTTGTTCTTTTGTTAAGCATTAACTGTCCTACGCAGTAGCTGTGCGGGTCCCTTAGCGGGGCCGTGCCTTCAACCCAAGCGCGTCCCCCTGGGGCTAGGCTGGGAGGTTTGTAGCATGTACAAACGGGACGGACTCAAACGCGGTGTAAATCTGTCCCGCTGGGAATTCCTGGGGTGACATGGTTACGGGGCAGACTGCTCCTCATCTGATTTCGCTGCCTTTTCCAAGCTTGTCCCTGCAGCTCCTGTGTGCTGTAGTGTGGACAGTGGAGACAGAGTGGTTCCTGTGTGAAGATCTCCCTGCGGAGGTCCTGATCCCAAGCAGAAGGTGGCCCCACTGTGAGGGGAGCACTGAGTAGCTGTAAGGCAAAACCTCCTGCTTGTAGCTGCTGTAACACTGGAGTGCCCGGTTACCACCTCCAAACTGATGTCAGCCCTATCTTAAAGGGGTTTTTTTCCCCTCTCAAAGCATCGTACTGTACCGAAGCCCTTCTGTTCGAAGTGAAGCTCCAACTGAGGGTTTGCTCTGACACTTTACCTGCCTTTTGGGTTCACAACGCCTAAAGCCTCTGGGCCTGCTGGGAAGTGGCCTTGGACTGGGGAGAGTTACTAAGTCCAGGTAAAACCTAAAGCGCAGAAGACAACATCAAGGGGCTTAGTCCCAGACGTACTCCTTGATGAGTCCCCAGCTACTTGGAGAATGGGTGGAGAGCAGCCCTGGGCAGAAGGACTTGGGGGTGCTGGGTGATGAGAAGCTCACCATGAGCCGGCAGTGTGCGCTGGCAGCCCAGAAAGCCCCCCGTGTCCTGGGCTGCATCAAACCCAGTGTGGGCAGCAGGGCCANAGTCCAAAGGAGGCCCTGGAGATGCTGCGAGGGCTGGAGCCCCTCTGCTCTGGAGACAGGCTGAGGGAGCTGGGCTTGTCCAGCCTGGAGCAGAGAAGGCTGCGGGGAGCCCTTGGAGCCCCTCCCAGTGCCTGCAGGGGCTGCAGGAAAGCTGGAGAGGGGCTGGTTGCAGGGCAGGGGGGGCCAGGCCAAGGGGAAGGGCCTGAAGCTGCAGGAGGGGAGCTGGAGCTGAGCTGGGAGGCAGCAATCCTTCCCTGGGAGGGTGCTGAGGCCCTGGCACAGGGTGCCCCGAGAAGCTGTGGCTGCCCCTGGCTCCCTGGCAGTGCCCAAGGCCAGGTTGGATGGGGCTTTGGGCACCCTGGGCTGGTGGGGGGTGTCCCTCCCCATGGCAGGGGGTTGGAACTGGGTGGGCTGGGAGGTCCCTTCCAACCCAAACCGATGGCTAAGGTGGAGGTGGAGGGCAGTAGGGTCAGGATAGCAGGACCACGAGGGCTCTGGGCTTTCCATAGCTGCCTGTCCCCTCCGCAGGTCCTCTTGCTGTGAGAGCACGCCACGCTGTCAGCCACCATCTGAACCCAAGCACAACGCAGTCTTTCCAGTGCGACAGTCAGCACGGTCTGTCCGGGAACCGCTGAAGGCAGGGCGTGCCACAGATGACAAGGACGGTAATTGTGCTTCTGGGACGCCTACCTGCTAAGGTTAGCTGAGGACAGGGACGCAGGTTTGCCTCCCGCCAGCTCTCCTCCTGCCTGCTCCCGCTGCCAGATGATTTTGCAGCAGTCACCAGCTCCAGCGGCGGCTGTGGCCCCGGTCTGTGCTCTTCCTGAGCACAGGGACCAGCAGACCCCTCGGCCTGAGCCTGTCCCCGTGCGCAAGGCAGCCAAAACCCACCCGACCTCGGTGACTGCTGCGGGGTAAATCCTGCTGGCACCCGAAGCGTACGAACAGCCTTCCTGATCCTCTCCGTGACCGAGCGGGGCCATGGAGATAGGACTTTATCTTTGTGCAGCACCCGCCAGACAGCTAATCTTGAGAGCACGTCTCCAGCAGGGCTGGCGAGGCCGGGAGGAGGCTGCAGCTGTGCAGGAGACGGGATTCATCTGCTTTCCCTCACGCGCAAGAAAAGCCCCTGCTCTTCCTTCTCCCACCAGCATCTGCCTCTCGTTTATCTCTGCGATCTCCCTTTTTTGGCGCCGCCAGCACTGGAAGCCTTGAAGAAGCTGCAGCGCAGCGAGGCAGCACGGCAGCTCGGGGGCAAGGTGGGCAGAGCGCAGCCTGCCCCCCCCGAATAAGCTCCCACATGAAAAGGGGGGGGGACGGGACCCCCAGCCTTTGTGAGCAGAGCGGGAGCAGCTGGTGCAGCAGCTGCGGCCCAAACCCTGCCAGCACCCCGGGAAGCGCCTGGCCGAGGCTCCCCGGGGACGGGGACAGCACCGCCAGCCGTTCGCTCCCGCCCGGCTGTTGGGGTTGGCTTCCCCCCCCTCCCCAGATGGAAGAAACATTAACTGTGTGCAAACATCTGGTCTAACTGTTGCTTATGCTCCACAGCAATGACGGTACTGCGGGACAAGGGCTGCGGAGAGCGGGCCCTGGAATATTAGAAGGGCCAAGTGTTAATTAACTGTATTAATTTCCTTTGAGCAAGGCGGCATTTCTGCTTGCTCTTTGCCGATGAAGAAATGGGGTTTGGAGAAGTGATACGATTGCTCACGGACATGCAGGATGTTACTGGTGGATTTAAGGGATCCGGGGAAAAATCACGTCACTGCTCCGTGCTGGCTGTCCTGCAGGGGAATTGCAGCCGCAGCCAAAATATCCAGCATAAAAATCCTTCAAAGCCTGAAACCTGTTAGGCCAGCGCGGGGGACTGCGTGTCAGGATCTGCTCTGCCGCAGAGGAGTTAACTCACCGCTGCGAATGCCTCCTGCATCCCACGCACTGGTGGGAAAAAAACCCCTGGCATCCCAGGCAGGTCGGGGTTGGCAGCAGGGACGGAGCCAGCGCTGGGCCACAGCCCTGCCCGGCGGCAGCAAGGGGCTGCGGGGCCCCCCCGGGATGCGGGGTGCAGCTCGTGGCGGGGGCACAGAGGGGTTTTGTCCACGAGCTTCAACATCTCTGGGCCCTGGGAAAGGCCTAGTCTTTAAAAGCCTTTTTTTTTTTTTTTAATTAAAGGAGGTATGTCTTTTTTTCCTTTTTAATTTTGCCTTCTCGTGCAGCAGGAGGGTTATCAGCACCCCGCACGCGGGCGATGCCGCCTGTGCCGTGGCTGGTGGGTGGACTGTCATCTCTGGCTGCCGCCCCCCGGTCCCCTGCCTGGCCCCCGCCGCCGGAGATGCTGCCGGCACGGTCAAGTGCAGGTTTTGCCCCCAGCAGAGCTCCCGGCCACGCGGCCCTGCGGGGTCATCGGCTGCAGGACTGTCCGCAGCGTCTGGAGACACAAAATGCCGTGAACCATGGGGCAAACGGCCGGAGCCGATGGCAGTGCCCAGCCTGCCCGGGCAGGGCCCCCCCCAGCAGGG
>VWZZ01001246.1:309530-370884 GCA_013399095.1 Psophia crepitans
CCTCCTTTCGGCAGCCCCTGGCCCCACTCAGCTCTCCCTCTGCCCTGCCCCTGGTTTCGGGACAGCGTTTGCACGGCGGTGCCTGTGGCTGCAGCTCCTGCGGGAGGGGGTGGAGGGGAAGGCAGCAAGGGGTCGATGCGAAACCAGTCAAATGCAGGCTCCCAGTTACTTCCCACCTTCCTCTGTTCACCCCAGCACCTCTTGGTCCTGCCTGAGGCAGCTGCCAGCACCAGGTTCATGGCCAAAGTTCAAGGTCCCCATGTCCCTGCTCACTGGGGACGAGCTGGCTGCAGCCCTGATCCAGAGCACCCCAACCCGTCTGCAGCACGCCATCCCCTTCTGGGGAGCGAGGGACATTGGGGACCCCCTGGGAAGGGATGCTTGGAGGCTGCAGGGACCCCCTGGAGTGAGCCCGTGGGTGCCATGGCCACCATCCCAGTGGCAGGCAGGGGGGTGCCTCTTCCTCCCCACGTCTGTGTGCTCGTCCTCCTCCTGCCGGCCTCGCCTTTAACCAGCCTGATAAATATTTCACCCTGCACCGTGTTGCATAAGCTCACCCTGCTCCTGCACCAGCTTTCGCAGGGAACAGGAGCCCGGGTTCGGGCTGGGCTGCCGGTGGTGGCGCGGCGAGCCCGTGGCTGCTGCCTCGGCCTCCCACCTCTGTCCTCCTGCCTCCATCCCCACACCCGAGCGCAGTCCCCAGCTCCTCGTGCTGCCGCAGGATTGTTCCTGCTGCAGGACACGCGTGGGGTGGCTCAGCCCCGTCCCTGGTGCCAGCTTCCCGCACCAGCCCCGCTCCCAGCCCTCCTCCCCGCAGCCCCGCGCTCTGGCCAGGGCTCGGGAGCGGGGCCCTGCCGTGGAGGGGAGCGTGCTGTGCCGGGGCAAAACCCGGCGGCCGGGAGGGCAGCGGCACCCACAGCCTGTCTGTGCCCCCTGCTTGAGTGGGATGAGCTGGTGGCCCCATCAAATGGGGTTTTTTTTGGGCAATTAAACTGAAAGAGCAATCCAGCTGCTCCTGGCCACGGGGCTCCTGCCCCGCAGAGCCAGAGGCAGGAGACAGCCCTGGTCCCCTGCCTGCTGCATCCTTCTTTACATGGTCAATGTTTGTCCCCTGAGGTGACAGAGGTGCTGCTGCTTTTACGATCTACTGTGGGGCACCCAGCCCGGCCAGATGCCACCGCATCCTCACGCCCCTCCTCACAAGATCCGTCCCTCCCTCTTCTCTTCCTCTCCCTTCTCTCCCTCCACGTTTTCATGGAGGGGGATGGTGATCTGTGGTGCTGCCCCAAGGGGTGAGACCCTGGCGAGGGGAAAGTGGCCACTGGCTTTCCTGGGGGCCAGCGGGCGCAGGGAGAGGGGACAGAACTCACGCCAACATCCTGAGCTCTGCAGGGCTGTTCCCGCAAGCGACCTAATCCCCTGGCAGCAGCAGAGCTTCTCCCTTTTCCCCTGAGCAAAGGCTGACCCCTCTGATGGCATTCACCGTGACGTTCCCCTGACAGGGAACCTCAGGGGATGGTGAGCTCTTGGGACTCCCAGTCCCCAGGAAAGCAGGGTCCCCAGCAAGGACAGAACCGCATCCCCCAGCGCACCATAAAAATAACCTCTGCCTCCCAGGGGTGACTCGTGATGCAGCTGAAGGGCTTCCCTCCTGCTATTTGGAACCGCTGGAGAAAAAGCTGACGACAGCTTGTGTAGGGGCTCTCATTTCTGAAGAGCACATGGCGGCTTTGGGCAGAGGCCCTGGGTGCTGCTGGGTTTTATGACCTATCTGCGCCACGGACGCTTTTCTTTGTTGGTTGAAAACAACACGGTGCAGGAGATGGGCACGCTGCACGCATCCTGCATGCCCCACGGGTGCTGGGCTCCTGTTAGCTCCCACCTCCCCTTCCCTGGCAGTAACCCTGCAGGGACCATGCCCGTCCAGCTCTGGGGGTGCCTGGTGCCATCGGGCTGCGGTGGCGGCTCCAGTGGCACCAGCAAACGCTGCAGCGGGCAGGCGGGCACTGGCAGGCTGAGCTGTGCCGCACGCGGACGTGGCGCTGAGCCCTGCTGGCTGTGAGGTCTCCTGTCCCCACGCTACGAAGTTCGGACTTGGAGAAGTCAGGAGAGCCCGACAGTGGGGCAGTGGCCCTGGGACAGGCTGGCAGTGACTGGGGGCAGCGTTAGATGCTGACATAGCATAAAGTGTGCCAGAAGTGATACCTTTAATCTAACCCCCCTTGGAGAGCCCGGGCAGGTTTTGGGGTCTCTGTAGACCCCCTGGTACGTCTGGCCTGGCATGCCATGCTCCTGCGAGCGCTGCCTGCTGCCTGCCGCCTTCTGCCTCCCGCCCCGTGCTTCAGTATTTCCACTCCTGAAACCCGTCGCGTTCCTCCCGCCAGGCACTAGCCCAGGGAGGTGAAGCGCAGCGTCACGAGACGCCGATAAGTGGGTGCTTGGGTTAATTCCTGCCCGGCTGTGGTCCTGCGCACCCCGTGCTGAGGAGCAGAGCAGAGCCCTGGCGTGTTCCCCGCCAGCCCCGGGGAGGCCGTGTCCCCCTTCCCTGCCGGTGGCTTTCGGGGCGTGCTTTGGGAGCGCCTGCGGACGGAGCTGGGAGCACCCGCTGCCTCCTGCTCTGCCCTCACTGTCCAGCGGCTCCTTCCCACACTGAGCCCAAGGCACCCCGAGAGGGACCGAGCATGGATTTTAGCAACACAGGAGTGTGGAAAGGCTCCCCATCACGCAAGCCCTGCTGTCGCCCAAGCCCCTTCCCACACTCCCTGGCAAGGTGATCCTCTGTCCCCGCTGCCGCGGGGCCTCCCCTGCCCGTTTCTGTAGTACCTGCCTCCATTTAGTTGGATCTGATGATGGCCACGCTCGACAGCTCCAGCTCTTGGACCTCTTTCTGCCTCCCCGGGGCAGGGGACAGCCCTGTGCTCACGGGCCGTGGGTGCACGTGTCCCCAGGCGCCCTCAGGGACCCTGCCAGGTCTCAGGTGTGCTTTTTCCGCCGCTTTTCCCTTGCACGCACACGGAGCAGCCGGGAGACGGTAAAAATAACTCTGATGCATCCTTGCGACTGCTCCGGGCTCAGCCTGCAGACGGTTCTCCCCGGGGGAGGAGGAGAGCGAGGGAACTACACGTGCTGCGGCTCGGTCACGTTGGGCTAGGGAAGCGTCTTGGTTTTGAGACCTGGGTTAGGGGAAGCCGAGCTCAGCAAAACGGCTCGGCCCGGAGGGGTCCGTGTGGAGGGAGAGCTGGTGCGGAGGGAGGCAAGCCTGGCTGGGATTTTGCATCCAAGCGAAACTGGTCCCCGTCCCTTTCTGTAAGTGAAAACCAGGGATACTCCGAGAGGGGTGGGAAGAAGCCCACCACCCCAAGAAGGCACCGCACCGTCTGTGCCCTGGGAGCGGTATGAAGCTCTGCCCAGACATGGCTTTATCTGCTTGAGTTATCTAAATATCTGTTCCTTGTTTGTGCAAACCTTTGAGGCCAGGCGGGGCTACGGACATGGATGTCCATCCTACTCCTCCCTGCACGCACAGGCCTCCGGGTGCCTGCGCAGCACAGGGATGGAGGCAGCTCCTGCCTCCTCCTCCTCCCCAGCCAGCCCGTCCCCCACCTCTGCACCCCTGTCTGGGGCAGGACGGGGTTTTTTTGTCTGCTCGAGGTACTGGGGCCCCAGCGCCATCGTCCAGCCCCCTCACACCTAGCATGCTGCACGTGAGGGAAGCAGCACTGAGCGAAGGCTGCCCAGCACCGAGGGCACGGAGGAGCCGGCACCGCGGGGAAGTAATGCGTGTTCACACTGGGACCAACTGGGGAAACCGGGGCTGCCCTGGGGGCAACAGTGACTGTATGTGAGATCACCCATGGCCAAACTGGGACCAACTGGGGTAACCAGGGCTACCCCAGGGCCAACAGTGACCATATGTGAGATCACCCGTGGCCAAGCTGGGACCAACTGGAGCAACCAGGGCTACCCCAGGGCCAACTGCAGCCACACTGAGACCACGCGTGTTCACACTGGGACCAACTGGGGAAACCGGGGCTGCCCTGGGGGCAACAGTGACTGTATGTGAGATCACCCATGGCCAAACCGGGACCAGCTGGGGCCACACTGGGGCATCCAAGGCTGCCCTGACACCAACAGCGACCACACTGGGACCACCCATTGCCACACTGGGACCAGGTGGGGCAACCGGGGCTGCCCCGGGGCCAACAGGGACAACCACTGGGACCAATCTGGGACCCACTGGGGCAACCAGGGATGGTCACATCACCGCAGTGTGATCACCCAGGGCTGCACCGGGACCACTGTGGGCTGCACTGGAGCCGACTGGAAGCGCAGCGCGCACCCCCGGATCCAACCGGGCCCAGGCGGGGCAGCCCCACCCCACCGCCCACGGGGCCGCCCCGCCGCCCTCACAGCGCCGCCCCGCCCCTCTCCCCTCCGCCAACGAGAGACGTGGTCCCGAGTTGCCAATCACCGACCGCTGCCAACCGGATCGCCGCTGAGGCGGGACCTCAGAGGAGGCAAAGTTGCCTGGCGGCTGCGGAGCCGCTCGGGTGAGTCCAGCTCCGCGTCGCGCTCCCTACGGCAGCGTACCGCGGGGCATCGCACGGCATCGCATCCTACGGCAGCGTACCGCGGGGCACCGCACCCTACGGCAGCGTACCGCACCCTACAGCAGCGTACCGCGGGGCACCGCACCCTACGGCAGCGTACCGCACCCTACGGCAGCGTACCGCTGGGCATCGCACCCTACGGCACCGCAGCGCCCGCGCCCGGTGGGGCCATGATGGCGTGCGCCGAGCTGCTGGCCGTGTGCCTGCTGTCAGCCGACCGCGGCCCCGCGCCCCGCCGCCAGCCGCTCCCCATCTTCCACGACGTGAGTACCCCCAGCGAGAGCCTGTCCCAGCCCCCGGGGTGGCACGGGCCAGGCGGGCCGCGGTGCCCCCTCACAGGGAGCCGCGTAGGGCTGCGCGTGGAGGTGTGAGGGTGAGGCCCTTTCCCGCCCTCCCTGGCTGAGGAGCCAAACCCCAGGGATGAGCGAACAGGCCCTGCTGATGCGCTGGGCCCGAAGCTGTATATCAAGGTGTGGGTTGTGATGTTTTTAATACTCAGCGTTGTGTCCTTTTTCTGAATTGTGGGCCTCTGAGTGGCTAGAAATAGCCCACTCCTTATCAAGAGCTGGCTGTTGTGGCTCCTGGAGCTGGAGCTGTGTGCGTCTGGCAGGAAAGCTGCAGAAGGCAGCGTGTAGCTGTTAAAAGCTGTGAGATCCCACAGCCAATGCATGCCTGCTGCAGCCTCCCCCGTCCCTGCCTGCTCCTGGCGTGCCAGGGGTTGTGGAGGAAGATGCTCCGTGCAGGTTGGAGGTCAGCCGGGCATCCCGGCGGCTGTGGGTGGTTTGGGGGAGTTGAAGATGCGGATAGTGGCCATCGTTGTTGTCACAAGACAGGTCCTGGCTCTGTGCCTTCCATCGCACTGCGTACCCTCAAGCCCCATGGCGGGGGTCCTACTGTTGAGAGGAAGCTGTGTGCCCTGGGAACAGGGCACTGAGAGGAGCAACGCCTCTCCCCCTGTGGCACTCAGCCGGGCAGGCAGGCGGCTGCATCTCCCAGGGCAAGTGACACAGCCTGGGTCAAAGCCCACCTCCACGGCTGGAGCACATTAGAGGTGTTCAATGCCCCTGCTCCTGGCCTTCCTTCGTGATCTGCAGGGTGCCTGGGTCAGGCGGGCAGCGCATGAATCTCCCTGGTGGGCCACCTGCCCTTGTGTTCCCCTGTGTCTGGCACCACTGGGGTCTAAGTCACCTTGTGGAGTCAAGATGTGTGAGTAGAGGTGCTGCTCCTGCCCTGCTGCAGGGACTGGGTAGTGGAAGGCGAGGGTTAGGGGCGAGGGTTGATGTGGTGTCCGAGCACCTGGACAGTCCAGCACGGTTCCAAGTATCATCTCCGGGTGGTGCCACCCCCCAGTGTCCTAGCTCATCTCAGAGGAAGGGAGCAGGAGATGTCCGGCAGCGCTTTGGGAAGGTGAATGCCATGCATGTTCTAGTCCTTCGTCTGGGAGACCTCCAAGGCATCAGCAGGGAGCAGCTGGAGAGTGCAGCTCCCTCGGCCATGGTGGTGCTCGCAGCTTCCAGCTGGGGGGTCAGGGTCTCTCCGCTGCTGCGGGGGGGGTGGGATTCAGACTGCAGGGCTCTCCAGCCAGCATCATTAACTGCACTAATTACTTGGCTGATGGAAGATGGGCTGGAGGGGGGTTGGTGGTGACAGCTGTGTTCCAGCTCAGCTCCTCTGGGCACTTGCTGAGTCCCACATCTATCCCTCAGGGTGTCATTAAGGCAATTACAATGGGAAGTGTTAACAGCGCTAGCGGCTGTTTTCCGGGTTCTGGCGGCTTCCCTTCCTCTTCCCAGTGGCTCCCTTTGCTCCCGGCTCAGCTGTGGAGCTTGGCAGGGTGAGTTAATTATCTCCGCTTTTGGGTCTGGGCAGTTGGCTGGTTTCCAGCTATGCCCGTGCCCCCCCAGCTTATCAGGGTGAGCAGCCCCCCACCGCAGCGGGGCAGGATCCCAGCCTGCCCCTTGGGCAGCGGGAAGGCAGGGCTGCCCACAACAGATCCTGGGCGGCAGCTGGTACTTCCTCTGGGACCGAAGCCGCTGTCTGCCTGCCCGCGGATCGCCTGCCTTCAGGAGAGGTGAGGAGGAGGAGGGCTTTGCCTGAGATGCTTCGCTGCAGGCGTGGTACGAACTGCAGTGCTGCCATCGCAGTTGTTTCTCTGTGCAGACATCTCAAGCCTCCGGGAGATTCGTCCCCCAGGCTGGTGCTCAGGGCTTGCTTACTCCCCTCTCGGTATATGAGCGGTTCAGAAAAGCTGCTTGGACAGCCTGCCGTTTATCGCTGGTGCCTGGCCGCAGCCCGCGTTAGCCGGCGGTGGGTCGATGAACACTGTGTCCCCAGGACAGCTGTCCCCTCCCCAACAGCCGGCGTGTCCCTGGCTGTGTGTCCAGCAGCTGCGGGTGCTTCCAGCCCTGCAGGCAGGGAGAAGCCCTATAATGTCCCTCCTTCCCGGGCTGTGGGGGGTTCATCTCCAAATAAATGCTGGTTCAGTGCTTCTTCCATCAGTCCCGGTCTGTCCTCTGCTGCAGGCACCGAGCAGGGCTGCGGCTGCTTGGACCCAAGACCGGGGGCTACGGGAAGTGTCTCGGGCTTGAGGCAGTGTCTCTGTTTCTGAGACTGCCACCCCCCACGCCCCCGTAGTGCCTGTAGGGCCTCTCCAGCAGCTGACACAGACCTGATCCCATTCCCAGCCTGGCTTTGGATCACGTTCCCTGGCTTTGTCCTAGGGCTGCCATCCACACTCGGCCCTTGCACCCTGTGGGAGCACTGCTTACACACGCGTTGCTGTGCGTGTGTCTGTGCCTAGGGACGGGGGTCACCCGGTGGAGCGTGGAAATGGCTCTGTGCTGGGTTTGCTTGGCTAGAGTTGGATCCTGCCTCACGCATTGGAGCCGTTGGTGTTTTCCGGTGCGTGCAGTGCTCGCCGAGGCACCCCTCTGCAGCTGGGGTTGCCCGAGGATGGGCTCGCCGGAGGCAGCGAGGAGCCGTGCCATCCCTGGGGGACATGGAGCAGACGTGGCCTCGCCTCACCGGGCTCTCGCAGCTCCAGTGCTTGTGTCACATTTGTTTATTTATTTGGAGCTTCAGGCAGCTGTCATGTGTGCGCTGGCAGTGCTTTGTAACGCACCGCTGGAGCAAAGGATCCTGTGTGTGAGGGAGAAGCATCAGCTCTGTTTGCTGAGCTCTGTTTGCTGAATCCAGGATGGGCTCACCCCGGATCAGAGACCTTCTCAGCCCTGTGGGATCCCCCCTGAAATTGTGCTCTTCCTCTTAGCTCGCAGACATACCCTGCTGAGCAAGGCCAGCCTGTGAGTGGGAAATGTCTGACCTCACTTGAATCTGCATTTGTGAAGTGCCTGTGTGACACTTGACTGTCTTTGGGATGAGCGAGCTGGCCTCAGTGATGTTTGGAGTCATAGAGATGTTGTTGTATGAGCCATGTGTCCCTCTGATGACAGAGAGCTCTGCAGGATTAAGCTTTTGCCTTGAGGAAAGGCAGCATGCCCGAAGTGGCAGGGTGGCACAGGCATGTGGGACCTGCAGGTGCTGCCCCTGCCTGCAGGGGAGCCCCAGCGTGTGTAACCCTGCAGCTGTAAACCCCGATGTGCGAGCAAACCCTTCAGCCTGCAGGAATAGAATCATTAAGGTTGGAAGAGACCTCAAGGATCATCCAGTCCAACCGACCGCCCCCACCTATTACCCACTAAACCATGTCCTTCAGTGCTGCGTCAGTATTGCGTCTATTTTGCTTTAAATCCCAGAGAATAAACCCCAGCATGTGGGAGCTGCGGGTTCCTGTCTTGGCTCCAGAGTGCATCCCGTGAGTCCTACGGAGCGTTCAGAGAGCACCTGCCCTGCTTTCCTAAAAGGGAAGCAGCCCGGCCGGCTGGAAGCCCATGTCCTGGAGGGGTGGTTACCTAATGCTGGTCGACTCAGGGCAGCTTCTGTTCCCTGCAGCAGCTCGGGTCGGGAGGAGCTTGCCTTGCTCAGAAGAGCATCCTCTGGGGGGGTGCCCCTGCTCCTGGTTTCTGTGACAGGGAGCTCCCAGCATCACAAAAGCCTCTGCCCAGTTGCAAGCCAGTGGCTTCCTCAGGAGCGAGCAGCGGAGGTTTCTCTGGACAGCTGTTTCTTTACCTTAAAGCGATTTTTCAGAGACATTTCAGTGGCTCGATATAGGCTTGTGCCCTCAAAACACGCAGCAAAGCTGTCAGTGAGCGGTGCAGAAGGGAGCCGGGGGCGGAGGGGGCAGCTGGCAGCAACACGTCTTCCTGCGGCAGGGAGCAGAGCGGGTCCGGGGGCGGTTTTATCAGCAGTCTTCGCTCTGCAGGTGCGTGGAAAAGAATATAACAAACTCCCCTTTGCCCTTTTCCTGCCCTTTTTAATTTCTGATCTTTCTTCAGGCCTTCAGATTTCATTAACCAAAATGATTAAAACCAAGGAAGTTGTCACACACACAACTTTCTGCCATGGCTCTGTTAGGATGTGTTGGCCAAAACCTCGTACTGTTCGGTCTGGCAAGATGTTCCCAGGCTCCAGAAATGACCCCATTCCTCACTGGAGTCAACCCCATACCTTCCGATAATTACTGGTGAAAGGTGCCGGGCAGGGATAGGAAGTCCCAGCTTCCTCCTGGGGCATGGGCAGGAGCCTTGTGGTTGGGAACCTGGATTGAGACCCTGAACTGGAGCAGCTCTTCAGCTGCGCTCTGTGGCAGAATTAGTTACAGATTAATTAATTATTAATTACAGTGTGTGTGCGTGTCGAGGTGTCGCAGGAAGGATTGTTGTGAAGGGTCGTTACAAAGTGCAGGACAAGAGCTGCTCCTCGGTGCGGACGGTTGAAGTGTCAGCAGTGATGCACAAAGTGCTCCCGTTATGGAGTGGTTTTATGCTTAATGTTCTTCCGTTTAAAGGGTCTGAAAAATTAAACACTTTCCATCACAAGGGTGTAGCGAAGCCCTTTCTACTTCGGCTCCCTCTGCGTTCCCTAAAAGATGCTCGGTGCCAGTGCTGGGCTCGCTCAGGCGGCAGCGCCAAGAGCTTTGTGCATTGGAGGCGAGAAATGGTTGTAATCGTTTGCAAAGGGGAATTTCCCTGGAGCAGCCTGTGCAGCCCTGGCAGCGGGGGCTTCTCCGTGGCTCCCTGGGCTCCGGGAGGTGGTTTTCCCATGGTGACAGTGCCCAGTGCCGCCTGGCTCACCATTCAGCCATGCTGCTCTCCTTCCTGCCTCGCTAAACCCTGTCGTATTTTCTCTTGCAGATTTTCCGACGAGCCGACAAGAACGGTGAGTGCTTTGTTCCTGCTGCTGCCCCCCCTCCCTGCCCAGGTCTGGGCAAAGCGGCGCAGTCTGTCCCTGCTGGGAGGTTTGGCTGAAAGAGTGAAGGAGCATAAGGGCAACCAGCTCTCTGGCTACAAGAAAAATGCTTTTCTGGTTCTCCTGGAGGAAAAGGCACTGGAGCAAAGGGCCTGGCCAGGGACTGGGGAAGTGGACTCCCCCAATTCACTGTCTATGTCCCATGCAGGACAGAGCCCCTTCCAAGCCCTTCTCCTGCCTGCATGCACATGATCTCCCTTCTGTGCTGCTAGCAGTGAGAGGGGAAGGCCAGGCAAGCTGTGCAGCAGGCAGCCCAGGGGCTGTTTGGCTTCTGCTCTGTCCCTTGCAGGGTTGATTCACTCTCTGCGCTCAGTCTGGGGTTTTACAGGTGCCCTTGGTTGGGTGGCCCTGTTCCTGGGTGACCACTGGAGTCCCTGGCCTTTGAGAGTTAGGCTCTGCTACCAGATTTTTAATCTGGCACCCATAGAGCAAGAAGTCCAAAATCACAGGTTGTTTCTCTGAGCTCTCCCACCCTTTCATGGGCTCTCGTCTTTCACGGTAGCTTGCAGGCTCCAGGAGCTGCTTCTGTTGCAGATCAGAATGCAGCCTAGGAGCTGAAGTCCCCCACAGAGAGGAAGGAAAAAACTCTTGAGATTTTCTTTTCATAAAATCTGATGCTGTCCTCACTGTAGTGTTTGTAATGAGCTCTGTACTTGGACAGTCATCTAAGTACGGAGCATCCGCATGCGTTTCTGAAAACGTTGCAGTGGGGTCTTTTAGAAGGGGCTGAAATTCCCACCTGAAATTCCAGCAGCAGTGGCTCTGCTTGCCAGCACTCCTGGGTTTTGATGGGGACTGGTGGGACACGCTCTCAATGAGATGCTGCTCTAATTATAATGCACAACACGCCCAATCGTCCCACGCTCCCGATAGCGAGGCTGCTGGGAGGATCGCTGGGGCCTCTGTGCTTCTTTCTGCAGATATATAATTATTCTTCCCTTTTATTTAAATGCAGATGATGGGAAGCTGTCATTTGAGGAGTTCAAGAACTATTTCGCTGATGGGATCCTGAGCTCCGAGGAGCTGTGGGAGTTGTTCAGTGGCATTGACAGGCGTCATTCAGAGTAAGTACCGTGGTGGCACAGAGGAGACGAAGGAGAATATAAAACTGCTTGACTGTAGATGGAGGACATTTGGAGGCGGGTGCAATAAATAGTCAGGGTGAGATAAACCTGCTTCTTGTAGCACGCAGATGTTAAAACCCATGGAACACCAGCTATGAGCATTGGTGGTGAGAGAAGCCAGACATTTTGAGAGCAGTCCTTATCAGATTTACTGTAGTTCCTTAAAAGCAAGCACCCATTTAAAATTACATTACCTTAGCTTGAAAAATGTATTCCAGAAATACACAGCTCTCTAGAGCAGGTTGTGTATCTGCAGGAGGAGCATGTGGTGGTGTGAGGACGATGCGCAGACTGTGCAAAGTTGCAGACTTTGCCACTGCTGACACAGGGAACCGCTTTTCACTTACGTAAGAGCTGCTTTCCACCAGAAGTGGGCCTTATGAGTGTAACTGTGAATTTAGGCCAGCTACTTTTAAAAAAAGAAACCCCCAAAGAACAGGAGAAGTAGTTACACTTAGCCCTGGTCTCCTCTCGACTGCTGCTATCTAAAGCAATCTGCTGGGCTCGGCTGGGTTTCTCATCCCAGTCTTTCAAGGTCCGCTTGCTGGGGTCTCTCTTCCCTGCTGGCCACTGTGAGTGGACATGTTTTGGCACTGGGCGAAACTGGCCACTGATAAATTGTGTGTCTGTGTGCGGAGGGGTGCTGCTGGGGACAAAGGCGGCTGCAGCTTCCTCCCAGTCTCGGGTGGCAGGCTCAGCTCTGGCTCTGCCACTTCCCTGGCACCCCAGGAAGCATCTTCTGTGCCTCTCTGACGGCTTTGCCAGGGCAGTGTCCGAGCAGGTCCCTGCCAGGGAGGGGTAATGTGGCGCAGCCTTAGCTGCATGCACTGGTCCCAGGGCTTTGCAGGGAGCCGGGGCAGCGGGACGGATGGTCCATGCCATGCCAAGATGCCAACAGCCACCGAATGCCACCGAGCCACTGACAGTGGCTACCCAGCAGTCCCTGGCTGCAAGTCCCTATGTCATGCCCTCAGGACTGGGGGGGTGGGGATGATTGACTCCCACCGAGTATCGAGGCGGTGGGCTTAGCTGATGCTCTGGTTCAGTTATGGGGCAGAGAAGTGGGCTCGTGTGTGCAGCCCCTGGTGCCACTTTCTTTTAAGCCTGGCTGCCCGTTGCTGCCTGTCCTGCTGGTTGGGCTTGTTGGATGTGGGCAGCATGAGGTATCTCCTGAAAATACCTCTGTCTCTTTGGGCTGTGATCCCAGCGAGTTAGCAGTGAGCTATTCCCTTTCCTCTGCAATTGTTCCTTTCCTCTCATTCTGTTTCGGGGTGACCTTGGAGTCACCCCCCCCCCATACAGTACTGCTGGAAAACACAGGTTGCAGAAAAGCAGAGTTTTAGCTGTGCGCTTAACTGAGCAGTGAAGACGTCCCAGTTTACCATCGCTTCCAGGGCAGGCTTCTCCCATCTGTCCAGAGCAGATAAACAGGGCTGATGGCTGAGCCCTGTGTGAGTGGGATGTCTCTGAGAGCCGTGCGTGGCCCTGGCTGTCCGGTGCTTTCTATAACTCGTTACACGTAATGACGGTGCGGTAGCTATGACAACGTGACAGTTGCAGCATTGAACTGGTGACATCTATTAGCAGGGCATGACCGTTGGGTCTTTGATCCCTTTCTGCCATGAAGAGCAGACGGGGACCCTGCAGACAGAGCTGCTTTCCAAACTCCTGTGTTCAGTGACTTCAAGCAAGCATAGGAGATGCCATCCCTCCAGCCCTCTCAGGATCCCTCACTTCTGCAAGAGCAGAATGGAAGGTCCAGCCCTGAGCCCATTGCAGGGGTAGTTCTTGTTGCTGTCCTTGGCTGGGACATGGTCCTTGCCCATGCGCACAGGGTCTGTGCCAGGGACAGCTTCAGTGTGAGCAGACCAGAGCGGGATGAGATGTGGGCGGTGGCAACAGGGAACTGTACGTGATCTCTTCAGCTTCATCCCCAGCTCGTGGAGGAGAAGGTGGGACCTCCCAGAGAGGGAGCCTGGCGCTCAGCTTCTTGTCTGGTAAGAGCCATCCTGCCCCCTGCAAACAAGACGGGGCAGCGCTGCATCTGCCAGCGTGCTCTGATCCTGACCCAGAGCCTGCTGGGACCAGGGGCTTGGAGAGACAGGCCTGTCCCCAGGGAGGCATGACCCCATCTGTCCCCAGGGACTGCTTGCCCACTGCGCAGCAGCAGGTAACGGACATCAAGCAGTGTTTGGTGCGCTGGACCTTGTAGAGGTCTCTGTGTAGAGCTGGACTTTCTGGCATTGGGTTTTGGGGTGTGAAGGGGAACTTGTTCCTCTGTACAGCCTCTGGTGTCTCGTACCGGCCGTGCTGGTGCCCCGCTGTCCCCTCGCAGCGGGGCTGGGCAGCCCCTCTCTGCCAGGCTGCCTGCTTGCCTTGCGCTTGCAGGAACTTAATATTTTTGAGAGCTGGCTGAAATCTGCTGCCAGATTCAAGAGTTATTTCCTGAGGTAGTACTCAAAGCATTACAAAGCTGGAAAGTGACTACAAGCTCCACAAACATAACTGGCCTGCTTCTTTCATATCCTGTAGCTTTTCTGATGCTGGAAAGGTTTCATCCTTAATCCAGTGGCTGGATTTGGACACAAGTGCTGTGTTCATCAGGTCTAGGCTGAAACTTGTGTTTGTTTGTCAGTGCCAGGCTGACCCAAGGAGAGACACTAACAGACCTTTATACGCCGGCACTCTCCGTGTCTGGGTAAGGGAGTGCTGCCCAGACACGTCCTGACCCATCACTGCGAACCTACAGCTGCTCCCCTGGGTCCCAATGCTGACATCTGGGAAGATGAGTGTTTCCGAGGTCTTGTACGTTACTTGTTCTCCTTCCAGAGAGTCCATGGCACCACCACTCCCCTTTTCTCCCCGTCCTTCCCATCTGATTGCCACTGCACCTCCCATCCGCCCGGTGCTCAGGTGGGATCGTGGCCTGTGCGTCAGGCACCTCTGTCGGGTTCGCTTCAGATTTTACATTTCCTCATGAGGCTTTTTGTGTTCTGCATTTCTGAAAACTGTTCCTTTTTGACTTTAAAATATATCCTTTCTCTAAATCTTTGACATTTAAAAAATTATGTTGAAAGCAAAGTAAACTCTTATTGCGATTTGCTACAACAGCTTGGTCCACTGTTTTGTTTAGCTTGTCAGAAAGCTTCACACCAGCTCTGGCACTGGTGCAGAACAGAAAGATTCATCTTCCTGGAAACGTGCATCTTCATCCACTGCAATGTCTGGGTGAGAAGAGGCAAATGCTTTGGAAGGAATAAAAAAGCTCCATTGCTGCAGAAGCGTCCTGGGAGGTGCCCAGTGCGGTTTGCTCTCTGAGCAGCCACGCGTCCGTCTGCAGCCCAGCCAGGCAGGACGGCAGCAGATCCCAGGGTCTCACTGGGACGACTTGACAGAGAGTCAGCTACAAAGGGCTCTGGACTGAAGGCTGTACTGTTGCGTAGGTTGCACGCATACTGCTCTTTGCAGGGAACTATGAAACCTGCCCAGGGAAGTGTCATATGGATGTCACGTGTCTTTGTCCTGCATCTGTCCGTAAAATTTAGAAAAATAACGTCTCCTTTGATGAGAGCGGTCAGATGGTGGTGGCAGGCGTTGGGTACAAACTGCTCAGAGCTGTGTCTCTGACCTCAGGCCACAAGTGATGGAGGTGGGAGTGCTGACCTGGTGGTTTCTCAAAACTCTCAGTGAAAACAACCTCAAGCCTCTGGTTCTGTGGAAGAAGGGCCTCGTGTGAGTTTTCCTCCACTTTCTTTAGTCAGAGACTCAGAGCCGTAGCATCTGCCAGTCTCTGAGTGATGGAGAGGGATGGAAACACTCTGGGTTACACTGGGAAGGTTTGGAAACCGGATCTGTGATGGCAGCAGAGGTTCCCAACATGATAAATGATAAAAATTGAAAAAAGCCCGTCTGCTTTGCTGAAGCTGATTGCTATTTTCTTGCATAAATTCCAGGCGCATTCTGACAAAATCCCAACAGCATAATGATGACAAGATCCTTCATCATCAGTTCAAGCTTAATTACAGTTAATCAGTGGTTTGAGCACAGCCAAAATACAGCTATGTGGAAATGTGGAGAGTCTCAGGATGAGTGCTTTTGAGGGAGAGGATGGCTTTTCTCTTGGAGTGGGAGAGGGGACGGCAGAGAGAGGAGCAGAGCAAAGTCTGCCGCCCTGTTGCAGCCCTGCTAAATGGGTAGGGATTTGATGGACAGGTTCTTTACATGAGCTGCTCCTGGTTTCTGGTATGAAGGAGCTTCTGGTAGCATGAAACTGGCACCATCGGTCCTGTGATTTGCTTGCTGTGCTCTGTCCTGCCCCTGGCTGTGCCCTGGGGGCTGCCACAGGATGCAGAACGTGGGAAGAGGTGGCTGTGCAGGGCTGACGGAGCAGGCTGCACTGGGCAGGGAGCGGATCTTCCACTGGACACCTCCCAGAGGGCTGATATTTTTTGCCACAAGTTTTTTGGCGATTGCTTCAATGTTTAAATGTTCGATGTTTTAGTGACTGATAAGCTAACGATTGTTTTTAAGCAACAAACAGACAAGACAGTTATTAATAATCTCTGACCTGTCCTTAGACGCCACAGGGTTGGTGTTGATCGTAGCTCTTTGTCACACGGACGCCTGCTCACTGGAGCAGAGGTGGGGAGCTGGGCCGTGGGTTGAGCTGGTGGCCCCTTCTTCTTCCTGGTGAGTCCAGTCCCAGCTCCAGGTTCTTGCTGGGGACAGATGCAAATGCCTGGGTAATGTATGCATTAGGTGTTTCACTGTGTAATTTGTTATCTTATGGCCATATTCCCTCTTTTGTGATTTTTACCGTCTCTGGATGGGAACCAGTGGCTGCACTTATTACTCTGGGGCACAGGTCTAACGAGCAGTGCCGTGGTTGCTGCAGTGCCAAGTCTCCTGTGGCGGTGCAGCAGCAGTGACTCTGCAGGCTCCAGACAGCTTTCAACAATGAGTGGAAAAATTAAGGAGCAAGACATTTTTTCAATTTCAATTCGTACTTCAAACCCCAATCACACTATCTGGCAGAGCTGTGGTCGGATGCATGGAGCAGCTCAGAGACGAGATCTACAAAGTTTGATGGAGTGGAGTTGGCAGAAGAAGGGGCTGTGGTTTTGTTGATTATCTGTATGCCGTCTCAAGGGAAACACTATTTTTTTTTTTTTTTAAACCGCTTTAAAAATTGTCTGCAGTGCCAGGACAGTGCGCCAGAGCCCTGCCTTAATCAGCTCCTGTGGTAGGGGTTTAAAATAGATGAGTCAAATCACATCCTAAAGCTGCCCGTCTCCATTGCCTAAGGTGGCGGCTGACGCAGTCGGCTGAACGGAGGGGTCTGCAGTCCCACTGCCACGGGTCTGCCGTGACGCCACGCACCAGAATATTTTCATGATTTGAAGCACTGCCTGTTATTAAAGTTCACTAAGTAGAAGCCCAGCAGAAAGAGAGACAGAAACCAGTCTTTGATGTTTGGGGGAAAAGCTGTAGTCAGATTTTGCTTAAGTTATTGCTCCTGTTCCTGGCATGGCATTTTGGTCACTTTGCATGCTCTCCTCTAATTTTACCTTGGAGTGCTTTTGCCCCTTTGCCCTGTGAGCAGTGTCAGAGGGGGAACAGGGCAATGCGGCCGTGGTTTGGCTTCCCCTGGGCAGCAGTGCTGCAGCCGTCCTCGTGCTTGGAGCCCAGCAAACTCCAGGTATCACTGGTTCCTCTGTGTGTGACAGTACTTCAACACTTAAAAAAACTCTCTTCTGTGTTCTCTTCTACTTTCCCAATCAGGACTAAAAGTGGTTGTAATCATTTAGGGGGTTTCGAGATAGCGGAATTTCTTGAGCAGAGGCTGGTTTGAATAAATCATATCCTGGGGCATTTCCCTGCAGGCTCTGCAGGTGATGCCGAGCACCGCAGGCAGCTCTGCCTCTGTGGCTTAGGCCACCTGAGCGGATCCGACAGCTTCATGCGAGCCCACGGTTCTGCTTGATATCCCAAGAACATGTGGCTGTTTCTGGATGTTTCCTCCTCCCTCATCACCCCAGTGGCAGGAGGGACCTGTTCAAGCCCCCTAGGGCTGCCAGCATCAATTCTTCAGTGCCATGCGCTCGGTTACTGAAAAAGGGTGGGGGGCTGCCCCTGCCTCTTGGTTTTTGGACCCAGATCCCTGTTTGAATGGCCTTTGCAGCAGGAACAACCCCTCCTGTAGGCCATGAAGCCATCCAGCCCCCTGCCTTGGGAGCCTGAGGGCAGCCCCCATCACCCGGGCTCTGAAGGCAGAGAAGCAGCCAGGGGCACCTGTGGGGCAGGTGGGAGAGGAGGGGCCCTGGTGCCATGGAGCAGCGATGACAGAGGACCTGGGCTGAGGTTGAGGGAGACATGGGGAGGGAGCCCTGGCTAAATGCTTTGCGCCTCTGGGCAAAGAGGTTGGGGTGAAGAAGCAGCTTCTGGGGCTCATCAGCTCCAGGGATCAGACATAGGGCTGCCAACCCAGCTGGCCAGCCCAGGGGCATGGAGCGCTGCCTGCCTCCCCGGACCTCCATCCTGGCCTCATCCTGCTTTCACAGACACTTTCCCAGCACATTCTAGCTCCAGGAGATGATGGTGGAGCAGCTTTGCATGCTCCTTCAGCCCCTGAGGCAGAGGTGATGCTCTGCAGCCCTGCCTGGGTGCTGCAGGTGCTGGACATGGCTCCTGAGCTGCTGATTCCAAACTTGGCCAGCTTTTTATTTTTCTAATGCAGCTTTTGAAACTGTGTAGGAGGAGCAGTAAATCCATGCGGGGCTCAAGACAAGCTCTCAAGATGCTGCTCACCACAACTATTTCTCCCAAATCAGCCCCACCGTCTAACAAGAGCTTGTTTTTCTGTTTCTTGCAGTAACGTGGACACAGAGAAATTGTGTGGTAAGTAGGGTGGTATTCCTGCCTCAGAGGGCTTCCTTTCTTGAGGGTCTGTGATCAGTCTTTGTGCATCTCTGACCTGCACAGAACTGAGCAGTCAAGTGGTATTGACAGTCCCTGTGCCTGAATCCCAACACAGAGGGATCTTTTCCTAAGGGATGGGCCATTTTGTCCCTGGGGATAGGAAAGGCCTTTTCATTTCAGTCCAGCTAGGAGTGTGACTCTGGAGGGGGACACGAATACCCCTCTGCAGCACTGGGCTGCGTGCGGGCAGTGGCAGGTGCAGGGCAGGCAGAGATGGAGGCACTCAGGAAGCTCACCGTGGTCTTCTCTCCTGCTGCAGATTATTTCTCGGCATATCTCGGAGAATACAGGAATGTGCTTTCCGCCCTGGAAACCCTCAACTCTGCGGTCCTGGCAGCCATGGACAAAACCAAGCTGGTAAGGATGGGGCTGTGGGAGGGTGGCAGGGCAGGCCGTGTGTAACAGAAGCCATGGTGATCTTAGCTGCTTGCTTAGTGTTAAACTTAGGTGTCAGAGGCAGAAAATGTGGTACCTCACAGATCAACAGGGTTGCCTGCGCGTGCTTTGGTTGTCTCCATGCGCGGTGAGTGCCGCAGCAGCGCAGCCTGCATGCAGCATGCCTGGAGGAGGGGAGGCCGTGCTGGGAGAGAAGGGCAGAGCTCGTGCTTTGTGCTCTGGAGACGTCTTCTTTCTCATCGGGCTCTGGCAGCGGTTGTTTCAGCAACTCCCTGCAGACCACTGTCAGGGTCCTGCCTGGGGACACTGTTTCTGGGAGCATTGCTGATAATCTATGTGTTGTGTCTCTCAGCCAAAGCAAGGTCTTTTCCACAAAGCAGTGTGGCGTGAAATGGGGACTCCAGGGTCGAGCCTGCTCTGGACTGACCCCAGCAGCTTGTGCTGAGCACAGCCTGTGCTCACAGCAACCAAAATGAGGTGCCAGAGAGGGGGCAGGAGCCACTGCGGCAGGAGGGCTGCTTTGGGAAACAACAAGGTGCTCGGGAGAGTGGAGGGAACGGTGAAATTCATTGACTGCCAGCCTCGTGCGAGTTCACCCCTGCCGTGAATGCTCTCCCTCTCCCTGCAGCGTGTACTGATGGGAGGCAGATTGGAGGCTGCTAATTAGGGCGAGCAGTCTCCTGCTTTGTGAGCCCCCCTGCCTCTGCATCAGAGAGCAGAGGTCTACAGTGCTAAATGGGCATCGTGGGCTAAATGCAGAGGTGAAAAAGCACTGGCCAGTACTGGAAGGGACCAGCAGCCCCCTTTGCACCTAAAATGCATTAAATGGTGTAGCTGTGCGCTTGGGGCTGATGCTGTTTGACACCCATGGGAAGGGCCGGCCCTTTCTGTCCCTTCGATGTGTCTCCCTGTATGTTGCGGAAAATTCATGCCAGGAGAGGGAATCACTTGAAAATCTATTTTCTTTTTGGTACAGCTGTCCGGCCCCCTTCACAGTTATTAAATGCAAGACTGGAGGGAGAGAGTGAATCCTCTTCAGAGAGCTATGTTTTATTTCAGTTCTTCTCTGCTTTGTTTTTTGGGGTTTTTTGGTAATGAATTTGTATGTTCATGTATTTCTTCAAGGGACAGCGCAATTAACCCTCTGCTGCACGGTACTGACATGATGCATTCGTTCACTTAATAGTTTCTGGTGCCACAGGAGTTCCCTGGAAAAGAGGAGCAGGTTTCCCCTGTTTAAACAGATTTTTGTGGACTCGCTTTTCCCCCCCTGTTTGGATCCGTGCGGAGCCAGGGCAGCCTGATGTTCACAGCACTGCTCTCACCCAGGCAAGGTCTGCGCTGATCGGGTGCTCTGATCCCAACCCTGAGCTCCTGGGTGCCCCGATGCAGATACCGACCCTCCCAGGAAGCATCTCCCTGCTCTTCCCTGGCTCTGAGCCGGGACGAGGCAGGAGAGGGCAGTGCTCCAGCCCTGTGGTCGGGGCTTTTGCAGAGCTGTGGGAAATCTGCCGCTGCTAGAGGCTGGCAGAGATGATAAATGCTGCATTCTCATCTGCTGTGACCTGAATGTATTCCCATGTTTGTATTTTCAGAATGGAACTCAATCTTGGGTTATTATGGGATTAGTGGGTTTATTAGGTTGGATTTTAGCCAAACTCACACCTCTCTGAGCCAGGGGACGGGGCAGAGAACAGAGATTTCCCATATTACACATCTGTCCCTGATTTCCGTTGATTCAAACACCTCTAACACCACCACAGCTGAGGGCTGAGGGCCCCAGCTTGGCAGAGACCACCCTCCTGGAAGGGCTGAGAGAAACTTCATCCTGGGGAGCTGCTTTTGCTGGGGATGAAGCTGTGCTGTGTGCTGAGAAAACTGGAAGAGATCTGCTGGCTCCAGTGGCCCTCAGCACCAAGCTCTGCTTCCAGAGCAGGGCTGCCGACTCAACAGACGTTGAAGGATCTGCAGTCTCTGCCTGTTTTTCCCAGGCTGTGTTTAAGAGAGCTTTGTGTGACTCCCAAGGAGGCGGTGGTACCTGGCCTAGCTAGGAGAAGGGAATCTCTTAACTTGAGCTGAGTCTCACCAGTTGAACCACAGCATCTTGTGGGTAGGGCATGGTCCATCTCCAGTAGTTCCTGACTTCTGCTGCCACAGGATTGCTCACCCCTGCATCCTCCAGGTACTTAGCCCACAGCTGTAACTAGGCTGATGAAAATACAAGCCCACTTTACAAGCAGGAAAAGGGAGAGCATGGGCTGCTTTGTTAGCACAACAGAAGCAGAGCCTGGGGCGTGAGCTTGGCTTGCCCAGACTGTGCCAGGGCAATGAGCTACAGGGAGAAGAGAAAGGGGAAATAAGGAAACCGAAGCTTGGAGGGAATATGCCGCGGCTCTGTTTGGGAGCTGTGGTTTGAAGCGGTGCCACCGCAAGCCTTTTTGGCATCGAGGATTCCCACCTCCGCATGCGCTGTCGCGGTCGCTGCGAGCCAGAGTCCCTGGCGTGGATCAACGGCGTGGATCAGCGGCTGTCTCCTCACTGGCAGGCTCCTCGATCCGCTGCCTGCCGTGTGTGTTGTCGGCTGCAGGATAAACACTGCGCTAAAGCATGGGAAATGCAAGCCTGGTTCGTCCTCCTTGCTGTGGAAGTGTCCGCAGTTACTGTAGGAACTAGAGTGTGTGTGGGCAGCAAACCTGCTCGTGGTCTTTTATGGATCCGCAGGTTGGCAGGAGGAAACCAAATCATTAGGGGTTCCTGTGCTCCCGTGGCTTCCTCACTGGGCTGGTAGAAACACGGTAAGGAAAAGATTTCTTTTCAAGAAAAGAGGGGTTTTCTCCAAATTCTGTCATTCCCACTTAAATTTGTAAAGTATAACTTGATAGCTATGCTGCAGTATGCTAATTAAAGCTTATCGTGTGGCCAAACTTCGTGTTTGCGATAAGATAGTGTCAGAGTAAGAAGTGAACTGCGGAAATACCTTGGGAAATGGTCTGATGTTTCTCACAGGGGACCCATGTGCTAAAATCTTTGCATTCTCCAGTCTGCAGACGCTGCAAACTAGCCCATAAATACCTCTCCAAGGCGGGCGCCTATTTCTCCTTTGGCAGGAGTTACGTGATCACCATTCTGTCCTGAGTTTAACTGTCATCGTAAGAAACTAATAAAACCTCTCAAAAGCAGAATTATAGCAGCTCTTGGCAACTTTGGGATTTTCATCTGGGTCAACGGGGCTGAAACACCAGTCCACGACCAAAAAGCCGTGTCTTGTGCTTGGTGAGTTACTTCCTCCGTGACTCCTTTCCATGAATCTTTGCTGTGAGCAGAAAATGCTGTGCTTAGTGAGACAGAGCACATTTTTATTGAGCCTCTGTTTACAGAAGGGTTTGAACTGCGTGGTGCCATACCTGACAAGAGGGGTTTGCTTCTTTGTCCCAAAATGAGGAGTGCAAAGGTGGCCGGGCAGCTGAACTGAAGGGAAGGGGCATTTTCCAATTGATTCGCTCCCCAGGTCAGTGCAGGAGGGTGAAACAGTATTTGGGGCTCTCCTGAGCGATGGTTATTTCCATCCTGCTCTCCCGTGCGTTCCCCTGGGCGTGCCGTGTTTGACGAGGCGAGAGACGGGAGGCAGCTGGCTCGTCGTGTGCGGTGCTCGCCCAAAATAGTGATGTGTCCGCCTGGGATCCTGCGTTGCCCTTGCAAGGTGGGCTGGGGCGTGCTGGGAGCAGGAGGCCGGGGAGCCCGCTGCATGGCGAGCTTCAGAGCCGAGTCCCCTCTGAGCACCGCGTGCCCCGGGCTGGTAGGTGGGTTTTGGGGGGTGGCACCCCAGGTCGGTGCCTGTGTCTGCGTGTTTGGGTGTAAGGACCGTGCTGAGGTGAGCTGTGGGGCTCAGGGCAGGCTGAATGTGCGCCCCGCAGCTGTGACATGATGTCGGTGGGAGCATCTGCCTGCTCCTGTGCTAAAACTCCATCCGCCAACATCATCCGCAGAGGACATCAGGATTAGGCCATCCTCAGGATGAAAGCTGGGAGGATGGGGAGTGCTGTGAGGCTGGCTTGACACCGGGGCTTCTTTGAAGGGGAGCGATGTGCTTGGGGAGAAGCATCCGGCCCCTGTGCAAGGGGAAGTGTCCATATGCCAAGGCTGCGGGGGCCACAGCCGGCCCTGGCGGGGGGCTGCCCAGGATGCATCGGGGATGGAGCACACCTCATTAAGTGGGACCACACGGCTGCGGAGGCTGCTTGCTGTGGGAAGTGCCCTCTGTGCAGAAAGAGGGGTGACAGCATTTGGATGTGGACCAGCTCCTGAAATGAAATGGCCTGTGCCCGGCTGTGCAGTGGATGAATAATGTATCCTTTCCGCTGCGCCCCGGGGGGGACTCAGGCAATTAGTGTTCTTCACCTTTCGTTCTCAGGCTTGGCCTGGGGAGGTTTGAGTGTCGGTTGTTCCCCTGTGAGCGAGGGATGCGTGTCTGGGCTGCGGGAGCTGAACAAGCAGAGAGGGGCGGCGCTGGTGGGGATTTTGGTGCCCGCACCCCTTGGGAGTGAGGAGTTGCAGGAGTGGGCAGGGGGAGCGGCTGGGTCCCTGCCTGGGCTCCCAAGCCCTGTGCTCTCCATCTTCTGGGGCTGTGGGGAGGGTGGGCCTGTGGGAGACAGATTTTTGACACCAGCACCCGCAGGGTTATGTCTGCACGCTTTTGTGCGGTTTCTGGAATTCAAGACCCTCAGTTCTGCCGTGCGTTGGAGAGAAGCACAGTAGGAATTGGAAATATTTGACCTGAGTAATGTGGTAGCATTGCTGGACTCTATTTTGGACATCGAAGAGGGAGTTCATGGTGCTCGGGATGTGAAGGCAGCCTGGCTCCTGGCCTGGCCACAGCCTTGGGGCACACGAGGACACCACAGGGTGTGAGAGGCTGACCTCTCCTGGTGGATGCTCCACAGGAACATCCAGCCCTCTTGCATTACGTGGAGACTCCTTCCTTGACTTCCCGCTGCCAGTCCTGTCTCTCAGTGCTCGCAGTGATGTCCTGTGGCTTCTGTGTCCCTTGAGGAGCTGGGCACAGGGGCTGGCCGTGAGGGAAGGAGCCTGCTATGGCAGCTGGGCAGTGCTTCCCAGCTGCTTCCCCCATGCAGCCTCCCATCCCTTTTCAGCTGTCTGCTAAGCTGAGTCAGTTCCCTAAAGCAGCAGCAGAGCCAGGTGAGTGCCTTTCTGCCCGTTCAGCGAGCTGAATCGGCTCCCTGAAGCACCAAATGACTTTTACACCAAAATTACACAAAGAGCAAATTCACTTCCCTGGTTTTCAGCAGCTCGTCCTCTGTACCCAGTGCTGACTTGCTGCAGTGCCAGGATCAGAAATCACCTCCCATGGTAAAGTTGCTGCAGTGCAGGTGCCGTGTGGACCTTCTCCTCCTCAGCTCGTTCCTCCCGCCCCTGTGGCTCCCTGCAGACCTCGGGGTCCTGCTGTGCTGACTGCTGGAAGGAGACTTCCTGCCTGCTGGAGCAGCCCCTGTCCCCGTGCTGGCAGCCGCAGGCAGCGCGTTCAAGGAGGATGGCTTTGCTGTGGTGCTTCAGAGGTGCACGGCCTCCAGCCTGGGGTGTCAGGGCTTGGCTGTCAACCGGCTGTACCCAGGCTGCCGGCGTGGCCTGAATTCTCAGCACGGGCTGCAGTTGTCTTGGCAGCCTGATCGGACACATGCTTATTAGAGCGGTGGTGGGTAGGCACAGAAATAACCTGGAGTGTAAATGAAAAGCAATTTACTGCTCTTGGAGCATTTGAATTGACTTTGCGCTCCTGCAGCAGTGCAGGAGCTGGCCCTGGGACACCACCGCTGCCGCAGCTCTGTCCGGAGCCAGGCAGTGTTTTGGAGACCCTCCTGCAGCAGGAGCTGTGTCCCACTGGTGGGATGCTTTTAGTGCATGGTTGTCATCTGCCTACTGGAATATCTTGTGCACGTACCTGGCACCGTGCTCCTGGTACTGGTCCTTTGCCATCCACATGTGCTGGAAAGATGTGAGCGATGCTACCATGGAGCCCCCTGCCCAGGCTGCTGTGTCCCTCTCTGGACTTGCCAGGACCTGAACTTGGCAGCCCGTGCTGTGGAACAGGTTGTTCAACTCTAAGCACATCCTCTCAGGAAAGCCAGGAAACATGGAGGAGCCCCCTGCCAGCAGGATGTTACCCACCATGTCCCTCCTGGCGTGGTAGGGTACCTTCTGGAGGCTCTGCAAGGCCAAGTGGTGGAGCCCTGGGGAGCTTTGGTGGAGTAGCTTTGGTTGGAAGAGCGGCTCTGGGCAGCAGAACCGTTCCTTGTCCAGGGTTATCCAGTGCCCTTCGGGGGCCTGAAATCTGGCTGGATGATGGTAACCTTGGTTGTGGAGGTCTCCTTCATAGTCCACGGAGACATAGCAGCATTGCTTCTTCAGGTGGATCACTGTCGTCCTCTTCAAGGCCTTCAGCTGTGTGGGGTCGTTGGGGCTCTCCATCAGCAGGCTGTGCAGGTAGCTGGACAGGAAGCCACCAGCCACCCTCAGGCGGCAAGTGGCCTCCTTCCAGGTCTGGCCCAGGCAGATGGAGGTGACGTGGGACGCTCCTGCCCCAGCCTCCACAGCCAGACCAGTGACTCTACTGTAGGCACAGAGGGAGAGGAACCCTGTGTTAGCCATGTGCAGGGCTGGCACCCCGAAGCTCTCGAAAAGCACCTCTGCCGCCTTTTCCCTGCTGGTGGAGGGGCAGGATGGGGAGTCAGCCATGAGCACCGGCTGCTCCTCTGGGGCAGCTTTCAGGCCACAGAAAAAGAGGTGGCTCCACAGGTTTTCCATGGCATCCCAGTCCTCAATGATGCCATGCTTGAAAGGATAAGTCCTGGGTGCTACGGTGAAGCCTGCTGCGCTTTCAGCGGTAGTGGAATGCTGCTGGGTCTCCCAAGTTGTGCCTGCACTGCAGCGCTGCAGCAACACTGTCCTTAGCACAAACTTGGGCTGCTTCTGGCCTGCAAAGCCTGCCCGGGTGAAGCTGCTGCCGTTGTCTGTGACGACTGCAGGCTTTGGCATGACTGCCACTGCGGAGGGACTCTGGGGAGGGAGGAAGAGCCTCACCCTGCAGTGGAACAAGAGGAGTCTCGTGGGAGCAAACCAGGCACAGGTTCAGCCCCAGCGCAGGACAGCTGTGCCTCCTCCAGAAGTGTCTGTCTCTGGGTACGTGCCTCAGCCTTCCTCCTGTCTCCTTGCTCCCTGGACAAAACTCTAGGTGGTTTTCAGGAAGCAAGTGAAAACTGGGCAGGAAAGAGTGGTTGGAGCAGGCTGCAAGGGATGGTACTGCCAGCAGAACCCAGAGCACGTGCAAAGGAGCCGTGCTCCGAGCTGCGGCTGCTCGTTGCACCTAGATTTTTGCCCAAGAGGATCTGTGGCCACAGCTGGCAAAGGGAGGAGTTTGGGGTGCCTGTACGTGTGTCCAGGCACTTCCCCAGCTCTGCGTGCTCCTCGGACGTGCTCCTGTGGCATGGCATGCATCCAGACCCGCTGTCTGGGTGCCCTGCAGGCCAACGTGCACGGTGACACCTTTGTTCTCCCCAGTGCTTCTGGGCCTGCCTTTACACGCCCCCAGCACTCACGCCTAGTGCACACATTGCGCCTCAGACCAGGAGGAGGGCAGTGAGGAAGGGGCACGCAGCCCCAGGCTCCTGCTGGACACCCCTCCAGATGGGCTGGGGCTCGTGGGCGCTGTCACTCGTGCTCGATGGGTGACGTGGGGATGGGCTGCAGGGTGCATGAGTGCACATTGCAGATTCAGCAGGGATCTCTTCCCGTTGGAGCCGAGAGGCTTGGCACTGTGTTCCCAGGGAGAGAGGGCATGAAGCCAGCCCGCTGCCCTCTCCTGCCAGCGGTGGGGCTCTCCCTGGAAGGGGCTGCCAGTGCCCAGGGGCCTGCTGCAGGCTCTCGGTCCCCCAGCCCGGTCCCAAGAGCCCTGGTGCCCCCAGAGCAGTGTGTGAACCGCTGGGTGCTCTGCCTGCCCTGGAGCCCTCCCCGAGCTGGGGGCTGTGCCTGCAAGTGGCCTTTACCTTGCGGCTTGGGAGGGTCCGTCCGCGGTCGGTCCTCCGTGGCTCCCAGGGCTGTGGGTGCTGGGGCTGGGTTAGGGGTTGTCGCGCTGTGCATGCCCTGTTGTGACCTGACAGGCACGCACCCAGAAGATGCTTTTGTCCTACAGAGTCATCGTTTCCTAGAATAACTAAAAATTTGATTGGGATCCCCCCCAGTGGGTTTATTGAAGAGCCAACCCCTCCCAGATGTGGCTCTACTCCCCGCACACAGAGCCAGAGATGTCTAACAGATCCTCTCCCCTTCCCTGCAGAGGTACGAGACCTCCTCGAAGATGGAGCAGTTCCTGACCCGTTTCCTGCTGCGGGAAACCATGTACCAGCTGCAGTCCCTGCAGGCCTCGCTTGAGTGTGCCGTGGACACCGTGGAGGAGCAGGCGGGACGGGAGAGGTAATGGGGTGGGGACATCCCCACCATCGCTCGTGGGGGCTGCAGCATGGGGTGGGGCGCGTGGGTCCTCCTGGGAGGGCCATCTGGGAGCAGGATCTGCCCTTTCCAAGCCCGCTGTGAAGCTGACCCCGAGAGCGAATGGCTTCCTTTGGCGTTTCGTTCTTTCAGAAAGGACGTAAAGAAATCTGAGACTTCAGTTGGCCCGAGGTCAGGGAGACGATGTGGGCGCAGAGGACAGAAGAACGTCTGTCTGTCTCCGACGGACCCTTATTCTGGGATGCTAACGACAGGTATCTGCAGCCTGGTCACCCCTCGGGCTGGTGTCTCTGCTCTGCTGGAGCCTGGGGTGGGTGTGGGGGCAGCAGCACTGGACAACAGGGGCTTGTCCGGGACGGAGCCTGGACCGTTGCACCCAGATACTGGCTGGAGCTTCTGTGGGATGTGGTGTCAATCTTGAGCGGTGGGGAAGGTTTCAGGAGAAAACCAAATGAGTGTATTGGTTTAGATCAGAAGTTTAGAAGCTTTTGCAGTTTTCTGGGTCTTGAGCAAGCTTTTGCCATGACAAAAGCAAGTTTTTTCAGTGACATCTCTCTGCCCTTCCCCATGCAGGCGTTTGTGTGGAAGACAACAGCCAGTGGATGGCGCAGATCAATAGGCTCCAGCAGCTCATCGAGAAACTCGAGTGCAAGGTGCGTGGCAAAGGGGGGGTGGGCTGGGGGCTGCCCCACACCTCGGTGCTGGCGGGGTCGGTGCTGGGACCTCTCCCCGTGCCAGCGGCCCTGGTATTCGGTCCTGGCATCGTTACGGATCTGCACCCGTTCACCAGACCCAGGCTTGCAGAGCGGCTCATCCGAAGCCCCCCTTCTCCCCTCAGCTCTACTGACCCTCCCCTGGCTTCTCCATGGTCTGTGTGAATCTGACAAGTCAGTCTGGACCCAGGAAGCCTCACAGATGTGCAGGTCACATCCCTGTTCTCCCCCAGGTTCCCAAAGGAACCTCCCCAGAGCGGTACCCGTCATGCTGGGCTGGGCTGTGGGTTACTGCCACATTCCATCCTGAGGCAAAGTTCTCCCAGTAACGAGGATTTTTCCTGTGATGTTACATGCAGAGCCCGTGCCTGGAGCCGCTGAAGGAGGAAGCGATGTGCAAAGGAAGAGACGCAGTAAGTCCCTGTCCTGCTGCTTGTTGTTTGCAGGTAACCCCGTAGCGTGCACAGATCCTCTCTCTCGCACACGCGTGTGCTCACGCAGCCCCTGTGCCTTGAGACTGGAGTCACCTGGGTGAGCCGCTGGCTTTGGTCTGGCGGGGGGTCTGCTGTCTGGCATGTAGCAGGATGGGAGTCAGAGCTGTGAGGTGGGTGTGGGACCATCCACAGGACAAATGCAGCTCCACCAGCTCTGTGAAAGCCCCGGGCAGTGCCCACGGCCAGCCCAGAGGCAGGCAACGCTCTGCTTGTGAGTGCCCAAATTCCCCAGGTTTGCTCCGAGCACCCACAGACCATGCAGAGCCCCAGTGGAGGGGTCCTGAGGCCCCTTTCTGCTGGAGGAAGGACACAGAGAACTGTAGCAGCCCCAAAGCAGGACCCTGCCACCAGGGGATGGAGGTGGTTGGTGCAGTCCTTGTTGTAAAGGCAACCTGCCCAGGTAGGAAGAAGCCACTTTATGTTGGCGTTGGCCCCAGCATTGTGCTGCCAGCCCCTTCTTGTGGCTTCCCCTGCGGTGCTGTGCTTGCTTGGCCCTGCCTTGTTCCGCAGCAGGGTGGGAGCGGGAGTGGGGGCATAAGGGGACAGATCAGTCCCTGATGCTGCTCCTCTGCTGTCCCTTTGCAGCACATCCTGGTGGCGAAGAGGCAGATCTCGGTGGCGACAAGCAGCGTTGAGGAGTTCCGCCAGGCGTTCAGGTCCTACACGGAGGTCACCGCCGGGCAGAGCAGCTGCTTGCAGTAAGTGTGGCGGGGCCCTTCGTGGCGTGGCCTGCCCAGAAATGGGCTTGTAACACAGCTCCCTTGGGGGACAGAAGGGGTTTGTGTGCCGGTTGGCTTTGGTGTGCAGAAGTTTGACCTCGCAGAGAGGACAGGACAGTGTCACAGCTGCAGTGGCGCCTCTGGCTGCCGTATCGCTCCGTCTCCTACTGCAGGTTCCCCGGCAAGATCCACTTGGTGGCATCTGGCAAGGATGAGGCTGGTTTTTACGCTAGCATGCGGGGCTGTGGCGTGCACACGTAGGAGAATGCTGGAAGTAATGGGGGAAGAGCCAAGGGGAGAGCTCACTCCACAGCATCGCCCAAGTGAGGTGTGTGTAGCGCTGGTGGGAAGTGGCTGTGAACACCCGAAGCCAGCCCCCGCAGGAGACCAAGGCTCTGCCCCCCAGCACCGCCCGCAGCTCCAACAGAGCTGGGGATGGAGCTGGGCTCTGGCTCAGTGACGGGCCCCTGCCAGCGGGGCAGGAGATCGCACGGCTGCTCTTTGAGAGGCGCTTGCCTTCTCCCGTGGGAGATTTCAAGCGGGAAATGTTCGTGCTGTTCCCATTTAAAGTGTCACTTTTCAGCTCTTCAGTTCCAACAGCGCAGAACTGCGTTTTCAGTCCACACAAAAGGAAGATCCTTGTTTTGACACGTGTGGCAGAGAGAATGCTATTTTTTTCCTTTGGAATTGGTGGGCTTTTCTGTCATGAGAACTATTAGCGTAGGCAGCTGGGTAGCATTGCGTGGGCAGGCTTTCCACGTGAGCGGAAAGCTGGAGCAAAGCCCAGGGAGACTCCGCTGTCCTGGTTCACGCCAGGGAATTGCAAAGCGCGTGGCAGCCCCCGCGCAGGGGGATGCAGCCTCCGAGCTGCCGGGTGACTTGCTCTGCTCCCCCCAGGGCTTGGCACCTTCCCACAGCCCGTAGCAGCAGCTGGAGGCAATGTTCATCCTCAGCTGGAATGAATGATGCTGCAGGCGAGGGCAGGTGGGTCCCCAGGCCCTGCACCCCGAACCTTGCTCTCTCCCCTTCCTGCTGCTTCCCCCTTCGTCTTCCCATGGGCTGGAGAAAACCCCAGCCTGTTCCTCCAGCAGAAGGGAGCGGGGGAAGCATCGCCTGGTGAAACAGCATCGCCTCGGGGGGCAGCGAGCTGTGGTTTCGTGCTGTGATCTCAGCTCCTTGCTCCCGTGCCTCAGTTTCCCTCCGTGTGAGGGACGAGCACACCAACTGCAAAGGGCCGGAGGGATGAGCTCCTTCCTGGGGCCCTGTGCCGCTCCGCTAGGGCCGCGCTAGGAAATACTAAACCACGGAACACGCTGATTTCTGGGCAACAGCGAGGACCAGTTTACTGGCTGTAAAGCTCCTCTGCTGCCAGGCTGCAGGAGCTGCGAAGCACAATGGGGTGGGGTTCGGGATCCCCTGGGGCGACCCAGGGGGCCACACAACGTGTGGCTGCATCCAGGCTGCTGAAAGCTGCGTGGTGAGGCTGAGGTGCCCCTCGCTCTGGGCCCCTTGCTCTGTGCTGCTCGCTCCCGGGCCCGGCGGGACCGATGTGGCCGCGCCGCGGCAGCTCGCCAGCCCCTGTCTCAGGGTGGCTCTTCTCCCCGCAGCGTGTCCGCCTGCAAGCTGACAGATGAGGCCTGCTTCATCCTTTATGAGTTCTGGCAGGACGTGACTTCGTGGAGAAGGTTGGAGGCTTTCCTTGTGCGGGGCTGGCTCGGGATGCTTGGAGGGGGGTGTGAAAGGGGTTTCCTCTCGGGGCTCCCCGGGCCCCCGCTGCTCAGCCCAGCGTGGCCCCGGGCCCTTGGCAGCGGGAGGGGCTGGGCACCCTGCTGAAGGATTTGGGGAGCAGGGCAGGAGTGGATGTGCAAAAAGCAGCCCTGTCCCCTGGGCGGGGGTCCCGGCGCACGGCCACTCTCCTGCCCGGGTGCCCTGCACCCTCCTGACCCTGCGCGCCGCTTTACAGCCACTTGCAGTCCAGCTGCAGCAAGACGTTCCAGCGGGCCATCATCAGCTTGCTGGAGTCCCCGGAGCTGCTGACCACCATGCTCTTCCCAGGTGAGGGGGCCAGGGGAGCGGCTTGGGCGGCTGCAGGACCCCAGAGTGCCACGCTGCTGCTCTGGGTGCTCTGCAGAGGGCAGGAGCAGTGTGGGGAGCAGGCACCTTGGCTCCCTCCGCAGCAGAAGATTGGCTTGGGGGTTGGTTGGTTTTTTTTTCCTGGTGTTTTTCAAACCAGAGCGAGACCCGTTTCCCCTGCCGGGTTTGGCTGCGCGTGCTGGCAGTGCTGCGGGGCCTCTGCCTGCCCAGGGGCTGCTCTGCGGCTGGGACGGCTGGGGGCACCCCCCTGGTGGCAGATGAGCTGAGCCCTGTCTTGAAGGCACCTGATGCCTCTTTTTTCTCTTTTTTGTGTTTCCTGAGCCCCGAACCGGCTCTGCAAAGCGCTGGCCCTGCTGGGCCTGTCCCAGGGCTCGTGTCCAGGCTCAGAGATCAGTGGGGCTGGGGCAGGGGAGGGACCAGCTCAGGGAAGACACACGTTCCCCATGGTACCGACAGAAATCTGGCCAAGGTGTGAGGACCAGGGAGAGCCTGGTGACAGATAAGACCGAATTAAGCCCCGGTTTGCTATCGCCCTTGGTCTTGTGTAAAATAACATGAAAAGCAGATTAATTCGGCCTATACGGCAGGCGGTGGTGCTTCTCCTGAGCCGCTGCTCCCACCGGCCCCGCTCCGGCAGCAGTCACCCAGCTCCAGGCTCGGCCAGGGCTGCGTTCCCCAGGGCGGTGGGTGCTCGAGGGCCAGGGCCCTGCAGAAAAGCCTCAGCAGCCCCCAGGCAGGGCCGGTCCCCCCCCCGTGTACCACTGACCGTACAGCCCTGGCCCCTTCCCCTCTCTCCCCCAGCGTCCTGGTGGATCATGAACAACAACTGACGCAGGACGCTGTCAGCACGCGGAAGGAGCAGGACCCTCGGCACAGCCGTCGCCTTCCCTCGCCTTCGTCACCTCCCCGTCCCCTCCTGCGCTCGTGGGGGCTGCCTGCCCCTTGTCCCAGCACTGTTTTACCCTTTTGCTCCATTTATGTTATTTATCCCCCCCAGGCAGGCCCTGTGCTGCCCGGGGGGAGCGGGGCACTCCCTGCGGCGCTCCTGCGAGCCGTGTTGGGGGGCGGCAGCACAGCCCTGGGGGAGCACTGCTCTGCTTCCTGCAGCCCCAGCTCTTCCTCCCCGGGCTCCTCTTCCTCTGGGCTGTGAGGACAGGCCAGGGCACCACAGGGGGCTGGGACGGGTGGGGGGGCATGGTGCTGGCTGGCTGCAGCATCCCGTGCCCGGCCCCCCCAGCCACCCTGGGCCCACGGAGCTGGGTTTTGCAGAGTGTGTGCAGCAAGGCGCGCCAGCCGGCGCAGGGGCGCTGAGACTGGGCTCTGCCCCCCCAGCTGTGCCCGTGGCCCTGCACGTCCCCCCAACAAACCAGTGCACACCTCCCGGGGGAGGCGAGCGCGGCTCCGGGCTCGGGCGCTTCATCCTGCGGCTCGAGTGCCATAACCCTGAGTGAGCACCCGCTGAGTTAATGGGGGTGAGGGGCACGAGGGGAGCAGGGAACCCCCGCCTGGGGTGGACAAAGCCCACCAGGCCTGTGGGTGGCCCAACCAGGGCTGCTCTGTCGGTGCGGCAGAAGCAGAGCTGCTGGGCTGGTGTCCAGCGCTGTCATGACCAGCCTGGAGCCAGCGCTAAGGGGGGGGGGAGCGGGGCCGGCCGGGGCCCAGCCGTGGCTCTGGCAGGGAAACACCCTGCCCAGCCCCAGGCGTGGGTCACCATGGGTGCCTGCAGGTTTACCTTACTCTGGTTCCACTCCCCATGGGTGCTGCTCCCCAACAACATTAAATTTGACTGTTTCTTCCCCGATCCCAGGGTGCAGTAATTGAAAAGATAATCTGGGGCTGAAGGGGCAGTGGTACAGCTCCATCCCAGGGCCAGGGGCATGTCCAGCACCATGCCATGCCCCCCCCTCCTGCCCCGTCCCGTCCCCCAGTGCTGTGGGGCCACACTGAGGTGGGGGGTGAAGCTGGGTGTTGCCCCAGCAGGAACTTCCTAGGGGGATTCCCCCCCAGGTTTGGGGTGCAGGGAGGGTGCCCTGGCTGCTGGGGGGGGGGCACTCTGCAGCGGTGGGATCAGGAACTGGCATCAGAGGAAGAGCAGCCACTGTGCAGGGGGCGCTGCCAACCCCAGCCCGGGCTTGGGCAACTGACCATCCTGGGGCCAGAGCCTGGGACTCAGCCTCCCCCTGCCCAATTATTTACCTAATTACTGATAATTACAGCTCCAGAGTCCCGTCGAGACCCAGCCGGCAGCAGAGCAGCCCCTGCTCCTTGCGCGAGAGGAAGGGGGAGCGCTGTGGTGAATAGAGTCTTTTTATTGACTACTTTTGAGTAGAACAAACTAAATACATCTGTAACAGTTTGGGTTCCTTTCTCCAGGACATTAAATAAGTTATGCACAGGAATGAAGTAACAAATTTCTATTACAGAATTAAATGTCAAAAAAAAAAAATAATAGAACCCTCCCCCCCGTCAGCCCGTGTCCGTTTCACACGTACCGTTCCGCGTTACAAAAGCAAAAGAAGCAACCGGTCTGCTGGCGGCTGTGAGCATGTCACTCAGTCATTTACACGGGTGGCAACTTTAGTACACGGCCATCGACGGTGCATGAGAATTATGGAAGACGATCTATTTACAAGCCGTTTCTTGCGGCCCTGCCCTGCGCTCCCTGCAGCCCGCCTCGGGGGGGGGCCGGACAGGAGGGGCCGCGGCTGGAGTGTATGTACCCGAGGCAGCTCCGAATCCACACGTGTCCCGTAAGGGCACGGAGGCCCCTCAGCCCCCCGGGAAAACTTGGGGTGCAGGGGCAGCCCCAAGCCTCTGCTGCTCCCCCCCTGCCCCACACAGCAAAAGCTTTTAAGCCCAGGGCAGTGGGGACGGGCGCAGCACGGGGCCGCGGCAGTTTGGGGCTCACTGCCCCTCCTGCGGTAAAACCTCTGGGCTGGGCGACACCTTCCCCGGGCTGCCGTGGCCCAGCACCATCCTGCTCAGCTCCCAGCAGCCGTGCCCGTGCAGGCAGGAGCCCCGGCACCGGCTCCTGGGGGACAGGGGAGACCGTCTCGAGCACCGGGCACCTCTGTGGCTCTTCTTGCCTGATCGCAGCATGCAGACACAGAAGCGCCCGCTCTATCCCACAGCAGCAGCTTCCAACACCGCTTTCCCTACGGACACAGCTGGTCCAGCGGGTCACCCGCTCCTTTGTCCCCGGGCAGCCAAGTCGATGACGATTCGTTAGATCTCTATTATTCGCCTCCAATTGAAAAAGTGATCAAAAATAATTTGGGAATTCCTCGCCTCCCTGGGCTCCAGCTCAGCAGTGGTACACACGCAGTCACGGACACGCGGCTTCGCTGCAGACGGTTTTCTGGAGCCCGTTTGCGCGCGGCCTGGGACCTCGGTGCGGCGTGCAGAGGGCCCGTGCCTGTCCCTCCCCCAGGCTGCGCCGCTGCTGACCTCCGTGAAATGTCCGAGACGAGCCCCGTCGCGCCCCGAAACAGCCCTTCTGTGGGGCGGTGCCGATCCTGGGGGGCGCTGCCCCCAGTCCCTCCTTCCCCGCCGCAGCAGGGATGCCCCGAGCGATGGATCTCCCCCGGCTGACCCCAGCCGCTCCGCGGGGCCTCGCTCTCCGAGCCGGCGTTTTTGGGAGGGTCTCCGAGGGATGAGGCGGCGGTGGCTGCACATCCCTGGGCGGTGGGGAGCAGGCGGCGTCGGAGCAGGACTGCAGGAATCCCTGGGGCCGGAGGGTAAGAACCGATGTAGGACACCGTGTCCTGCATTTATTTCGATAGTTTGGCCAATGCACGTGGAGAGAACAGACTATAAATAACCCATCGCAATCGCGTGAGGATCTCTGTGGTTAAAAACACCGGCAGGAACTCTCAAACCAACAACTTCCATGCAGTCAAAAAAAAAAACAACCCTGAAAAAAACACTTTCTGCATAGCAAAATAACGGTACCTGGGTGGGAAGGGCAGCAACCGCCCGCGACCAACCCGGATTCGCTCTGCGCTTTCCTCCAGCAAAGGTCCCGCCCGGGGTAACATGCAACTGTCTGTCCCGTCACGGGCCGGGACTGAAACCAGCCGTACTGCCCCGGTCCCGGCGTTTGGTTTAAAGCACGTGAACCCTCTCCTCCCTCTGCAACCATCAGCCGCCAACCTGCAGGCAGGAGGACACACGAGGGCTGGGCTTCTGCCATGGCACCAGAGGACGAGATGTTCCTGCTGGGAAATCGGCACCGGTCTGTTCACCGCAACAAGGGGCCAGCGGGGCCATCTGGGACACCGCTGCCGGGGGGCAAGGGGAAACCAGATGTGTATCACAGCAGAAAGGTAGCTGGGGGCGGCGGCGGCTCAGACACCTCAGGAAGGAGCCTGAGCCCGTTTGATGCGTGAGGACGGTGCTCAGCAGCTCCTGCGTGCACTGGCAGCGCTCTCCACTGAGTCCAGGTCCCCCCGCGCTGCGAGCGCCTGGCCTGCTCCAGTCCTGAACGATGCTCCGGGCCCCCCTGCAGGGAGACGGGCGGGCAGGCGCCGCGGGCAAGGCCGGCCTCGGTTCTTCATGAGCCACAAAAGAGAAAAGGCAGAATGAGATGGCAAAGCCCGAGCGTCAGCGCTCCGAGGAGGTGGCGCCATGTGTCAAGTGATACAAGTCGCTGTGGGATTTTTTCGGCTTAAAAAAAAAAAAAAGAACAAAAAACCACCCAGAGAAACTAATCGAATGGACCGAACCAGACCTTCCCCTTTAGAGTCCGTTCGTATCTATCGCTGTCACGGATGCCGGGGTGGAGGACCGGGAGGTGGTCGCCGAAGTCTTCTCGAGGGCCGGGCTGGGGACGCCGTCGAGGCTCTTGGCGGTGGCCGACCGGCCCATGGGCAGAGCCAGCGGCTTGCTCTGGCCGTGCAGGCCTTGGCCGCAGATCCGGTGGTGCCTCTCCCAGTCCTTGTGCTGGCAGAAGGAGCCGCAGTACCGGGCGATGTTGCAGCCGCTGCACGTCTCGCTGGCTTTGCGGCCGCAGTTCCAGCAGCTCTGCAAGACCAACAGACACCACACTCAAACAGGTTTAGTTTCCAAGAGCTGCAGGACAGTGCTGACTCAGCAGTTCTGGAGGGGACTGTTCGTCCCCCTCCGGCCTGGGTTTAGGAACATTAAAATGCGGGATCCGTTAATTCCTGCTGTTTCACAGCCCTCTGCCAAGGGTACTAACCCCTGCTCCTCCGCTCTGCCCCAAACTGCCTGCCAGACTGCACCGGTCACATCCTCTCCCCTAGAACCACCCAAACGTGCAGAGGAAACAGCAGGCAAGGGCTAAAAACCACGCTGCAGATGCTGCTATTTGGTCTTTTTATTTCCTGTTTTAATCAGCTCTCTTTCGGTACCGCTCCCAGCCAAGTGCTCTCTGCAGGGATTACAGCGTGCTGCACAGGCACCATTTGCTTTGCGCCCCGCCTCGCTGCACAAGAGGTCGGAGCAGGCTAATTTGGAAAAGAAAAAGCTCATCTGAAAGCCTCCCAGCCAGGTGGAAGCACTGCCAGAGCCCGAGCTTCAATGTGGAAGTGGAGCAAAGCCCCTCCGGCCGCTGGGAGAGGCGTCAGCTGGTGGGCTCGCGGCGTGCCACCGCTTCCTCCTGAGCACGGGGGCAAGGGGCCAGCGCCGGGAGCTGCGGCTGCTCCCAGGAGGGGGGCAGGGGGATTAGCTTTCCTGCAGCTGGACCCGCGCGTCAGCAACCGCGCACCGGGGAGGGCAAGTTCAGCTGCGGAAAAGCTGCCTCCGCCAGAGCCTGCCGGGCGCTAATCCTGCCCGACGGGGCACCGCTCGCTGCCCACCGCTCCTGCAGCACAAGCGGAAAGGTCAAAGCGGGGTGGTGGGAGAGGCTGACCCGTATCGGACAGCCCCGCTGTGGGGAAGGGCAGAGAGATTCCCCGCTCCCGAGGTCTGCACTGGAGCCACCAGCTCCCGGCGTTGATTTGTGAGCAGCACAGGGCCCAGCGAGCTGGTGGGGAGCGCGCTGCTCCAGAGCCAGCCCGTCCCTGCGGCTCCTGCGTCACCAGAGAGAGGCAAAACCTGTGACCAAAGCCGTCCCCCACCGAAGCCCGCGGTAACTCTTGGGAAACTGGGTCACTGCTTTACAGCTGTTTACACTTCAACTGGTGTTTTTAAACCATCTTTCAAAGGTTACTTGGTGTGCCAGAATATGTGACAGCTTTTCAACGTGACCTTTAGAGAAGAGCTCTGGGTGCTGGGGAGACAGGGCCCGGGGGGGGGCTGTCTGCAGGGGGACGCTGGGCTGCTCCCGCGGTCCCGCACTGCTCCCCGGGACGGCCGGAGGAGGCGGCTCCTCCAGTGGTCCCCGATGGAGAGATGGTTACTTGTCTCACTTCTCCCTGCGCAGTTCCACCCACTCCCATCGTGTGTTTACTGCCTGGTGCACCCACCCTTCCGGGGGTAAATCAGGAAATGGTACAGACACCCTTCCCTGTGATGCCGCCTCACATTCCCACGGCTCCAGACCTGCGCACCAAGCCCGGCATGGCCAGCCGGGCCAGGGACGGGATGGTCCCACTCTGCCCTGCGCTGGGGCGGCCTCACCTCCAGTGCTGGGGCAAGTTTGGGCGCCACAGCACAAAAAGGGCATAAAACTGTTGGGGAGTGTCCAGAGGAGGGAACAAAGGTGGGGAAGGGTCTGGAGGGGCAGGCATGTGAGGAGAGGCTGAAGGCCCTGGGCTGGTTCAGCCTGGAGAAGAGGAGGCTGAGGGCAGAGCTCATGGGGCCTCCAGCTTCCTCCCGAGGGGGAGCCAAGGGGCAGGCGCTGATCTCCTCCCTCTGGGGCCCAGCGACAGAACCCCAGGGAACGGCCTGGAGCTGCCCCAGGGGAGGGTTAGGGTGGGGATCAGGAGAAGGTTCTTCCCCCAGAGGGTGGTGGGGCCCTGGCACAGGCTCCCCAGGGCAGTGGTCACCGCCCCGAGCTGGGCTGAGTTCAAGCAGCGTCTGGCCAACGCTCTCAGTCATCTGCTGTGATGGGGCTGGTCCTGTGTGGGGCCAGGGGTTGGGCTGGTGGGCCTGGGGGGGCCCTTCCAGCTCGGGAGATTCTGTGATTCCCAAGCCCCAGCAGCAGGGTGGACAGGAACCCCCAGGAGCAGGGGAACGGACCTGCTTCCTGCACCGTCCCAGGGGACATTAACTCCATGTTCCCATCAGATTTTTGCTCAGCACAAAGCCTCTGCTCATGCGCTCGTGCAGAGAAATTAAAACAAGAGGCAAATCACACATGGATGGGATGTGAGGTGCAGGAATTGGCCGTGCAATTTTCCTTGCCCAGTCCAGCTGATATCTCCCAAAGCTTCATGAGGTGAGCTTCTAGTTACGCAGCAGTGAAAGTAATTAACGATTGAGGAGCAGAAAGAAATTCTCCAAGACTTCTGTTCAGCAGGGGGGGCTGGCCACAGCACACCAAGAGTCAGCCCTTCTGTTCCTCACTCGGTGTGACGGGACTTTCTGTGACTCAGGGACAGCCACCCCACACGGACGCTCCTACCTCTCCCTGTACATGTGGCCGTGGCGTAGCAAGTGGCGTGGGGAGGTGAGGTGACCACCCGTGTTTCGGGATGCAGCGAAACAAGATCCAAGATGACACATAGGCCAAGGGGAAGGGCCTGAAGCTGCAGGAGGGGAGCTGGAGCTGAGCTGGGAGGCAGCAATCCTTCCCTGGGAGGGTGCTGAGGCCCTGGCACAGGGTGCCCCGAGAAGCTGTGGCTGCCCCTGGCTCCCTGGCAGTGCCCAAGGCCAGGTTGGATGGGGCTTTGGGCAGCCTGGGCTGGTGGGGGGTGTCCCTGCCCATGGCAGGGGGTGGCACTGGGGGGACTGGGAGGTCCCTTCCCACCTAAACCATTCTAGGGTTCCACACATGTGCCAGGCTGGTCTGCACTGACACCAGGTGCGGCACAGACCCTGGGGTACGTGCACCTTCACCTGCAGCCTGGAACTCCTTTCCTGTACGGCACATGTACCCATCGCAGCAGATTTCTGAGCTAAACAGAGAGCTGCATCCACCGGCACCCCTCTCCCTTTGCTTCCACAGCTCCCTCAATCCCAAGGAATCCCTGGGTGTTACACTGGTCCAACTCGGGGTGCCCAGTGCAGCCGCAGACACTGTTTAGCCAGATTCCCCTGCCAGCACAATCAAAAGCAAAAGGGTTTGTTTAAGTGGTATCAGAGGGTCCCTTTGGTTACGGATGAGAGAGGAAGCAAAGGGGATGGGGACCTGCAGGCTCCAGCCACCGTCGGGCAGGACCCGGAGACTTTGTGAGTCTTTGAAAGTCCCGTCCCAGGATGTCCTCTAGCACCTTACCTCCGTAGACTCCTCCTGTTCATTTATCACCAAGAAAGCGTCCTCGGTGGCCTGGCGCTTGGCATCTGCGATGGTCTGCTCCATCCGAGCCCGCTCAGAAGCAATCATCTCAAACGCCTTCTGCTCGGCCTCCGCCACTGCTTTCTGCACCTCCGACATGGCCTGGCGCTTCACCTCGTTCACAGCTTCTTCTGGAAGAAAAAAGCAGCTTCACCCACCTGCCCGAGGAGCGGGGCGAGCCTCCGAGAGGTGTCGAGGCCCACATGTTCCCTGCGGGTCACGGTCAGCACCAGCACCACGACCACAGCACCACATGCACGAGGCTGGGCCCAGCCCACGGGATCCCCACCGGCATCGTTCGGAAGGGGCAGAGCCCCCTGGAAAGCCCAGGCTGGGGGCGCTGGCGGCCAGCTTTGCACATCCCGCAGCTGGGCTTCTCCTGTTCCTGCAGAGTAAATCTGCAGCATCTGTGTTTACCTCAACCGATCCGGCAGAATCCCTCGTCGAGGTTACCAGCAAACACTTACCAGCTTTTTTCCATATCTCTTCAGTGACGTAGCCCGTTCCCGACCTGCTGCTGAACTCCCGCAACGAATCTGTTGGGACAAGGGACACAGGAGAGGTTGGAACGGCTCCTCTCCCCCGGCTGCTGCCTCAGTGCCCAGCGGTACCTCGGTACATCATGGGGCAGGGTGGGGTTAACCAGCTAAAACTCAAAGCAGAGGATTCCTACAGTTAAAGCCATCCATCAAACACTCAGATGATAAATTACAACATTTAATTAGTGCCCTGCATAATTTATGACACTGTGTAACCCATTTCCAGCTGCTGGTACTCTATAACAACAGGCGATGCTTATAAATACAGGCCATCAAACGCCTGCACTGCCCAGCGCCTTCCAGCACCGACCTGTACGGCCAGAGGTTTGCATCAAACGCAGAACTTCCCACTCCCAGGGGCAATTCAAAGGCTTGAATCGACTGACAAACCGTCCTGCGAGACCTCGCACGGCGGGATGTGTGTACACAGGGCCTGCGTGACAGACGGGGGCGATCGTGCGAGGACCTGAACACCCATTGCACTCACACAGGGTGTGACTCGTCCTGTGTTGTACCCGCACCCCCGTTTTTAAGGCTTCAGAGGAACTTTCTGAAGGGTCAAAATACAAACTGATTCGGATCAAAGGCTGGTGGGAGACCCAAAGCGTGCCAGGAAGGTGGTGAGGTGCCTGCGGCGCATCTGGGGATGTTTAACCGCACCTTCTCGCAACAACGGAGCTTGAAAATTAGCCCGAGGTCCTTCGAGAGGAGAAAGCATCAAAATTCCCAATATATATTAAAAAATATTAAGTTATATCACCTTTAACACAGGGCTGTACAGCTATTAGGACCAGTGTAATTAAATACAGAAGGGCTAAGGCTGGCTGTGCTCCTCAGGGCACAACGCACGCCCCGCTGCCCCGGGCCTGCCCCGCGCCGCTCCGCAGTTACGGCCGGAGCCACGGGCACTCGGTTTCCAAGAACTCGGATTAATATATTCCACTGGAGCTCCTTCTGCTCGCAGATTTGTTATTGTTCACCCAGGAAATACCCATTCTTGCTGTCTGGGAACTATCAAAATTTGTTCAGTTGCAGCTAAATCTGGGCTGGGGTCTGGTTTGGATGGTTCTTTTTGGCTTGCAGGAGGATTCACTCTATTTTGTATACAAGTTGAACAGATATATCAAATTGAGGTTTTTAGTTTGACATCTATTCTTATCGTTAGAAAACATCCATTTTTTATTATTGAATGACCAGGTTTGTTTTCTTCAGCATTTGACTTGCATTGATGGAAAACACAATTACTTCCAAACACATAAAATCAGCATTTTAGCCTTGTTTTTTGTGTAGGGTCAAACCCCCTGAAAACTGGAGGGGAAAACCAGTCAGCTTTTATAAAGTTAAGTTGACTCATGACCCAAAAATAGAATGGGTAACTCAGGTAGCAGCTCTTACACTTCCAGCAGCCTCTGGTATTTTTAGGATTAGTAGACCTTGACATTTAAAATCCTTTAGGCAAGACAGACTGGAAGGGGAAGAGGGGTGGAACCAGCCACCCGTCCTGCATTTTCAGCCCTGGGTTTCTCAGCTTTGAATGCACTTGGCTCGGTTTGGTCAGCCAGGACGGCTCCGTGACAAGGGAGACGCTCTTCTGGCACCAGCAGAAGGTGCCGCTGCTGCCCAGAGGTGCCTTCAGGCGCCACCAAACGGTGCTTCCAGGAGCTTCCCCGTGTCCGATGACTTTTCTCTCGTCAAAGCTTTGCGAACAGTTACGCGCTGCTTAAGTATTTAATTTCTATTATAGTTTGAACATATTATCATCACTTTATGCCTAATATAGCTTCGTGGTAATTAACTGACTACTTAAAAAGGGCCTGGCACAGCACGCCCAGCCCGGCTTACCGCTGCCGATGGAGTCGGAGCTGCTGGGGCTGTGCTGCCTGGAGATGAGCTCGCTGCCCGCCTTCCGTGGCTCGGCCGTCTCGCTGCACCGCCTCTTCCAGTAGTTGAGCTCTTCCCGATCGGCCTCCTGACAGCGCCGCAGCACGGCCATCGAGCGCCGGGTTTTCTCCACCATCTCCATGATGCAGTTCAGCGCCTGCAGGGAGGAACGCGGTTGCAGTCTTGCTCCCGCTCATGAGGCCATCTCCCGAATTTCTCATGAGAGGGACCATAGGGACCATCCCAGGGAGATGAAACACGAGGTGGTTGCACAGGACAGGCTCTGGGCACGGTACTTTGGGTGACACAGTACTCAGACAGGCTCGGGTCCCGCACCCATGGGTGCGGCAGCGATGCTGAGCAGCGCCAGCTAGGAAGGAGCCGACCACACCTGCACCGAGGGGCTTGGGCACCCAAGGAGGTTCATGGCAGCACGTCTGAAGGTGGAGGGGAAAACCCCACCGCTTTGCCATGGGAATGGGGTGTCCAGGCAAGGGCCAGCTGCGATCCTGGTGCCAGCTCTCTGTAACAACATCCCAACTCACAAATCTTCAGCTACGGGGCCCCTACTGCATCACCACCCCTACCCCCTCCCAAACATCAGCTTTGGAGCACAAGCAAACATGGGGTGTCTCTGTGTTTGTGATCAAAGTTGAATCTCAATTCCATCTCTGGGGGAAACGCTCCAGCAAAGTGCTTGGGATGAGCAGCCTTGCTCAGAGGGGAAAAACAGGCTGCAGAGTCTGCCAGCAGCACCAGGTCTTGCTGCTGGTGCTTCGCTGAGGCCCATGAAAGGCTGGCAGCCCGGGAAAAGAGGTCTTTAAAAAACGATGTGTTTACTTATTCTGTAAACTCCACGTCTGTGCTGCACGTAGCACATCTGTACGCTTGCCGGTCCGGTGCCGGCCTGGGCTGTGGCAGAACAGACCGGAGTGGGGACAAGGCTGGGCTGGGGTGCTCAGGCAGCCAGGGCAGCATGTGGCTGTGCTCTGCAGAAGTTCCCCAGCTCCAGACACTTCTTCCAGAGTGATTTTAGCCTCCACTGACCACGGGCAAAGAAAACTTGCCAGGAAAGTTCTGCTGCTCCTATCTGCTCTCCCCAGCATCCACCTCCTTGGGGTGGCTGGCTCCTCTAGAAGCCCCTAGGAAAGCCTGGATACAGCATCGACAACAAGAACATAACAGATTGGAGCAGGTGGAACACAGGGTTGCTGCATCCCACACCTCCTGCCATTCCTTACGTGATCCAGATGCTTCCACTCGTCAGCCCACTCTCTCTCCGTTAAGCGGTGGTCCACCAGCTCGTCCTGGTACCCTCCATTCAAACCTGCAACAAGCCACAGCCAGAAGAGCCATTAGCTGGACTGAGGGCTTTCAGTGCTGGAGAGGGAAGGTGGCCCTGAAGCAGTGATAAAGAGCTGTATTTCCAGCTACATGTAGCTGGGATTTTAAAACACGTCTCAAGGAGGTGGCTCTACAGGGGGCAATTCAATGCCAGTGCTTTTATCCTTGTCTGTGTCCCTGTCTTGGAAGTGTACGATCCACTCGGGGCTCTGGATCCGACCTGCTGGGGAACCGGCTCCGTTGTTAGAAACCCAGAGGGGCACAGAGCTGGGAACACGGCGTGCAGCTCCCACACACCCCGGGGAGAAACGAGGTGGGGGGGTCAGGCTCTGCTCTCCTGCTTCAGTGATCTTGGGCAGGTTCACTTCCATTTCCCTGCCCTCTGCTCTTCCCTGCTGGGTTGGCTACACTCAGCTCACACAGCAGGTCCTTCCTCCTCATCCTCAGTGGCTCCAGGCTTTACATGTATACAGGGAAACGAAAACTCTCAATCTTCCCATTTTTAACCTCCCACGGTCAGTTCTTTTGTCCAAATTCCCCGCAAAACCTCTGCTGAGGATGTGCCCAGCACCACACAGCTTCGGGTGCGAGCGGCCGAGCAAGGACCGACGCCAGAGCTCAGCTGCGGGGCTTCACAGCTCCTACGACTAAAAGCCCTCCCAGGCTTTCTCACCAAGACTGCCGTGCCTGTCCCGAATCTCTCTGTGCTCCAACATCTTGCTGGGGTCCCTGTAGAGGTGGGAGGTCGCGATATCTTCCAAGGTGTAGTGCTGGAGGGGCGGTGGGGTGGGGTGGAACTGCCCCCCGGGGTTCATCAGGGGGATTGTCAGAGCAGGGCTGTGCCGGGGCGCGGGGCTGATGGTGCACACCCTCTTGGCCGGCGGCTCCGTCGGTAGCGGCTCCCTCTCAAAGCTGTTGTCCTCCCTTCTGCAACCACACCAGCAGACAGAGGTATTCATTAGCACTGCATGAATGGACTCGGGAAGGGAAAGACGCAGATTTTGAAGCAGCAGAGTTTCAGCGGTGATGGTTTTATCGGGGGACAAAGGCAGGGAGCTACAACAAACACGCTCAACTTGTTAACTAACCCACGAAATGACCCTGTCAAAGAAAAAGTTCAAGATGCCCGAGTGTTGTGATTCATCTTTCTGAGCATGACCGAATTAACATTTCACAGTTTTTATAAAATTTGAAGCATGCTCCACATAATTACATAACAAATTTTACTTGGAATAAAGAGTGGTGAAAATGAACCGCATCCTTCCCAGCCCCGACAGTGCCTCCACCTGCTGCCCGGGGAGGCGGAGAACCACCCAGCTCTCCAGCTCAGGCTTTTCTGTGCTACACAGCAAGTCCCCGCTGGGACAGAACCTGCCTGAAAGAGGATCCCAACCTGAATTCACAGAGCAGGAGGAGCAATAAATGGCGTCTTATTAACAGCCAGAATAGCTGTTGGGAGTGGTAAGATCCGACAGTTTCGCCCTGGATGCTGCTCGAAGCTTTGACAGCAGCAAAGTTGAAACAAAAGTCAGGACTTCAGGAAGTCGGGAGAGCAATGAAAGGTGTTTGTACCTGTCTGGACTGTGCCTCTTCCCATTCCCGTTCACCTCGATCAGCAGCTCGGAGGAGTCAGCGGGGGACGCGGTGTTCGTGTTCAGCAGGATGTGCTCGTGTTGCGCCAGGTACTGGGAGGGCGTCTGCTTGGCAGCCCGGGCGCAGTGCAGCAGCTCTCTCTGCAGCAGCGGGAGGTTGGCCTGGAACACAAGCGCGGCTCTGGTTTAGGCAGGCTGCGGGCAGGCGTTTCCAGCCCTTCGCAGAAGGTTTGCTCTGCACACGTAACCCTGCAGGGCAGTAACACCCAGGGCCTGTGGCTCCCGCTCAGGATCCTCCAGCTCCCAGTGCCTGCACTGTCAGGTTTACCGGTATTACCTCTGGAGCTGAGGATGACCTGACCTTGGTGCGCCCAAAAAACAGGCGTCACGGGAAACGCCCTGTGCTTCCAGCACCTAACCACCCCAGGCACGCTCCGTACACCAGCACTTCAAATATTCTAGATCTGAACATTTGCAAGTGAGATTATTGGATCAGAAGCTGCAGAACGGAGCTTGGTTTGTCGCCTTTATCCCTAACACACAAGCAGACATATGTGGCACTCGTTAGCACGTTAGCTTTCCACAAGCCAGTCCCACATGGCCACCACTACGGTCTGTGCAGTCTGCCTTGGACTTTAACAGAACCGCCGTGGTGCTTGAAACAAGCGCTTTCCCAGCGCCAACGCGCTGCCAAGCGGCACAGACCGGCACGCAGAGCATCAGCGAGCCCCACCAGCTCCCTGTCACCTTCAGAAAGGGGATCACAAACGGCCGTAGGGGGAAATTCGTCGCCTCTTGCAGCTTGCAGTGAAATTCCTCGATTGTCACCGTCGAGTTCTGAGAAAAGAAATTAAGAAATGAAATTTCAATTTGTTCTTATTTTTAGACACATGGGAAACAGCTCCAAACGAACAGAACGGGAAGGGAGACGGCATCTGCCACCACAGGACTGACAATGTTTGCATCAGACCCTGCCTAACGCAGCCAAAAAGACTCAGGCTAATGGCAGCAGAAATGCTGCACCAGGCAAGGGGTGAACACCACAGGCAGCCAGGTGCTCCCCAGCCCAGCATCCTCCCAGCTCCGGGCCAGGAGGCAGAGACCGGCTCCAGGAGGCAGCAGGACCCAGATGGCATCGCCGGCACCCTGGCCGGGTGGCCTCAGGCAGGCTGTGGGGAGCCAGACAGCGATTCCAGCTGCTCAGAGCTTCACGTCTTCCTCTCCTCCTTCCTCCCTTTCAGCTCACCTCGTATAATCCACCCACCATCCACACTCCGCTGCTCACCCCACTGGCACAGTCCTCCCCCGGCCTGACCCTGCACCCCTGTGCTCAGCGTGGGTGCTCTCTGGGACAGGCAGCATCGTACAGTGTTCATCCCTGCAGCGGTTACTGTAATTGGTTGTGAGAAGAACAGTCAGAGGAACCTGGGCAGCTTAGCAAAGGTACCCCCCTACACCCAGGGAAACATGCACACCTTCCTCCTTCAGGAGCAGAAGCATTTTTGCATCCAGCACTCAAGCTCTGTGGAAGCCCTCGAGGCTGTGGACAGCCCCGTGTTTTGTCTGCCCACACCAATCTTGGAAGCAGAAATGCTCCAGGCTGCCTGCAGCCTGGCCACCTTCGCTGCAGGCTGAGCCTCAAAAGGCACCTGCCAAAAAGCAGAGGTCACCTCTGGAGCAGCTCTTGCAAATCCCAGGGTGGGAATGCAGAAGAAGGGCAGAAGATGCACACAAGTTATTTACCAAGCCCTCTCCTGTAGCTGCACCTTCGGACTGCCACAAGCACAGACTCAGTGCCTTTGGTAATGTGGGCAGATACGCCAGCAGCAAAGCAGCACCACGTCAGGAGCCCAGACCGCCTCTTTTGCAACAGCAGCGTTCCCTCCCTCTGCAGACCTCGGCAACAGTTAACTCTGAGAGTGGTCTTCTTTAAAGATACACAGCAGCAGCCCATAAAGAGGGAAAAAGTCCTTTAAATACATGCTGTGTTCACCACTGCGTATCGTAAATGAAATCTGTGAAGTATCATGGAATTCTTTACACGTCGGAGAGCAGAGAAGCACCACCAGCCTTCTGGAGCGAGTCCCTGCTCGTGACAGGGCCTGACCAGAAGCCCTCTCATCCCACTACACCCGGCTGCCTCGCCCAGCAAAGCGGCGCTGAGTTTGGGCACGCTGAAGTCAGGGCAGCGCTAACGACGCGGTGGCTGGAACTGGCATTTCTTTGGGCGGAAGCAGATCAGCGTTAAACTGATCCACGGTCAGGGTCTGGCAATCAGGAATCTGCACGAGCAAGAGGACACTTCCCTAGCACAGAACTACAGGCTCCTCGGATTTGTGTGAAAAGTTTCATTTATGAGAGGAAACGGAGAAGCCGAGCACAGCCCGTGGCAGCAGACCTGTGGCCTTTAGAGCAAAGCTTAGTCCAAATCCTTCTAGGTTTCCTTAAGTTTAGGTGCCCCCAACCTCATGTCCAAGCCACCGGACAAACAGCTTTTTGAGACCCACCAACAACACGAAAAAAAAAAAGCCAGCAAGTTTACCAGAAAGCATAAACATTACGAGTCTTGCTCAGTCAACAGCTCTGCTTGCAAAGAAGCAGACAGACAGCGTTGTGTAACGTGGGCAGGCGCTGGCTGCCGGGACCCCATCACCGAAGCGGTCTGGCAAAAAAGCAAGGCATCCCGGGTGGGCGTGCGAGGCTTACCACCAGCGCCAGGACGAGGGTCCGGACCTTCTCCCCGATCTCTGGTGAAATGTCGTTGCCGAACTGCTGCAGGGTAGTGAGGAAACGCTTCAGCTTGCTGAGCTGCCGGGCGCCGCACGTGGCTGGGAGCTGCTGGTTCGTCAGTGAGGAGGAGGAGGAGGAGGAAGGACAGTTGCTAAACCTCTGGGGTGGGGACGGCGCCCCGTTCAGCGTCGGGGGGGAATGGTTTATTCCGTTGGGCACTGCGAGTGGGAGACAGAAGCGTTACTGAGCGTCAGATGGGCAGGTGTGGTGTGGGCTGGATGGAGGATCCACCTTCCATCCACGAGCCTGCTGCTGCTGGTCAGTCACCATGAGCAAACAGGGCAAGAACCAGAAACGGGGCAACAGCCAGAGCAGAGCCTGCGTGCCGTGCTGGAGGGCACCCGGCTACAGAGCTGGTCACAGGCAACGTGTCTGCCTTCCCCTCAACCTTCCCTGGAGCTCACGGGGATGCTCTGCAGCCACCAACACCTAAGAACCACGCGCCCAGCCAAGAAATCCACAGGAGTTTTCCTTACGGGATTGCTCAGGTGCGATTTACACCACAGCCAGTGACTTCCCCGGCACTTCTCCGCCAGCCTCCGCTCAGCGAGTTTCATTGCCAGGGCCATCAAACAGCCATCAAACACCGCGGGATGAGGGCTCAGCGGAGCAGGCACACCTCCACTCGCATTTGAGGCGGTCTGGAAGGACGTGGGGTCAGGCGGGATAAAGCCGATGTCGCGGCAGGCTGAGTCATGCCGTACGCTCAGCCCGAGGAGTTCAACGTGCTTCAGCGCAAAGTTTACAGCCCTCGGCAAGAATTATCGAGCAGCGTTTGCTGGTCTGCGTCAGGCTGATCCAAGGATCCTTCCCAGCCCCATCAGTTACAAAAAGTCACCAGTACTCATCAGAGCCGGGGTCCCGCTAGCAGATACCGCAGCTCAGGTGCCTCCACCTCGGCCCGAGGACAGCTGACACCGTCCTGCCCCACGCCCGCCCGCCACACATCCCCAGGGATTTACAGGGAGTTTCGCAAACAGGCTTGTTTTTTCCAGCCTGGTCCCATCTGCAGCCTCCCCTCCAGTAAGCGGCAAGCATGTCGAAACAGACCGAAGGGCTGGAAGTTTGGGAACTCGACAAGGGATTAGAATAAATTGTTGACATACCCGCGCCGCCGTTGTGCAATCTAGAGCCCTGTCTGAAGAGCAGCTCTGCGCTCGGGGCCCCAGCTCAATATAAATTTCAGAGGTGAAAAGTACATCATCGTAAATATAGTTTCAGCTGATCCATGGGGTTATCCTTAAAAGCCCAGCCCTGAATCCCTTATGGATGCAAGCACTGAAGACAAGGCCCCAAGCTACAAAAACCACTTCAGAAGATGGCGTTCTTTTGCAGAAGCACCGAAACCACCGGGCAGAGCTGCCCCTCGCACGTGGGGCAGGGGAAGGTGCGTGCCGTGATGAAGCAGCAGCTTGCAAACAAGATAAAAATAAGACGCCAAAATTTCCGCTGCAGCTTCAGGAGGTATGTGCCAAATCCTCATGACCCCCGTGAGGGTTTTTCGGAGAAGACTGCAGGAGGTATTTGAACAGTTAAACCGTTCTGGGGCACGCTGGGGTCGGAGGCTGGAAAGGCTCCACACACCTGGACCTGCCGCGGTGAGCACAGGACGGAAGGCGAGAAGATTAACCAGAGTCAGTTAAGATGCAAGGGAAAGATAAGGCTAAAGAGACCATCAAAGGTGGTTCCTGCTAACCAGGGGGTGACAGGCTCTTCTGGGCCTTAACAAAGACGTGTCCTTTCATAGACAGGGAGATGATGAAATGAAGGTGAAGGCCAGGACAGAGGATGGAGGTGCAAAGGCAAAGCGACCTCATGCTTTCTGTTATGGAGCAACGCAATCGGAAGAACTCCTGTCCACACCGGCTTCCTCAAAGCAGCAAAGGACCAGAGATGTCCTGCAGAGATGGCACGTACCCGTGGGGTTAGCTACCATGGAGTACCAGCGAATGCAGAGCTATGTGAAAGGCAGGGCTTCTGGCAACTACTCATAAAGAGCATTTGTTTCATGATACAAGTGGTATAAATGGGGGGAGAGGGGGGAAGCTGCCCAGAGAAGCTCCTCTCAAAACAGCAAAGGACTGCACAGCTCCGTGCCCTCCGGCAGCCACGACCGAGGTGCTTTACCCCCTTCTCTATTTCACTTCCTCTTATTGTTTCAAACGAAAGACTAGGGAGAGCAACGAGCTCTATTTATACCCCGGCAGAAGTAGGGGCTGCGTGACCCAGCCAGGGCTGTGGGGGACCCTCAGGGGACACTGCCAGGGCTGGGAATGGCGGATGTTGATGGACTCGTGTGATGCCACGGAAGTGGAGCGAGCTGGGTCGGCTCGGGGCTGCCGTTAGACGCAGCCCCCATAACTGCTCTCCGCATTTTTTGGCTTACCCTGCCTGACCCTCCGGCAAACGGTGGTACCGCAGGGCGGCTGGCAGTTATCTGATCCTGCGCATCGCCAGGATCTGCTCCGCCACAGACCGCAGAGCCGGGCGGGGACCTCTATTTCCAGGTGAGAAGACAGTGATGAAGCAAGTGAGGTGGCGTACTGAGACCGGTGGGATTACAGCTGCGAGGAGAGGAGGATGCTAAATCCTTGGGCACACAGAAGTCATCACCTAGGGCTGCTCTGTTAAATTCTGCCCTAGCTCCTCTATACTCAAAGGCTTTCCCTGTTTCTCCAGCCCTTTCGGTACTGATCCGCAGGCAGGCATGGCCTTCCTCCAGCACGCTCCTCCTCACCTGCCCAAGCCGTGGGGCAGGGCACGCACCCACTGACTCTGACAGAGACCCTCTGGTGCAACTGAGAGGTAAAAAGCAAGAATAAACTTCACCACAGGTCGCATCTCTCATTTCTCTCAGAAAGAAGCAATTAACTCATGTGTAATCAGCAGATCCAGGCTCCTCAGCCCTTAACAGTGTGCCAAGCAACCTCACTGGAAAAATTAATTTCTGTCACTTTGCTAATGGTCTTTTTCTGCCTGAGCAAAAGGAGAACCATTAAAAACCCCTCAGCACATAAAGATGGGGACAACATGTCTGGTGGGATAACCCGGCGATTAGTGCTATTGCAGCATCACGCAATACATCAGTGTGTGCCCTGAAAGAGGCTGGATTGTAAATCTCTGAAATCCACCGCCAGCGTGAAACTGCGAGATATCCCAGAGACCATCGTGGACAGCAAAGCAACGAGGAACCAGCTAGAGAGATGCTCCACACAGGGCGAGGAGAGGCTGGAAAATATGTGCATGCCATGTGCAGGGCTCAGATAACTCCATGCCCAGCAACGTAAAGCAGCTTTGCTCCACAATGATGCCTTTAAAAAACATTACCTGGCTTAAATGTCAGCTAGGGGAGGGAAAAAAAAATAAAAATCTGTGTTTTTTCTAGGCTGTGAGAGAAGGCTGTACGTCCATCCCGTCCACACAGTCACCTCTGTGCAACATCCTGCTACAAGGAGGTGCAAGGCTGCGCAGGGCCAGGATTATAAAGCGAAGCTGGATGGACAGCAAGGAATTTCCGAGGCTGGGAAATTAAAAAAAAAAAAAAAAAGGAAAATTTCGTAATCTCAGCTGCAGAAAGGCTGTCTGCAAAGTGAGATACAGCAGAGTGGGAATTAGCTCCTCCAAAAGATACAGTGAAAAGCCCGGCTCTTGGCTTGTTTGAAGCTGACCTGATAAAAGACTTCAATTTCTTAAGGACTTTGTGGTGGAAATCAAAGCTGCACCTGCAGGGAGAAGGACTCAAGGCAGCACTGGGAGTAAGGCAGGAGCAGGCAGGGGAGGGTCAGGGGGGACAGATCCTGTTCTACATCCTGCAAACGCAGCAGGACAGCAGGAAAGCCCCAGTCCCCCTTCCTTACAGCCCTGCAGCATGGCTAATGCTCGCCGTGCTGGTGAGACATCCCTGGTGACTTCTACAAGCAGGACCCTTCCTCGGGGCTAGAGCTGCTCCCAGGGAAAAGCAGCATTACTGGGGTCTTACGTGCAGTTGGGGTGAAGGACACTGGCCGGGGGCCACCAGCGTTGACGGGAGGCAGCGGCGGCATGTTGGGAGGAGAGGACCTGGACTGTATCTTCACTTCCACGGGCGATCCGGGCATCACTGGCACCCTCTTCTCACCAGCAACTGTAGAGAGAGAAGGTGGTAACGCTTAGTGACAGTCACAGGCAAGCATTTCCCCACCCAGCGTGCTAAGCAGGGGTGAAGATAGAGCGGGGCGGGGGGCAAGCCGCACCCACACTGCTCTGCATGTCCCTGAGCTGCCGTGGGGAAGAGGCAGGGTACGGCCTCAAGCAGGCAGGCACCCAGGGTGCAGCGGGTGTCCCGAGGTGCTGCTGGGCAGGCTCAGGATGCCCACGTTCACCATCCCATTCTCTCAACCACATCTTCTCCCCCCTCCTGCCCAAAGATGCTTCCTCAAAGTATTTAAGCCTGTTTGCTTTGCTTTCCCCTCTGCCTAAGATCCCCTCCGCACTCCCCAGGCACACCCACACGCACTGGCAAGGGGTGCCGAGGCTGTGCAAGCCTGAGGGGGTTTGGGGCATTTTTTTCAGGGGTTTGGTTTCGGGGTTTGTTTTTTTTTTTTAAAACCAGACAGTTCAGCAGACAAAGCTTAAGCATCTCCAAAAGCACAGGTCCCATGGGAGCCAACACAATGCCCCAGGGATGCTCCATGTCGCGCTGCTGGCAGCTCCAGCGCCCACCTGGTTGCAGAGCTCACGACCCCGGACGACGCAACGCGAGGCGAATGGCCCCTCCGAGAACGTGGTCAGTGGTCACTGCTCCCCAAGCGGCCTCTCGCCTCGCTCGATTAGCTCGCTAATGAGTTGCGACTGTGCTCCAGCACATCCCTTTGCAGGAATGTCGACAGGTTCCCAGCGCACCCCACTGCGCCCCGGCTCAGGGGGCGAGGGACGTGCAGACACTCGTCTTTCACCTCGCTGCGGTGCAAGCAAGCCGGGCTTCGGACTAGTGAATTTTCTCAGATAGTTATTGGCTTTTGGTGGGTGGTTAAAGTCTGCTGAAGCTTCAGGGCGGCAGCCAAGCGTGCCGCTTCGGATGTCGGAGCTCACGCACGAGCGAGCGTCGGCCGCCTCGCCAAGCAGCGAAGGGGACTCGCAGTGCATCCCCTTCAAGGGGGCATGACCGAAAATCGACACGTGCACAGGGACTCCGTGCCGCCCGGGATCTGTCCTGATGCCTCTTTAAGCCCCAGAGGAAAGGGATTAAAGCGCATGCTGTAATCTAATCAAATTATGTTACAAACTCATTTGTAATCCACAGTTTTTGCAAATATCTATCAGCTGTAAGAAACTCAGCTTTCGAGTTCGGGCAAACCGATGAAGGCTGTATTCCCACAAAGCAGAGAAGGGCTGAATGGATGGCAAAGCTCTGTGCTGAAATCCAACTGCAGAACCCGCTACTTCGCAACTCCTGACACCAAAAAAATGCCGGTTTCGAGACAGAAGACGCGAAGCGGTGCCCAAGCCCTTGGTGCCGCTGCTCCGTGAGCCACCGGCACCTGCTCAGGCACCAGGCACGAGCCGGCTCATTTATTTTCCTTATGACAAGTCATCGTTAACGCCAATGAGGTAACAAATGAAGCGTGTTATTCCTAGCATTTTTTTTTTTTGCTCTTCGCAGGACGATTTGTAGAAGGGGGAGCAGAGATGAATACACGCTGAAAACGCAGGTTTTCCTGCCGTTTCAGTGCAGCTGGAATAACCGAGATGGTGGGGTTGGAATCGCTATAAAACCTGTGCCCATGATACTTCCACAGCTGAAAGTTTGTGTCTGTCTTTATTTAGACCTGCTTTCAAAAAAACAATAAAATTCTAGGTTCTGCTTTCCCCAACAAAGCGGGGACCCACCAAACGCACTATGAATTTTAACACATAATAACCATATTAATGTAATATTGCAAACTACTGTTCACACACGTTTGGTCCAACTTTCCTATGACTTAACGCTGATGTGCAGACTCTCCTCGTCACACCCACACATTCAGGGACAGTACACTGATGTAGGACTAGGACATCACCCATGCACATCAGTACCTATTCCAGCAGGTGAGTTTATTGGCAGGAGCAGGAAGAGAAAACCCCCTGCCTTTCCTCCCACTCAAAACAAAAGCAGCACAACAGTCAAAGAGCAGGATTTGTGTGTGAGATCAGGGGCGTTCCCAGCACGAGCAGTCCGAGTTCACTCACCCAGGCAGGGAAGTGAAATGTTGCTAAACAACCCAAATTTTTCAATCAAAACAGCGCTAATTGTGCCTATGCACCACTCGGTGCCAGCTGCTCGATGGCCGTCAGGGGACGGGAACGTGTTTGCTCAGAATATGGGAATAATTGCAAAACTGTGAGCTCATACACAAGAACCACGACCTGTTTGCGCGTCGCCCAGGGACAGAGGCGCGAGATGTGGTCCATGCTCTGCCCTGCAAGCTCTCTGCCCGCCCCGACGCCTGCCCAGCTGCAGGCAGGCCAAGCAGAGCATCGCATCGCTCCCCCCGCGGCTAGCCCTTGCCTACCGCACACCCCGAGTATCGACACGTTGCCACCCCCTCCCTGCGAAACCCTCTGCCCCAGGCGTATTCGGACAGCCTGACAGTGCCATGCTCTGGAGAGAAACAGAGCATGAAACCAATGCTTAAGGTTTCTCCTCTTTCCTAGGGAACATTAAGAAAGCAGAACTAATTTGGTTAATTTACAGGGTGAAAAAGGAGAAAAAAAAAAGAAGTCACATGGAATTTATAACCCCAAAATAAAACTGGCTACTGCTGGGCTGCTGCATGAGACACCAAAACCAAAGCCCATGAGAAGCCAACACCTCCTTTTCCGAGCTCACTCTCACAGACGAGAAGCAAACAGGATTGTTAAATTTAGAAGCTTCCTGCTAATGACCTGGGGCATCTATAAATGCAGATAAAAACCATCTTTCTAAAACTCCTCATTTTTAGCCTAAACACAGCCCGTTAATGAGAATCATGTGAGCAAACCAGACCGTGAACGAGGACTCGAGTCAGCCTCGAGCTGACTCAGGTCTAAAACTGAGCCAGCGAGATGGTCCCTGGAGGGGCACTGCCCTCCCCATCTCCATCTTCTGCATTTCACTGGTCAGAAATATTTACTGGCTCACCAATGGCAACATTTCCACGCTGCCTCCGGATGCACAGAGAAGATGCCGAGATGCTCCTCAAAATGCCTGCAAGTCACTCCAACACATCAGTCATCTGAAATCACGTGAAAAATTCAAATGCTGTAATAGATTTTTGGATGATGCTCTAAGAATAATTCTTGTCAATGACTGAATAGTCCAAGTGTCAGAGCAAGACATCTGTCTAAACTGGAAATACTGGGTCGTTCTCTACCATCCCTCCTTCCAAACCCTACCTGGACTCCAAAACATTCACAGATGCTACTTTTCAAGCACTGCCTGCAGGACACAGACTGAACGTGTTTATGGCACAACACTTTTGCTGTCAAGGTGGCAAATGTCAAAACTCCACAGTAACACGCGCTCAGTGTCGCACCCAGGACCCGCACAGGTTAACCAGGGAAAGAGGTGGCAGCGATGTGGCCACCCGATCGGGTGGGAGAGCCGCAAACACACTGCGGTTTCACTCAGGAAGACGATTCACTTTGAGTGAAACGAAACCCAGTCACAGAGATGCTGTTTCAGTCTTGGCTCGAGGCAAGAATTTCATCTTCTCCAAAAAGCCGACGAAGCCTGAAGACCAGACCTCGCAGCGAGCGGAGTTACAGATTTCAGAGGCTGCAAAGCTGCTGTCTGGGTCCGGACAGCTGGAGGCACGCACCAGTAGACGCTGCGTGCCCTGTATATTCACATGGCCCATTTAAGGAGCCCAGGCGTGCAAGAGGGCAGGAAGCCCTGGAGCTCTGAATACAGCCGAAGCCCTTCACGCCACTGCTCTCCAGCAACACGCCGGAAGGCCCCAGTTTTACGTGACTCTCCACACTGACTGTCGGTGTGCACCGTATTTCCTTTGCTGCTCCAGTCCTCCTCCTAGCACAACAAATTAAAAAGGAGCATATGCTAAGATGAAGTGCAGCTGATGATTTGCCTTTCTGGCTAGGAGAAAGAGCTAAGTGAGACAGACAACAGGACAGCACGACAGGAGCAAACCTGGGGTCTCGACTGGTCCTCAGAGATGTCCCGCTCCTGGCAGACCAAGGCTCCAGCTCTCCAACAGCAGCACATCTTAGAGGGGGCAGCTTCAACACCCACTCAAGACAGGTTACACCGTATTTATTTTCTTCAAAGAAGGCTCCCACCTATGGTGTTTAGTACACGGAGTGTTTGTACTAGTGCTGCTGGGATGGGCAACCTCTGAAGAACGGCGAGCATTTACTTGTTGTAAACCATATAAAGAAGCCGCTTTATTAATCTCTTCATGCCGGTGGGTTTGAGAAAACCGAAAAAGCACAAGGAAAAAAGCGGCAACAAGTTAGGGAGTATCTCAAGTAGACTGGAATTTAAATTAATCCTTAAATACCTCTGGCAATTAGAGAATCAACTAAGTGAAACCACTGTATGAGGAAAACTGGATGTTACCGTCCCTCAAAAAGCAAATAAGGAACTGGAGAAGAGAGCCAGGAATAACCCTGGGCAGCAGACAGACACAAACCATCTGCGTCCCAAAGTTCAAAATATAGTTCTGACAGACAGCAGAATAATGGTTAGGATGGGTGATGTACATTTACTAACAAGAAGCGGATCATGAACCTGTCTCACATCCTTGCTGGGGCCACAACTCCTGGGTTGCGTCCCCCACACGCACAGTCGCATTTCGGAGAGGTGACAGGCAGTTAGGAAGTGCCCGAGGCTGGTGGTGCCCCGCTCTGCTGTATGATGCTCAAGAGAAAGCCTTGATCTAGCTGCAACTGCAGAGCTGGGAGCTCACCGAGGGCAAGGGAAGGGAGAACGAGTTACAATGCAGAAAACACGGATGCTTTATACGAATTTACACCGTAACATCTGCACGGGCAGAATTTAACACCATCCAGCAACCTCTATGAGCGAGCACATGGAGCGTGTGCAGGCTCTTAAACCCTGCCATCAGCTCCAGACAGTAAAGCCCTTCCTCCTCCCTCATGGGAAATGGATTTAAAGTCTGTGACTGGGTGTTTAGAGGGCACATACAGCATGAACATTGATATCCCCAAGCCATGCTTGACGCAGGTGTAGGACTCCCCTTGATTCACTGTCACAAGAGTTAACAAGGAAGGAGGAACCTGCCTGCCCTGGGAGTGATTCTGTAGATCCCATTTATAAATAAGCTGCACAGAGTCGGAACTGCTTCCCACAAACCTGTTTGCCAGACTTGAGTGCTCCAGCTTTCTGCAGAAGTCAACACATGAAATGTATTGGAAGAAATAAAGAGAAAAAGACATTAAACATGAGACAGCACTGCACAATCGGCAGGTAGGCACAGGTAAGGGTTTGCTTTTCCCTTTTGCAATTTGCAGGACAGAGAGAGCACACTCATAGTCAGATCTTGTCAACAAGGCTTTGACCACCAAGTGGTTAGATTGAAAGTCTGTAAATTAACAAAGATCCAGTTTTAGCTGACGTCTTTTGAACAAAAGCCTGTGTACAAGGGTTTGCCCAGCAGTTCAGAGTCTTGCAAGTGAAAGCACGTAACGGTTTCCTACAGAAAGAGGAGGTTTAATCGCAGCAGATGTTTTTTGACTTTCATCTAGAACAGGCAGAATCTGCTCATAACCTAAAAAGCCACTCCTCACCCCAAAGAGTTAAGAGCCCAAAATTCATACCTGCCTTGTGAGACCAAAGGACTGGAGAATCATCCCAGCAGTAGCAGCCAAGGTTAGGTCTGGCAGGAGAAACCCAGGAGCAAGCTTGTTCTGGAGCCAGCAGAAACCCCCAAAGGCGATTCAGCCCATCACAAAACACGGCCAGGGAGATAAGCCACACTCCAGACACACCTCTCTTTCCACTGGTCCTACCACCTCAGATGACCACGCAGCCTAGAGGCATCGATCACCTACAAGCCAGCAAGACAAACCCTTCCTCAAAACAGCCCTTTGAGCCAGAGGTCCGTTTCCCAACGTTTACACGGTGAGTCTCTGGTTTAAGATGCAAAGCTTCTCTAAACGGGCAAGGAGACCGTTTGAAAGAGAAACGCAAAGGAAGGGCACACGTCAGTGTCCTCTCCGCTGCCTGGCAGGTCCCTGCCTGCGGTCGAGGAGAGCTGCTTTAAGATAACCAGCTCAATATATTGTCCTGGAGAAAAAGCCAGGGAAACGGCCCAAACCCATCCATTGCAGCCCAAACGCATCTCTGATGAGAGGACACGCTGCAGTTGGCTTGCGTCGCAGGGTTCCCTGTTGATAGTCTGAATGCAAACGAGAGGCAGCATCAGTGTAACCTGACCTGATAATGTAAATAGGGTGAAATGAAATATGGTTCGCCACCTCCCCAGCTTTGGCGAATGTTTATTTTGAATAACATGCTTATCTGCTCCAACTGCTCACCATCTGTTTTCAGTCTCCACCAAGCTAATATTTTTCACATTTAGGAACTGAGAAATGGGAAGAATTACATTTAAATTTTATTAACATCTTTCCTCCGCTCTAAGGTTGCCTTTCCCTCCCCTTGACGGCTTTAAGCCATCTGTAGAGCACCTTTGCCGTTCTCCAAGGCATGCAGATGAGAGGTTATCTACATGCAAAGCAAGAGTATCATTACTCAGACTTCCAGAAAATGCCATTTACTGCTACTCCACTGCAATCCCTCCATCACCTGCTTCCAGCCAGCTTCCCCCAAGCTCAAACCGAAATCATGTCGTCAAGGAAAGAGGCAATATTTTATCTTTTTGCAGCATCACTGCATCAAAAAGCGATGGAGGGGGAAGGCTGAAGATAAGTATCGGAAACAAGGCAGCCGACACAGCAGCCTTAGGAAAAAAAAAAAAAGGATGATTGGGTTAGTCCCAATTTGGTGGGGAGGGAGACGTTAAAAGGTTTGCAATCATGATTACATTTCTATACAAATATTGACATTTATTTGCATCTAGGGTGGTTTCCAGAGGTCTCCCTTTGCTCGAGTCAATAAATGATAATTTACAACCAGAACTGGGAGGCACGAGCCTGTCACATAAAGAGGTCAGCAGCAAATGTTGGTCAGCTGAGGTCCTTCTCCATCCTCCTCAAAGCACAGAGTTGGCTAAGACAATACTATAGCATCTGTTGCAGTTGGTAACTTATGTTACTGTACAGATACTTCCTCCACTAAATGCAATCAGCCTATTTTTACCCTGTTTAGCTTGGTTTTACAGCACATCTAGGCTCCTGAGCTGTAAGATGCTGTGGGAGTGGAGAGGACTCGGCACCTCGCAGGAGAGCCTCGCATCACACAGGAGGGAGCTGCTGAGCCTGGGACAGGCATTTTATAAATCAAAAATAAACGCGTGTATCTCCATTGCCATCTATTCCTCTCCCACACACAGCTGTTTCACTTTAAATCGCAATTCAATGTGGAACTCAGATAGAAGAACTTGAAAGAGCAAAGTATGTTATCGCTCGCACCCAGTCCAGAAAGCAGTTAATAAGGGAAATAAGATTAATAATTTATTCTTGAAAGCAGACTGCAAATCCTTATCTGTCCTGCCCTTCAGTGATTTTTATAAAACCCTATTAATCTGCCTGACTCTACAAACTCATGGGTAGCACAGGTTGGATTCGACAGCAGGGCTCTTCTGCTGCGTTCCCACCCAAACCTGCCCTGCCCTCGCCTCAGACCCACCAGCACGAACCCACCTGCATGGCGTCCCTGTCTCCTTAGCTCTGGTTTCCTCTTGGTCCACAGACTCATACCAAGGCCAGCGGCGCAAACCCACGGCTGCAGGATTCACCCCGCAAACTACCGCGTCCAACAGCCCCCCGTGCGGGGTGTGCATCAGGGCCCTACAAATTCTGGTTCCCTTGCCTCTAGAAGGACACAAACCACTTTGGTGTGGTACCCCCCATTCTCCTGTTCTCTTTTCCATGAAGGGGTGAGGCAATAGGTACTCAGAGCGTGAAAGCTGCCCTAAAAACCATTTACACACGGCGCGGCAGCCACCTGGGAGCTGCTATTACCAACACGCCGTATCAATTCCCTTCCCACACTGCTAGTGCCCACACAAGGAAGTTTTGGGGAGCCAAGTTCATCTCTTGACATCCCTGCTGACATTGGTTGTCTCAAAGGGATGCAGCGAGCACTGCTGGGGAGCCCACGATGTCCCAGGACAGGGAACCCTCTCCATCCTCACCAGCAGCTTGCTCTGATCCCACCGGAGGCAGCCACCCCCCAGGGAGGGCTATACTCCTGGAAAACAGCCCAGCAGAATATATTCCTGGAACCCAAAGCCTACAAGCAGCCAGCATTTCAGTTTTAGGACAGGAAGCGCTTTGGGGATTGGGGGGAGCACTCCTCTCTCCCCAGAACTGCCCCCCTGGTTGCTCAGACCCCCTTGGCTGGGTTACAGCCTGGGACACAGGCAGGGCAGCTGTGTTTCAGCAAAGCCAGAGATGCTCGCTAATTCATTTGATTAGTATTAGTACCAAAGTATTTTGGTAGTTTTTCATTAGTTCATTGTTTCACTTAAAATTACAGAATCAGGACTTTTAAAAAAAATAAAACCCTCACCCACTCCTATTACAATATTAAGAAATATTTACTCCTCCGCACTATTTACTTATTAGGCTAAAGCACTCTGAATGAGAAATGAAAGCAGTTACAGATATCAAACAGGCAATTATCGCAATCATGGAAAAATTAGTTCTTAAAAGTCTCAGCCTGCTGCACTACTCTCCAAACCCTCTGACTCGGAGCGAAACGATGGTGGTGGGAGCAAACTTTCCAGATGGGAACATCTGTCTCTCATTTGCTGCAGGGAAGAAAACACCAGGAAGATTAACGGCTCCCGAGCCCGGTGGAGCCCAGACACAACACGTACAAAAGGGATACCACTTAGAAAAGAGACTTGGAGCAACAGCTCGGTATCAAAGACTTTTTTTTTTTAATTGTTATTTTTTGGGGCTTCTACGTACAGAGAAATGTTATGTCAGGAAAAAAGAGAGCTTGAGTTTCACTTCTAGTAAATGCTACGTACAGCGAAAGCAGGAATTGAGTTATCCATGCTAGTAAAAGTGCTGTCTATTACTTATACAATCTCAGCTACTTTTTAGATATGAGAAGTCATTTAAAAAGTTGGCTTCAAGGGGTTACCCCCAAAGGTCTGAAATTGCTCCCTGCCCAGAACACCAAGGCCATGAATGGCGTGGGGTCCAGAGAGTAAACACCAAGTTTACTCCACAGAATCACAGAATCTCCCGAGCTGGCAGGGTCCCCCCAGGCCCACCAGCCCAACCCCTGGCCCCACACAGGCCCAGCCCCATCACAGCAGATGGCTGAGAGCGTTGGCCAGACGCTGCCTGAACTCAGCCCAGCTCGGGGCGGTGACCACTGCCCTGGGGAGCCTGTGCCAGGGCCCCACCACCCTCTGGGGGAAGAACCTTCTCCTGATCCCCACCCTAACCCTCCCCTGGGGCAGCTCCAGGCCCTTCCCTGGGGTTCTGTCGCTGGGCCCCAGAGGGAGGAGATCAGCGCCTGCCCCTTGGCTCCCCCTCGGGAGGAAGCTGGAGGCCCCATGAGCTCTGCCCTCAGCCTCCTCTTCTCCAGGCTGAACCAGCCCAGGGCCTTCAGCCTCTCCTCACACGCCTGCCCCTCCAGACCCTTCCCCACCTTTGTTCCCTCCTCTGGACACTC
>VWZZ01001246.1:370943-383466 GCA_013399095.1 Psophia crepitans
CTCATGTTCAACTTGCTGTCGACCTAGACCCCCCAGTCCCTCTCAGCACGGCTGCTCTCCAGCGTCTCTCCCCCCAGGCTGTCTGTACAGCCAGGGCTGCCCCTTCCAGATGCAGGATCCAGCACTCCAGAGAATAAAAAAAGTGACCAAATGATGAGTGGGAAACTCAGGGCTGAAGGACAGGCTAACCCAGCCTGCTGTGGCAATGTCAGCCCCCAAAGTCCATCCCCCTTAGCAGTATTCTTCTACCTCTGCTGCAGTGGAGGGACCACATGTCCAAAGGCAAGTGGGCATCTTGCCCAGGCTCCGTCCCCTCTAGCCACCCCTGCACTCCCCACACAGCCCAAATCGAAGGGTCGGGCACTAACGCTCACTTCTGCCACGGGTCAGCAGCACAGCAAACATGCAAAACGTGCAAGCCATCCTCTACACTTCAACACCAAATTCACCAGCTCTGCCACCACTCCACACCCAGGATCGGCGTATCACAGCTTTCCTCCCCGCGCTTGATGTTCCTGAGCAGAGGAACCCGTTACAGCAACACATAAACTCTTATTTCTAATTAACGGCCTAGTTCTTGCTGTCTATTCAACACCCACCAGCTTTACCTGGCGTAAGCCATCTCTGCAACAGCACCAGTTTGTCGCTCAGGGTAACAACAACATTAAATGCACTTAATTCTGAAACAGGACCCAAGGGCTGAAAAAAGAACACCTCAGAATGGATGCAACCGCCTTTAAAACTTCAGGTTTTTGCAAGAACTGATTTTAAACTGAACTTGTGCTAAACTCTGCTGAGGTATAAAGAAAATAATGTCACCAAAAATCCCACAGGTTACAGAGAAGAACTGAGCATTGCAATTTTGGCAGTGTAAATCTTTTCTTCTTCCGGCTTAGGCTAAACACTGTAAATAAAGCTGGAACTATTGTACCTGTAAAATTTTGGGTCACCGAAAAGGGAGATAACGCAGCGAAACAAGCTCTAACTTTTGCAAGTGCTTTCCACCTTAACAGAGCCTTTGAGACAGCCTTTAGGATATGATTTTATCTAGCACTCATAAATCCTTTTAAAACTTGGATTGCTGTCCATTTACCAAGCAGCTCCACCCTTCTCCTGCTCTCCAGATGAAACACACACTGAGCTCCATTTTGTTACCTTCCTCTCCAACCCAGCAGTATCAGAAAAGAGGCTGTAGAGCCCAGGGAGCAGCGTTTAATCAGCATCCTCTTATTACTAATTAGCTCCGAGGGGCTCTCCACAGCTCGTAACGGTCAATAGAAATGCACCCACTGATTTAAACAGGCTTCGGAGCAGCAGAGATGCTGGAGCAGACTCCTCGGAACAACCCCGGTGCAGCCAGGGGAACCCAGGCCACCAGCACAGCTCCCTGCGGAGGAGCCAGCGCAGGGCCACCGCCACTGCAGCCCCGCAGTCCCAGGTACGGGTCTGGAGCAGCCTCGAGGAGGCTGTAGGGTTGTCTCACCCAGGGAAAGCGTTCCCAGAGGGTTTTGGCCGCTGTGCAGCTTCTCTGCCTGCACAAGAGCCTCTTGCATGGACGCTGCAATTAGAAGTGTCCAAGCAGGCAAAACATCAGCAGCGCCTGGTGCTTAAAAAAATCCATCAGCAAGACCTCACCAGCGGGGATTTAAGCCACAAATTCATCTCACCATCACTCAAGCTCCACTTGAGAGTCTGGGACTCCACGCCTCCCCGGTTGCCCCACTTCATTCTTCAACAAAACAGTTCAGAAAGGGGGAATGTGCAAAAAGCATTTCAGCAGCTGCAGCGCTGAGATTCTGCGGCGCCGTTCTGCTCGCAGTCGGCTGAGCCGAAGAGCCGCCAGCGCTGCACACGGAGCAAGGCCACAGCTACGACACTGCAGCAGCGCTCACCGGCGATGCAGCCCCCTGCTCCCTGCGGGGCCGCTGCGCGCTCTGCGAGGCTGGCGTTCCCATGGCTTCCCCAAGAGAGCCGCGTTTCCAACCCAAGCCCCTTCTCGGGGGATTGTTTGCTGGGTCCTGCGGCTTCCACGCTGTGAGCCTGGCTCATGCCTGGAAGCTGGGGGAAAAAAAGCGATGGGCTATTCTGAGATACCCGGCTAGCGACCCTTCTTTTTCACCACCTGGTGGTTTATATCCCAGCTCTTGGGTTCAGTAGGAAAAATAAAGTTGTGGAAGAGGAGGTAATTTTCTAACCAATTATGTAAGAAATTCAGCAGAAAGATGCTGTTTCTGGGTCAATGCAGCGAGCCCCTTTGCTTAAAGCCCTCCCACCAGTGGTCCCTCCCTGCTCACAAGGGTGAATCCTTGCCTGTTTGGGAGCAATTATTTTGAGAATTTCCTTCGAGCAAAGCATCACATGGAGCAGGGGCTATTTCCTGTCCTGGTGCGTTGTTGAGCCCTGACTCCAAGCAGCTAAGTGATGGTGTGAAGCCTCGTGCGGCAGCGCCGGGGGAGCTCAGATCCCAATGCTGTGGCTCCCGGGGCTTCGCGTCCTGCGCACCGCTGTGTCTCTGATCCCTGCTAGCTGCTGGGAACCAGTCTGGTCACACGCCAGTTTCTACCAGGATTCGTACAGGTTGTTTTGTTTGTACAGAAGCTCCCACAGATCATTAAGAGGATCTTTCAGATCATGAGGTCTCAGATAAAAAAAAGAGAAATATCCCTGTGTCCCAGACCAGAGGCTCCTGGTTGCAGACTGTCAGCTCAACACCCATCTGCTCCCCAGCTTGCCACGGGGGAGCTCCCAAGTGTCTCAAAACCACAACACTTTGGGGATCAAAATTGCAGTTTTTCTGCTGCCCTTCAGAGCCCACATGACCCAGGAAGGGTGTCAAGAAACACCACGAGCAATTCCCGCAGCGGCCAGAGCTGGCGTGGGCTCTGCTGCCCAGGCAGCACCCTGCGGGGCAGTGGGAAGAGCACCCACCCATGATGAGCGATGGCATGGCCTGGGCTGGCAGAAAGCTGCTGACAGCAAGGTTTGCTCAAGTCTTGTGTCATCAGAAAACCCAGAAATGCTTCAACCCCAGCAGCAAGAGGGAAACACAAGTCTCCTTTGGGAGAGACAACGCTTGTCTATAGAAGCTTGTCTTTTTACCTGAGCACCCCTGAGATTAGACTGCACCTTCACAGCAATCCCACCTCACCCACCTCTTGGGGTGCGACAGGCATGAGCACTGCCCGTGGCTTGGGCAAGTTCTTGGTCCTGCACTACTGTGTCTGAACAGAGGGGCAAGTACAGCCACACCTCACAGAAACATACAGCCTGCGTAAGGGAGAGCCATCCCAGAGCAACTCAGAAGGTCATACAGCACGAGGGCAACAGCTTGAAAATCATTAGAGGCAGAAATGTCGCATTTAAAATAAGAGGGTAGATTCAAAACCACCACACACCCCCCTTAAAATCATCCAGTAGTTGAAAAATTTAAGAACTTTAAACCTGGTTATGAAAGACGTTAAGGTTAAGGAAGAGCTTTTAGTAAGTTGCTTTAAAACAACAATGAGGGAATATATCCCTCTCCCAGTCCTCCATCTTCCAAAGCCCTGCTGCTTGATGATTTGGTTCCCACCACTATAAATCAAACTAGAAAACCACCACCAACCTCAGAAAATAGCTAGTACTGAGCAAATCTGGATTTCTTACAGCATCATGAACGCCGCTAAGCATGTGAGGATCTGAGGTTAAATGAGAGCTGGTCCAACATATCTGGTGTCAAAGGGGTAAGGGTATCCAGTGAGTAGAAAATACTCACACCCAGTAACACAGGAACTGAGATAACCAAGTCCATGCGTACAAGACCCAGAGTACCAGTGCCGGCAGCCCAAATGCCGCACCAGTAACCGGTAAACAACACCACTCAAAAGAAGCAAAGCCATTTCTCAAAGAAGTTAGAAGAACTCAAGGTAGAACACCACATTTAATCTGTAACAATCAATTAGACCACAGAGAGGCACAAATAACACTAAGGACACCCAAAGCTCTTACCAAAAGCTGAAATTTAACTAGGAAAACCAACCTGTTCATAAAGCCTAGAATAAGTAAGAGTCCTGATCACCTGGAGAACACAGCAGTCCAGAAGCTCATAGTCAAAGGGCTGGTTTACACAACAACGGTCAATTTTGCAAAAACAAAACAAAAATCCAACCCAAAACAAACGACCATCCAACTCTTCTCTCTTTTCCCAATATAGCTGAGTCCATCGGGCAGTGTGTCCCTTCTCTGGATGGAGGCTGAAGAGCAGGAACTCACTCACCGCATGCCAGCTCCAAGGCTGAAGCTCCACCAAACTTTATCCAAAACTGGGCAAGTTGTCCAAGAAATCAAAAAGGAACTTGGAAAAGACTTGGGAGGTCTTTTTGATCCCCATTAGTTACAACTTCCTACAAGTACCAAAGTCCGAACCGAGGACCGTAAGCATTCCTCACTGCACAACACCTCTACTACCTTTGCACTGATGCTGACAGTGCTGCAGGCACTAACACCCGTCTCGCTACCCCATCGATGTACCTAAGGTAGCCAAGACTCGCTAATCATGCTGTAACTCACGCTGGCTCCCTTTAGAGCGTATGCCTCATTCACTTGGGTGCTAAGTACATTAACTGCTGCCCAGCTAGTATTCACTCCCGATCAATGACACGTGTAGGAGCCCTGCCAAGATGACAATTCTGCCTCTTAGAAACACTCCTCACGTCACTACACAGATCGCTCTTCGCCTCTAGCCCCATCAGCATGTGGAAAGCCTTCCACCATCCCACGGAGCTGGAAGCACAGGAGTGACACATTGAGGGATGGCTTTTGGAGGTGTTTGGGAGCCTAATGCTGTAGATGGGCACCAACACACCCTTTGGAGAGGGGCTGCTGGTGAGGGGCTGGAGCACCACGAGCTGGCATCTCCTGCAGAGCCCAGGCATGGAGAGATGGGGGTGGACAGGAGGGTCATTAACGGTCACTACTTTTTGGTCTCTTCAGGGAATGACCCCAGCAGAGATGGACCCACAGCAGTAACTTTCTCTGCTGCGCTCCTTCCTCTCTCTCTCTCACGGGCAGCAGCGGTGAAGATTTTCCATGGATAACCTCTAGAGATTCAGCGATGCACAGGGATCACAGAGCGAAGGTGTTGGCTCAGCTGCTGATGTGCTTGCTTTCAAACATCATGCTGCAAAACACAGCACAGAAAAGACTTTCCAGCTCATCATTCTCAGGGTTGTTCTAAACTAGCTACTAGCAACCTGTGTTAGCCTGCTCACCATCAACTGGAGCACAAGGGAAAGACAAAGATGATGTCCACAAAGAAGCACAACCACCAAAACTGCAAACCCAGGAAACAGAGAGCCCACCCTGCAAACAACAACAAAAAAAAACCCAGGAAAACCCCAAGTTTGTTTTAAACTGCTATTTTCCTTCTGCGGTCACAGCAAAGCCTGTGACACAGTGCCTATAAATTTCCTCTAATGATGCAGCAGCGAGGCAGAGATCCATCTGTGCTTGGGCACAGGTGAGACTTTTCACTATCATGTAAGTGCAGGCTGCCTTTCAATTACACTCACCAGCCCATTAGGCAAATTACATTTGCATATGAGAGGATAACTAGAAAGTCAAGAAATAGGCCCTGTAGTAAAATATGTTTTATAAGCTACATATCCCTGGGAAGATGTGGACAGTAAGGCTGCAGTCCAGCCCAGGACTGTGTTTGATGTTCATGGTCTCCGGGTTTCTGCTCTCAGTGCTGCCGTATTTTTGAGGACAGCCTCTCCACCACGCAGAACTGAAGCCAGACAGAGACATCTGCGTACCCTGCCTCCCCACCTCCCTAAAGATATGCCCATTTCTGCGGGGCTTTGCAGCGTTTGCAGGCTCTGCCTTGTAGTTTTCTTGATAGTAGATTAAAATATTACTGGCCCCAGGGAATTTAAACTGATTCCACCTGGGTTTCAGTAAATATACCACTAAACTGCCGAATTATTTCCAGCACCTGAAGAAGGTGCACCAGCACATGCTGCCCAGCAGTATGAGATTACACTGGTGTCCCATGTCACCAAGGACATTCATGTGGACTAAATCATCCTGCTCGGGTGATCCTGAAGAATTAATCTGTCCACAAGTACTTTTTTTTTCTTTCCTGGTGAGTGTATGCAAAACAGAGACAACCTAGCTCATCTCCCAGAACCAGATGGCACTTGCAAACCTTGTCTGTGTATCAAATGTTGTTTTTTAGATCAAGTGTCCCTGGTTGACAACACAGAACTTCACGATGCTATCTTTAGAGAGGCTTCTCTGCAAAGAAACACCCTTTGAGCATACGTTACAGGGAATATGCTAATGTGGCAGGGTGTCTTCAGCGGACGCAAATGGATCCGTTTCTGGGAGCTCAGACACTCCAGCACGAGCTGAGCCTGGCTGAAGATGAAGGGTCACCCAGCTCCCCTTATACCACCAAGCCTCTACAGAAAAGACGTGTTAGCAAGGTAAGACTGCAGAGAAAGGTTAACACACACCGCTGGAGAGATGCAGGATGAGCTCATGGCAAAGTCCACTGACACACAAGAATTCTGCTTACCAAAAATGCTACTGAATGAATTAGAGTAGCTGAAAACAGACAGCAAAACGCAAGGACTTTTCATTCTTTCATTTCTCCTACAAGTTTACAGATTCTTACCCTGTTTTCCTGTTCAGCAAAATGCAGAGGTCTGATAATAAACCAATGGTTTTCTTCCTCAAAGTCTTCATTTCCCTCTCCAGATTTCACGTAAAGATAAAGGCAGCACGCGCAAAGTAACTTACTTTCTTTTTTTACTTAAACAGCCCTTTAATAAAAACCAAAACTCAACAAAACTTTCAGTCTCACACATTCCTGAGATGGTATTATTACCTTCAACAAAAAAATTAGTAGTAATTATTAAAAGTAACACCATCACCCCCCTGAAAAACCCCACCCGGAGTTGTTTTCTATGCTCTCAACTCCAAGAGCAAGAAGCGTCACCTCTATGTCAAAACACATGAAACCCCCCTGACCTGTACACACGGCAAAATGGCCTTACAGAAGCTGGGAGAAGACAAAGGCGGCTGCAGAAACAGAGAAGGTGGTGATACAGCTCATCCCCAGGATCAGAAGGTGACACCAACAGCAGCGAGGTGGCTGAAATAACCCCTCGCGCCCGCTGCTGAAAAGAACATTTCAGAACAGCGACATCAGGTAAAGCAGCTTCTTTTGAAAAAAGAAAGTGATCCAGGAGGTAGCTCCTTCCATATTGCAGGCGCTCACAGTAAACACCATATGGCCTGTTAATTTAATTAGGGAGAAGAAACCCCCGAAGTTTGAGATTTGACTTTGAAGGGTTTAAAACAAGTACGAGGAAAATTGCACAGGATACTCTACTAGGTTGTCTCGCTAGCTACATCCATCCTTCTGACCTGATTTAGCTGGTGGCTCTCCCCACACCACACCGCACCTCTAGGGGGCTGGTTTTATTATTTATTTATTTCAAGAAGCCCACTACCAGATGCGCACCACCTACACCGTTGGCACGGTTGCTTCCTAGGAAGACCTGGGTGGTCCACACTGGGCAACCAAGCCAGGGCAGGTCTGTATCACAGAGGAGGTAAGTGCACTAACTAACCTGACTTAAATGACCCGGTTGGCATCTGAGAAGATGGGTTTAACTGAATTTCTATTTTAAATCCTTCTCATGCACTGCATTGGCAGGTCCCACGTGTCAAGGCAGGATGGACCTCAAGGTGGAGGACAACCTGACAAATGCCAAAGAACCAGTGCTGAGACACAAAGTCTCAGGACAAGGCCATTCCCCACCTGTAAGTTTGCATTTGTAATCTTGAGGTCAACCAACCAAGCCCCAGCCCTTCCCAAAGATTTCTGTATCTAAAGACTCACTGTAGCATCTACTTCCAGACTAACAAGAGGGACTCTTTGCCCAGTGGAGCTGTGTTATCCAAGAAAGAAGCCATTCTCCTTTTTGACCATGTCTTGCTCCGAGGAGAGAGGAGAACATCCGGGATCTTGTCTAGCTAGAGTTCTGCACATATATATCTGTACTGCAACAGGAGACTGTGGCGCCACTGTCGTGCTGCAGCACCCTGACAAGTCTCAGCACGAGCTGCCCTGGGCTGCCCAGAGCATCGCTGGCAGGGAACAAGACAGGTCCTGTGGAAGTGGCTGCCGGGGCACCACCAAGAATGCGACAAAACTTACCATCTATGCAATAGCCTCACAAGCCCAAACGGCTGAGGCTTATGGGGCTTTGACAGGCTTTTGTCTTCACGAAGCCTGCTCAGGCCAGGCAGTAGCACATGATGCCTCAGGCATGGTGCTTTGAGGAACAACATCCTCCAGCGAGCTGCTCTGCCAGGAGCCACCAGCACAAACCCCATCAGTTGCAATGCTGCATAACCATACCCCTTTCAGGAGGCCCAGTGTGTCATACAGGAAACCCAGCGCTTCCCTACAGAGATACACGCTCTGACCAACCTCCAGGCTTGGGCAGGGCTTTGTCACCCAAGGTGCTCGGGCAGAAGCGCAGAGGACCTGAGCAGGAAAAGCTACACCTGATGTCTCCAGATGAGCTGCCACTCTCCTCCATTCCTGCCTGGCTCAAAGCAGGTCAGGGCTGTGTGGGCTGGTCCCTGCGCACAGGACAGGACCCACCTGAACTCCTCACTCCGTGCCTCTGCAGAACAGGTTCATTTTCAAGTCCTAGGTAGGGCACAAGAGATGCCCCCCTCACTCTCTCCTGTTACTAACTGCAGCACATCTCGCCTGGAGGCAAACCCAGGCTGCTCCAGGCCCCTCACAAGAGATTTTGGGGGGTTTGGGGTTTCACGCAGCCTGCTGCCCTGCGGATGAATTGTACCAGGAGAGAATCACGTTGTTCCTCTATTGGTGCGTAGTTTCTCTTCGGCTCCTCTCAACAGTTGACTACGCTCACAAATTAACAACCCACTTGTTCAATTACTCTTTCCTTTTCTATCCAGACTCAGGTTGTCATCTGCAGGTCTGTTTAATAGCTGTGCCACAGCAACATGCCAGAGAGCACACTTTCCCATTTTCTAGTTAAAAAAATAATAAACCCAAATAACCAAACATCTAAAGCCCAGCAGACTCCTTCCTGCCAGCAAGAAAACCTCCTCCCAGGACACTGCAAAGATTTAATTTACTACCAACTGCCCTCTGGTTATTTTACATTTATGGGGTGGGGGCTGAAGAAAGGAAGAAGGCAGGGAGAGGGTGTAATTAACTTTGCTTGTAAAATGTTCATCCCAGTTGTAACAGCGACTGGAGCCTATCGGGGGCTTAATAGATTTCAGGGTTTTGTTCCTTGTGAGTGCAGAAGTGTCTGTGTGGGGTGGGGGGAATAAAAAAGGGGGGGGAAACCCCCCATATATGTAAAAAAAGAAATCAATAAGTGGATCCTACTTCTTGCCACAACCCCATATGGAAGTAATCAAGCACAAGGGTGGCAGCTGGGGCCAGTAACAGTCACCTGCAGTTGAGGGACGTGGGGGTTTCGGATGGGTTTTTAATGCTAATTTCCTGGAGAAACAATGAGGGAGCGGGCGCAGAGCGGCAGCCGAGGGCGGATGAATAGGGACCAGCCGGAACAATGGCTGCACCTGGTGCTGGGAGCAGCGGCACAGAGCCGGCACGCGGCAACAGCGCACGGCACATCTGTTCCCCGCACAATAACCCGCTCCCCCCGACGCTCCGCCAGCATCCTAAGTAATACCGGGTCTTTAAACACTCACAGCTTGCCGCGGAGCAACAGGTTTGAGCTGTTTCAGTGTGCTCCTCCTCCTCCTCCCCTTGTTTGGGGCAAGCTCAATGATGGTTATCAATACTTTTGGGGCTTTCTCGAGTTGTTTCGGTCAAAGAGATGCCTTTGAAGAGGCTGGCTACGCAGCATCCTACTGTCAGGCCATGGCACCCTGCTGCTGGAAGAAAACTGACTCTGGCTTTGTAGCTTCCATGGGACTAGTCAGCAACTGAGCAGCAGATCTGCTACAGGGCTGGTTCTTCTAAATGGTCTTCTGGCCACCGGCGACTGTCCTCCTTCAGTGGCACAAGTCCTGCCACGGACAGGAAAGACGGGAGCCCTGCAGCCAGGAGCGCACCAAAGACATTCAATACACATTATTCTAAAGCCTTAAGCTTGGCTTATAAAAATGCCATTGTTCAGCCCAATAAAAGACATGATAGTTACACTTTAAAATGCTTTGAAACCTCTGAAATCGCTATTGTCCTTTTGGACGTAAACCGCCAACACACAAAGCGGCACTAAGGTCAAGGTCTTGCCTCAGAAAATTGCTTGCAGACCCAGGAACTGCACACAAGCTTCTAGACGCTTTGCTTCAACTGCGGGATCATCGCTCGCCAGTTCTTCCCAGCTTCTGCTCTTGCTCTAAACAAAGGTTTTTCTACCCTTTCCCTGAATGCTGCATGAATTAAGACAGTCTCCATCAGAAAAAGAAAAATTTGAACAGGCTCCCAGAGACCTGCAGTGATGTTGCCCCCAGGGACAGCTCTGGAGTGTCTGTCAAAACGCATTTCATACCTAGCTTCTAAGAAGCAATCCGACATGGAAGTAGTCACTAGATGCTAGGATAAAGGCAAGCTTACGATCTAGCCCAAAACAAGGATAGATAAGCCAGCATTTATTACAGGAAAAAACTCAACAGGCAACAGATTACGACCATCTCCTGTTCAGATTTAAGAACTAGCCAGTGTTGCCTTAAATCAGCTACATATGGCCAAGTCCTCAAATGACTTTATTCAGCTCTCCAGCTATACTATAAACATCGCACATGCATGTCAAACAAATCGGTTTTTGTCCAAATCCTAAAAAAAAATAAAACAGAGTTGGAAAAAAAACAAGAGGCCACCTGGCTCGCCCATCCCAGCGGATAACCATGGGAGAGCGCTGCCTCCTGCAAAGTGCTGCTGATGGTTACTGCCTTCGCGGGTCAGGCTGGGGACCGAAGAGCTGCTTGCCTTGCAAACTCAGCTCCCCAAGTCAAACCGAGCTCTCGCCCTCCCACTTGTCTCCCAGTGATAACATCTACAAGCCAAAATCCGCGGTGACACACGTGTGACCAAGCCCTGTAAAGCAGCAGTAAAATAATTTGGGACTCCCACTTGAACCAACAAACAAGGCAGCAATAACATAAACCCCGATCTCGGGGGGACACTGGTCCTCTATGACTAAGAGGAATAAAACAGAAGGAAAAAAAACCACCCAAACCAAGAGCCTGACCCATGGTTCATGGGAGAAAAGCTCCCTTTGCTTTTGGCTTCAGCGGGTTTAAACAAGCCTCTGCAAAGACCAGCAGATGCAACTTGCAAAAATAGCAGCATCTTGGAAGTAAGCAGGGGCCGTGGCTCCAGTCCCTGGGCAGAGGAACCCGACTTGGCAGCACTGTTTTGGCCTTTTCACTATTAAATGGAGTTTCTGCTCTGTTCCTCGGGGCATTCCCTGTGTAACAGACTTCTCAGATTAACGATTTCTTCTCCTTGCCTTTAGCAATTCTGCTCCTTCCTCAGACCCTTCAAATCCTTCACTTGGCTTACTGCACTTTCCCGTTGGCAATATTTGCTCAAACTACCTTTGCTTTAACCCTTTTACCTTGTTTCTTAACACTGGGATCTCTTAGTTTTGCATTATTTGCAGGTTTCTCTAGCCAGTGGATGTGCTGGGGCAGGAATACCCGGCTGCGGAGGACCCACAATTATTTAGGTGAAGCCTAGGTAGTCCCAAAAATCAGACTAAACATCTCTGTATTAATAGTGAAAATCACATCATCCAGCAGACAATTCAGGGGGTGGGGGGGGTAAGAAAGAAAGAAAAAAAGAAAAAGAGTCTTCACTTGGATGTGCTACCCCATTTCTATCCTATTATAGAAACTGGCCACGAAGTTTCAAGCCGCCCTCTTCAAAATACAACCACCTCTCTCACCCAAGCACTCAGGTCGTCAGACACCCCAAATCCTTTCCAAAAATAAAGGAACCTGAGAAGAAAAAAGGTTTCCCGCAGCACTTGAGCAAGATACCAGTAAATTAGTTGTTTAATGGCCAAGTCACGCTGCCTCGATGCCGGCAAAACTTCCGTTTGCTTAATCAGAGCCCGACCTGCAAGAGACCGCAAGAGCAGATGCTCCAACGCGGCGCTGCATCCGCAAATTCGGGAAGCCTTTGGGAGAGCCGCAGCAGAGGAGCACCGCTCTTCGCTTTTCAGATGCTGTCACACTCCGTATGGCTTTGCTGGAGATTTTCTGGTTTTCATCCCTCTTTGTGCTGGTGCACTTTGAGACGCTGAAGTTGCGGAGCATTAGGCAGCACAGCTCCTCCTGCCTCCCCTCCATAGAATCATAGAATCATCAAGGTTGGAAGAGACCTCCAGGATCATCCAGTCCAACCGTCCTCCCACCACCTATTACCCACTAAACCATGTCCCTCAGTACCACATCCAACCTGTCCTTAAACACCCACAGGGACGGTGACTCCACCACCTCCCTG
>VWZZ01001246.1:384852-395313 GCA_013399095.1 Psophia crepitans
GTGAAAGTGCACGAAGGAGGGGGGGGGGGGGGGGGGTGGGTGTGCGCATATGATTAAAATACACATGCAGGATCAGGAGATTACAATGGAATAAAAGAAAATACAGTCTGCAGCCCAACAGTGAAAATATATAGGGCAGGGAGGCTTGTTCTGGTATCACAAAATTGATCCAAGAGATTTAGATGCTGGTAGCATCAGTTGCTGCTCGAGCAGTGCAAAGACAAAAAGGGAGCAGCCTCTGCCACAATGCAGAGCAGCAGTGAAAACACAGAGAAAATCAAGGAAATTTGGGAGCTGATGGAAGAGATCCGTCTCTGCAGATTTACCCCCCCGACTTTAATATCAGCAATGAGAGTAAGGCTAAGCACAGCGGAAAAACGCATTCTGTTAAAATACACAAAAACCTTCCTGCTTTTCCATTTCCCCAGAAAATGCTGAATCCCAGCCTTCTGCTCACGGGGGAGGGGGTGGGAACAAAAATAAGAAAAAAAAAAAAAATAATAAACCATTCCATAGCAACATAGAGCGAGCTCTAACGCAGCTCTCCTTAGAGAGAGTTTAGTATTTTTTCAGCTGCAGAATCCACGCATGCAGCCGGCTCCTCTATTGAAGTTTTCCCCCAGCAGAGCCACTGCAGTCGACCGGAGGCAGGCTGGGTGGCGAAGCGCTGCGGACGCCGCGGCTCCCACCCTCTCCCTCTACCTGTGCTCAAGGTTGAGGCTCTCCCCAGATGGCCGGTGAAACCCGCATCGCTCTTTAAACCTACTTGGCAGCATGGCAGGCGAGCACCCCCCCCGAGCATCCCCCACCGCCCCAGATACGCTGCACCCTACCCAGTCCCGTTTAAAAACAGACCCATCTATGGCTTACCCTAAAGAGGAAAGTTGCAACGATCCAGCTGCTGTTGAATACACCTAGTTTCTTTGAAATATAAATAAAAGCGCTCTTCCTCCTCCTCTGCTCGTGATCTTCGAGCGCAGCCGGAGCCCAGCCTGCCTTCTCCTTTCATTAGCTGGACATGTGTCAGGTCCCGCACATCTGCGATTTCTCACTGCCTGGAGCCGCCTGTCCGATTCCAGGGAAACACAGATGGATCCCAGATGGGAAGGTCCTGCCAAACAGACCAGCTCTCCACCTTGCCAGAATACCCAGCTTAGAGGCACACACCCTCGGCTCCCTGCCTGCTCCCTGCCTGCGCCGCGCTGCTGCCAGGCTGCTCGCCAGCTGATGTCACCAAGCACACACCTACCAGCGCCTCGCAGCCGGGCTGACATTAACTTGTTAAATACACGTAATTTGTTTATGGCCGGCAATAACAGCGAGACAGCGGCGGGGCGGTGAGAGGAAAGGAAGGCTTCGCCGACACAGGCGCAGCGGGTCGTTTCCACCGGAGCGACCCTCCCGAAATCAGCTCTGCCTTACGCAGCGCCAGGTGTAAATCAACCTTCAATTTTGAAATCTGGATAAGCCGTTGGGTAAACTAGCGAATTAATTTTCTGAAGGTTTCCTCATGCGCGTAAATCTTCCCCATAAACTCCCCTCCAAGCCCCAGCGCCAGAGTTTGCAGCGCTGGAAAGCTGGCATGTGTTAGCAATTAGAAGCAACAACAAGATAACAAGATACTGATGTTGCAAGGGTACCAAATGAGGACTGGAAAATTCAAAGGAAGAGCAATTAAATGTGTAACATTACTCGGATCGAAGAGGAAGTGTTAAAGGAAAATGTAAATCCGGGATGTTTTATACGGGGAGCAAACTCCGCCAGGCGTCTCACAGCAGCGTGGGAGGCTGGTAACAGAAACCCGCTGGACACAACCCCGCTCGCCCATCTTTTTCCCCCCACCCTAACGCACAGACGCCGTCTCTCAGTCACCTACAAACCTCCTGTTAGTATTGAATAGCCGCTCCCCAACGTGCAGTGTGAACAACAGATATTAACTGGAGGCCCCTGACTAATCCCATCAGCCCAGCGCCATTCACCGCAAGCCGGGCGCTGGGGAAACACGGATTTACACACAGCATTCCTCGCCACGCAGTCGGGCGTCCCTGGCTGCCTGGGCTATTGCCCCGGAGAGGCGGCACCCACCCCTCCAGTTATGGCCCAAACCATCCTCCTCCAGGCCATCCTCCTCCCAGCTCCCATAAAACCAGTTGAGGAGAAAGCAGCGACACTTGCGTTTTGCTTGCGGACCATGTACAGCCACAATTTAAGACCTCAGTGGTGACTCCAGTCCATATTTCTCCAAGCTGAGCATGGTCGGGGCTCGATATAATCCTTTCCAGATCTTTGCAGGACACACCACCTCTCCCCTCCAGCTACTTTTTGGAGAACCAGAGACCTACACACCGTGCCGGGACAGCACACTAAAAGCCTGCCATCGCCCAAGCCGCGGGACGCTTGTTTTTCAAAAGCCCAGAAATCACATGAGCTGGATTCTCCACAGCTGCTGGAAGCGTGACGGGGTATTTACTCACTCACAGGGAGCAAAACGCTTCTTTTTATGAAATGTCCAATGCTTTGGTAGGCTACTGCCCACCGCCAAGCCACGTCTATAAACCTTCTAGAAGGACTGCCCCGTGGCAACCTACTTAATCCTTCACCCCCGGCTTCTCTGCCTCTTCCTCTTTAATTAGTTTAAGGTGCCTCTACTTCCCTTTGGGAGGGGAAAAGGCTGTAAAGGGAGGAGGAAAAAATAAAGTGCTTTAAAGGAAATATTAAAAAGCATCCTGTGAGCAGGCACCGCATACATTCGTGAAGACATGGGCCATGTTTTCCTCCCGCAGAGGACAGGCCCCCCAGCACAGGCAGGATGATAACTGGGGGAGGCATTTGAGTAGGAGACCTCCAGCCGTCGCAGCAGCACGTGAAGCTGCTGCAGCAGCCTTGGCCGGGCGAGCACATCGCTCGGAGCAGGGCAGAGGACGTGCAGATTTGCAGCTACCCTCCCACCTCCAAACCTCAACGAAGAGCAGAGATTTCACACGCTTCAGTTAAAAAAGGGGACTCATACCCGAGCAGCAGCGCACAGATACCGGCTGTGCCCTGCAAAGCGATGCTCGGGCAGCAGAGCGGGTTGGGGACGGGCAGACGCTGCAGGCAGATCCACCGGCACCTCCCGGCACCCGCTGCTTTCTGCGCCCCAGTCCCAGCTAGGCACGTCAATAAAACATTTCATCTCAGAAAGTTTAGCTTGCTGGGGCTTCTGACGCTTTTGATGAAGGTTGCGCAAAATACTAAAGCTCTCCATATTTCATAAGCCAAGATGGAAAAATCATCTCTAAATTGTACAGACAATGAAGAGAGACAAGCGGCTCCATCAGCACCAGAATTAAAGTTATTTTCCTATGGACTTGCATCTCATGATTTGCTCCCCGGCGCCTCGCACTGTGAGGTCCCCAACAGGAGCCCTCCCCAGCCGGGGTTGTCCCGACAGCGGTGGTTGTCATGTGGATTCTCTGATGTCTTATAAGGAGCAAGCTCATGTTGCAGCTTTGCCCCGAGCGGAGATGGTACCAGGCAGATGGATGCAGCCCTAGGCTTAAGGCATTAAGCATCAGACATCACTGTGCCCTGTCCAGCCCTGTCCCGACATCACCAAATCAGCCTGAAACCAGCCAGTGAATTCAAAAGCTGGCCTTGGTAGGAGCATGAGAGAAGAGGGGGATGCTGTATGATGAACAGGGGTGGCTCAGGAGATGGAGCCAGGGAGCTGCCAGGTCTCTGGGTCAAGTCATCAGAGAAAGCCCTCTTACAAGGTACCTGGGATGGCCTGGGGCTTAGGGGCTTTTTTTTTTCAAAATCAGTGTCTAGCACTAGATGTTCCCTCACCTTCTTTTTTAATTATATTTTAAACTTAAGGATCTCAATAGCTTGTACACATTTCACTTTACATAATCCTCAACTATGACAACTGGGCTGTTAACTTCCATTTGTCACCCCATGGACAAGTAAGTCTTCTCTCTGAAATTTCTACTATTGTAGGTTGTAAAAACAAGAACTCAGGTCACCCCAAGCATTTTAAGTATAGTTACAGTGACTTGACCTTATAAACCTTCACAAAAACATACATGCTCCTTGTCATGGTGTCCACAGGGCAACTTCTACCCAAACCCCAACACCCTCAGGAAAGACATCCCCACTTCCAGCTGGGGTTAGGGCAGGAATATACCAGATCTCATGGCTCAGTCTCAGAGTAAGGAGATGCACGTGTGTTTTGGGCTCTCAAGGTGCAGAAACTAAAGGTGGGGACACCAGGGAGCCCTGAGTAGAAGCCACTGCAAAGCCTCCTTTGAAAGGCTCGTGCGTTGTACCTTGAACATGACCTGTGTACCTAAGCTTGCCCAAACTATGACCCACACCTAAGCTCACCACTGGCAGAGGCAGGTCTGTGGAGCCGCAGGCAAGCCTGCCAACAGCAGCCAGTTTCTCCGGTAGCGCCGAGGCAGCAGCTCCCGTGGCTGCACACCGAGCCAGAAGTTATCCTGCACACCACACCTTGCTCGGCCACCGCCTCTGCAAACGGAGCAGGGGCAAGCGGAGGCAGGGCACTAATAGAAGACACTGAGATATGTCTTCTATGGACCTTGAGCCGCATCTGTACGTAACCAAGAGGTTACCCTGCTCCCCAAATACGCATTAAAATAGATTTTGTAACCCAGACATCACCAGTACAGTGGAAGGAAGGAGGACTGCAGGCAGCACGGCGGACACTGCTTTTCCCAGCTCACCGTCTCAATCTGCTCCTGCTTTCTTCTCATGGGAATGTTCCATGGAAAGAACGATGCAAAGTTTGAACACTGGGAGCTATTGATACCTGCTGCTAAGTGTGGTTTCTGAGGAAAGTGAGGAAATCTGAAGAATTTTTCCAGTTTCCAGTGGAATTTTTATGCCTATCACAGCACATCGCCACAACAAGCAGAAGACACCCAAACTACTTCTGAATTCTCTTCAATTCCACCCATATTTCATGACACGCCGTGGCTTTCTATTTTTGCCTGCTGTGTTCTTACCTCGGAACGAAGCTTCCCTTGTATTCACGGCAAGCCTTTGCCTTTTTAAGTTGATCACTTTCCATTGCACAGAAAACTTAATCCAAGCGCACCGAGGCAGCCAAAGCCATTTATCAGGCTAAGTGGAAACCGTAAATTCATGCTAACTGGAATCTGATGGAAACCAATTGGGATCCTCCTCCTCCTCCAAGCACAGGTCTGGCAGGAAAGGCAAACATTTTACTGCCTTACTTACAAGCCAGCGGAGCCAAGAAGGGACTGCTCCCTTCAAGCGACGCTGGTGGGGTTGCAGAGGAGGCTCGCTGACTTGAGTTCAAGCTCAGCAGACTGAGGCATGCACCCCCTCCGCCCCCCCAATGGAGATTAGACCTCTCCATTCCTAGCAAATTTATCACGTTTAACAAACATCCTCTTTTCAATACGTCCATTATTTAAATTAGCACATGGCAGATTATGTTAACAAGCTTAATTTGTCAAGTAAATCTAATCATATTGCCTCCTACTACACCAGTAGTGTTTGGCTTTTGTGCCATTTTAAGACTGCCCAGAGAGGGGAAAAAACATATTAAAAGTTGGCCTGAACCGAGCTGGCAGAATTTACACCCAAAACAATTATGATCAGATATGGCGAAAAAACAGTGGGAGCAAAGGTGTAGCAAGGAATTAAGCACAACCTAAAGAAGTTACTGAAACTTTACACTGATTTAGGGCTGGGGAGCACCTAACGAAAGCTATCTTATTCCTGCTATATGACAGCATATATAAGGAAAAAAACACCCAGGAAGTGATGTCCCATCCAAAAAATCCTCCCCAAAACAACACACCAATTCCTAAATCAAACACCCTCGCTCTGATTAGAAATCCAAGCCTCTGTAGCTGTCAAGGGTATTTAAACCAAACACAGAAATATGGAAAAAATGAGTAATCCTATTTGGAGAGAGTAAAACCCAGCCTGCAGAGGATTAAGTCTAGTCCAACAGCTCTGCAGCTTGACAATATTTTCCAGATCAATAGCAGTGTCGTTCAGTTCGATTACAGAGATTCGTTAAACCAAATACATCCACTCCCCTCCGACTGGAATTGCGGTAACTCTCACCTTTAATTGCCCGGCTCCCCAGGCGGGGATCGGGAGCAGGTCTGCTTTGGAAGCCGTGGTGCTGGAGCTCTCTGCTGGCTCGGGCACCTCCCTGCTACTTTAGAAAACCCAGTTACCTAAATCTAACAGTTTTACGAAGTCCTTACAGGGCCGTTCCCTTTAGCGTGTGTTTATGGGGCAGACAAGCTCTGCAGGCAGAAATCCTCCCTTTTCCAGGGAGATGATGTGCTTTGAGAACTGCATCCTGGATCACACGCCCCGCTCTAGGCTCCCAGTGCTCCCCATCTCCTCCCCTATGGAAGATCCTTAACAATTAAAAAAGCACACGTTAAAGCTTATCAAAGCACGACTTGTCAACATTTGCTCTCATCCCATAAAGGGCAGCATTTACAAACAAATATACGGGCAATAAAACGCACGCGATGGATCCCTACAGCAGGGGCATAACACCCCAGCCTGCTTCCTGCGCCGGCGACTTCCCTCCGTGGCTGTAAGCTCTTCCTCCCCCCTGATAACAGCTTTTCTTTATCTTGGGCTCCTTTAACAGGATCCTTTCCCCCTTCATCCTGCGCTTCCTTCCCCTCCAGACCCTAGGACGGTGCTGTTGGGACTCTGGTCCTTGCCTGGCCTGCCAGAGGAGGTGATAACTCCCATCTCACTGCCTAGCCACATCCTGGCGTCGGACAGGCACCAAAGGAGGTTTATATTCTCAGTAATTAGTCGTCACTAACCTGGTAACTTCGATTATTTTTTTTTTTAATAATCTAAATTTCTCACCCAAACCACAGCTCGCCTTTAAAACTCTTAAAAAAAAAATCCTCAGCTGTTACGTGCGTTCTACCCAGTAAAACCACCAGTTCGGGATTTTAACCAGGGCTTTCCAGTAGCATCCCAGTTTGTTGGCTCTGCAGGTTTAGCACTGAACAGAGCTCCTTCTCTTTCTACTTTGCCAAAACAATAAGAAAAAAAAAATTTATGTTTTAAACGGGTTTTTGGGGGGAGTTTTTATTTTTTGGGGTTTATTTTTATTTTTTCATCATTTTTCTTTGCAAAGCCCATCCTTGCCAGCTCCCTCTTCTGCGGCCAGTTGGTCCTTTGGACTTAACAAATGGTGGGTTTGGGGAAAAAAAAAAAGACAAAAAAGAAAAAAAGAAAAAAGAAACAACCCAGCGCAGCCCGCAGCCCTCTGCGCCTGGCCCGGCATTCCAACTCTCCGCTCCCGGCTCCACCAAGTCTGATTTAGTAGCACTGCTGGGAGCTATTAGTTTACGAAAGAACCAGCACGCCCACCCAAGCGCAGCCGACTGCGAGAGGCTCCTCTTACACCGCTGCCATGTGCCTTTCATTCTGCCCGGAGGAGTCAGAAAGGTTGCGGTTTCGCTTGGGGCGGGAAGCCAAGGAGAAACCAGCGCGGTGGCGGCGAGCGAGGAGAGAGCGGAGGTCAGGCGGAGAAGGGCTGGATTTCATCCACACCCCGGTGCTGCCACATGAGAAAGTATTAATTAATGGGATGCTTATTAAGAGAGTTCAGCCTCCATGCAGATCTTCCTTTTATTCTGCCTGTTGCTCCTCGTTGCCATCGCCTCTAACCACTCCTCCTTCCTTTCTCTACCCCGTGCTACCACCATGCTTTTCATCTCTTTCTTCGCCTTATTTCCGCTCCCCTTCTCCACTCCCTGCTCCCACCATCTCCCAACCCTTTGCCTGCCTCCATCCCTTCCCTGAGAGCACGGAGAATCACAGAATCACAAGGGTTGGAAGGGACCTCGAAAGATCATCTAGTCCAACCCCCCCTGCCAAGGCAGGGTCACCTAGAGCACATCACTGAGGAACGTGTCCAGTCGAGTTTTGAATGTCTCCAGAGAAGGAGACTCCACAACCTCTCTGGGCAGCCTGTTCCAGTGCTCTGTCACCCTCACGGTGAAAAAGTTTTCCTTACGTTAACCTGGAACCTCCGGAAGAAGCCCCAGCATCCCCAGTAGTCGATCCTGAAGATCGGCATGGTCAAGCCCAACCATCATCAGCCCACGCTATCTGCCATGGGTGTCTGCTCCCTGCCTCTGCTACCTCCCCAGAAATTAAGCATGGCTCAGCCACTAAAAAACACATGGCTTGGGGAACCGAGAGGCTATTCTGCCTCTTCTCCCAGCAAGCTGTGGAGATGCTTGTCTTGGTGCTGGGAGAAGGAAGGCAAAGCACACGGCTTGCTAGCCACAGCTTCACACTGCATTGGTGTTACAAGGCAGAGAGAGCCCTTGGGTGCTGCCCAGAGCCCCCAGCCTCTGGGTCAGGCCCCCAGCCCCACGCAGGATGAGGCTCACGAGCTGCAACTGCGTGAAATGCAGAAGAACGAAGCGTTAAGCATAGGAAGGGAAAACCAACAACCAGCATGGGTTACATGTCCCACCAGCTCTCCTCTTGGAGACAGAAATAACAGCAAGACTAAGTGACATGGGTGGTAGCATGCAAAGCCTTCTAACAGCTGCCAAAATTTGGCCAGTTCATTATGCAAAAAGGCATATTTTGGATGTAGGATAGAGTTAACTTCCCAAAACTGAAGACTAGTTCTGTGGTGGAAGAGGCAGGGAGAAATGAAAGGAGAAAACAGTCAATGCAGCATCATTTTGGCGTCATTAGGGTTTTGAGATTCTCCAACTGGTTTCTATTAGGATTGCATCCGTATTTGGGTGCCTACACAAAAGGGGAAAAATAAAGGGAAAAATTCATTTCCAGAGGTACAGAGCAACCAGGTTCCCTCCCATGCCTCTGCGATTCCACCACTTCTGGGGTGCTTAGACACGGCTCGAGGAGGACCAGGCGCAGTGAATGAGGACCTGAAACTTTATTACCTTCAACTTCTGTTGGAAGCAGAGCCTATTTGCAGATTTACAGCTCGTGTCAACAGGAAGTTCATGTTTACAAGTTTCCAGGAAAAAGAGCCAGCATTCCTGTCCTAGGCAATAGCTCGGTGGGGACGCTGTCTCACGTGGGGGTTCTTGGATTGGTATGCTGGACAGGAATGAGTTTTAGCCATGTGAAACATCCAGACAAAAAGATAAAGCTATGAAAAAAACCTGAAGGCCAGAAGGAAAACCATAATTCAGCAATTTGGTGGAAAATACACAGCAAGATCTCATAGCCATGTCTGGAAAAATAGTTTTGTAGCATCTGGGATTCACACTTCAAAGAAACAGAAGAATTTTAAGAGGATGAAAAACTATATTCAGGCGCTAACATGAATTTTTCTCCTCTGGTCCAAATCCCTTGTCATTCGCATTACACTGTTGCTCCAAGGGTCAGCGGCCAAGCTCAGCCCACAGCCACACCAAGGTGGCCCCTTCCCTCCCAACAAGCGCACGCATGGGACCATTGTGGTGTCCAGTGGTGCTGCTGGATCCACCAGGACCCACCAGGATCCATTCTTCCCCCCCCCCGACGAGTTCAACCCCAGATCAAGCCCCGTCCTCTCTGCAGCCACCAGCGACCAGAGGGGTTTGGGCGATGGTGAAACCACAGCCCATAACCAGAACGTTTAGACAGCGGCAGCTTGCTTGAAGCCTGAAGCAGTGCCATGCCAGCTGCAGAGCACATCTCTGGCAGCAGTGCCACCTCGAAGCCTTCCTGGTAGGAAAAAGCAGAAGGCTGGTTTGCAAAGGCACCAGCACCCTGCGCATCTCTGCAGACAGCGTCAGTGCAGCAGCTGGTACGCTGCTAATTCACACCCGAATTTCGCAGCAACTTCCCCATGCAGAAGAGTCACGTTGTCAGAGGAAAACTTCGAATACTAAACCTTGAGCTGAGAACACCATTTATTGCCTTCAGAAACAGGCCCAGGCAGAAACAGCCTTGTCTTAAAATCTTCCCCTTCCATATGGTTATTGAGAAAACCCCCAAACGCAAACAAAAAACCCAACCCTCTTTCAAAAATTACACAAAACAAGACGACATCGGGACAGCCAAAGGTCAAGCAACCAGCACTCTACCGGGATGCCAAAGAATCATATTCAAATCAGTAAATATTTATTTAGACCATGTTGTATGGTTTAGTAAATACAATTACAGGGTGCCTAGGGCGGTTTCTGATCTCCTGAGCACTTTTTAGTCCCAGGAAAAGTTTCTGTCTTGACCAATGGATGTTTTCCAACAGAAGAATAATTCAATCAGAAGATTCTTCTGAAACAAACTCATTCAACAATACACAACAGGTACAGAAAATCAAGTCTCAAAAAAAAAAAATACAGCTTGCTTCTCCCAGAGAAACAGCCGACAAAACCCAGGCTGACAAAGCAAACAACCCACCTAGCCTTAAAAACTTTAAAGATTTAACATGCAAAAGCTCGAGACCAACCCAGCTAG
>VWZZ01001246.1:395841-408636 GCA_013399095.1 Psophia crepitans
AGAAGTGAAACGTCTGTGTGTTGAAGAATTAACACACGCACAGGGGAAAGAGGAAGAGGCCAAAAATTACCTTCAGTCCTAAACTCTGATTTACTAAACTTGAAACTTCAACAGCTGTCAAGTTCGTGATTTTCTACACCATGAGTTATATATATATATATTTATATATATACAAAAAATAAATCTCAGGGGAAAGAATAAGAAAGAAACATCTTCATTTTTAAAAAAGCAATAATAAAAACCTGGAAGAGGAGATGAGAGAGAGATGTTCACCAGCGACGCTTCTCCACAGTGGGGCTGGATTTGATGGCACAGGCAGTTAAAAGGCAGCAGTCTGGAAATAGCTGATTTGATTTGGCTGTGTAACTACTGAGAAAAAAAAATAAATAAATAAACCAGCACGAGCATACACTTACTTCCTCTTCATTTCCTTAACCCTACCCAGAGCCGTTACTGAGGTGAAGCCGTGTTTATGGCAGGCGATTCAGCTTCGGGGCGCGCTCTGCCCAGGTGAAGTACCAGGTTGTGGGGCTGCTCTTAACTTTTCCCAGCTGTGTTTTGCTGCCGGTCCTGAACGTCCCCACCTGTCTCTGCAGATGGAGCAGCTGCAGCTAAAGGCAAACACGCCGCCTGCCGCAGCCCTGCCCGGCGGCGCCGGGGACCACAGCTCCGGCAGCAGCTCCTGCCCTACCCAAGGCCGTATCGGTATTTGGGTTATAAATGTTGCCTTTGTGGTTACTAACCTGGTCGCTTTGAGTCTAACCTGAAATGCTGCACGCTGAGTTTTGAGTTCAGCACGACTCATTTATGTATGGCTAATGACCACGGTCAGCTTTGCACTCACCAGCCACCAAAAAGAGCAGGGTAGAAGAGATGAGCGACCACCATCGGATGCCCCAGCCGTCATACAACTAGTTGCATCCTCGTGCAACAGCTTTGGGTCGCACCGACCCAAGCAGGGCTCCTGGTGGGACCCACCCAGCCCGGACGGGTGCCAGCATAGCAGGCTGCTGCTTCTGCAGCATCACTGCAGCTGGGCCCAGCCGCCACGGTGGGTTCCTGGCACCCCAGTTTGCTCTGCTCGGCGTAGGGGAAGGCAAACCACGTGTGCTGTTAGCTGCTCCTGTTTGACCTGATGCTCCAAGCTATAGCACGAGTACTTTGAATTTTACTTCTCTGTAGGCCTAGAAAAATAGATGACAAATACATACCCTCTAGGGAACGCCATTATGAGCTGAGCAAGAGTATTAAAACTGTTGTTTGAGGGATTTTTACAGCAGCCATTTCAAATAACACCTCTCTTCAAGTTAATACTACAGTCTGAGCAGGCTTCTAGTCCAAGAGTTCATTCTTCTTCTTGAAGACTTTTTTCAACTAAACACAGTGTGATACATTTACCTGATAAGCAGTGCTACTTCAGCATTTCTCGGCACCATTTTCCGCAAGTCCTTGTTCAGCGATACCAATATTTATATTAGGAACACAAGAATATGCAACTATGAGACTACAAACTGTAGAGACAGAGAGTGCACTTAAAAACACCCAAACAAAACCACTTCCCAATAGGCTCCAAACGTCTGGCCGCTGCAGCATCAGCAAAAGAAGCTATCTGTTACTTAGCGGTGATTTTTGAGTCGAACCTAATTCACAATTGTAGCCATACGAGAAAAAAAAATAATCCATGAGATGTAATAAACTTTTGGAAGAAAGGAGATAATTTGAGGGCAAAATCTTGCAAAAACAAAGTGCCAGGAATTTAGGTTCGAGAAAGCCTGTGGGGTCAACTTCTGATTATCAAAGATCTTTGTGCAAATCAGAAGCTTTTCCTGCCTCCTTGTTCCAGCACATGGAAAAGCTCCAAACTCAGCCCCTAAGGTTCACAGCAAGGACAGAGGCTGTTTAACACCAGAGACGGGGTGTTTGAATGATAATGCAGTGCGGGACGTGCAACCCACAAAAATTCTTCCATGTGTTCACGAGTTGAGTCCACTCAAACCAACATTTGTAAAAGCTCCTCTTGGGTCCCATTTCTGAACACCCGCACCCTGCGTCTCCTGGGTACTCGCCTCCCACTTGCCTCGGCCGTTTCACAGCGCATCTCTGCAGGCAGAGGTTTCCTATGAAAACGGAGCGTGGCGTGTCTTCCTGACCCATGCAGAACAGCTAATCCCAGAGGCGCAATCCTGATTTAATGAGGAAACAACAGGATCTTTGATAAAGCCTATAAATTTTATAAAAGCCCTACTAAAACATTCCTTAGTCTCTGGGACTGGATCACGGACCTCTGAAATGAATTTTGTACGCGCCTATCTCAAGCCGTGTAGCGTAACACGCGGCAGGGAGAGCAGACTGCTCACCCTTGTTTGCAAGACACCGTAAAATCTGTAACAGCGCTGGAGGCAGATTTCCCATGCCAATTGACATCTGCGAGCCACCCCTTCAACAAAACGTCGCATCCTCTGCCTGCTGGAGGAGCCAGAAGACACCACGATCTCCAGCTCATCCAACTCACCGTACACCTCCTGCATGTCAAAAATAGGACCAACCGTGGTAACGCTGACCTCTCCCCAAGAAAGTGGACCAAAACCACCAGCTGCCTTCACACAGACCAACGGACAGCTGGGAGACGGCAGGAACTTTGTCAAAGCCAACCTGGGCTGCAGTTGAGCTGGTGACTTCCAAGTTGAACCTTCAGGCCTCTGCAAAACTGAGAATCAGTGCCAGCTTTTGCATTAAAAAGCCCATTACATTTTAAAACAATTCCTCGTTGCAACTTAGGTGTAGAAAACCACTTTACACTGTACAGAAATCCTCAGACACTTGTTTTCTGACCCCACAAGACCTTGCTCCAGCACCAGGGAAGAACCCAATGGACTGACATTTCAACACTTTCTTTTACCCTCAAGTATAAACATGCAATTGCTGAGAAAGAACAGTGATGCTCTGACCTGACACAACCAGTCGTGTCGAGGGATAATTCCTGTGCTGTATCAGGGACTGGAATTACCAGAGCTTTGCCAACAGCTTAATGAGATGGAAACTCACGCTCCCACTGCCAGGATTTGTTTGTCGGAGTATAAACTATTTAGATGCCCTGAATATTTTGCTTCTATGTTATAAAACAGGTGTGAAGAGGTGCATCTCCATTCACAGAGCCACCGCTCGGAGAAGCACAGCCACCTGGCCAGTACTGCTGATGATGGATTTAAATTCCTGCCATGCTGCGTGTATGCAGGCAGATCCGTCCGATGGCTCATCCTCTCCTCGGCTGTTCCTGCTCATCCACAGATTCACCCCACACTGGAGAAGCAGAGTCAGCATGGAGAAGGCACACAGTCGCCTGAACAAGCCCACGCATGCCACTGCTTCTCCTCTCATCTGGGTTTTTTTGCTTTTCTTTGGGGCTACCTGGAGAACCAGCATTGCCCTGGCCGTCAGACAGGGCGGACCAGCAACAGCTGGAGAAATCCTGCTCAGAGGAGCAGAAAAAGCAACTTGCTGCAACATTCTGCTGAGGGAGGCTTTGTGCAGGGCAGAGCGGGGTGGTCGGTGGATTTGGGGAGGCACCAAGGCACCGCTGCAGCCCAGCATGGGGAGATGCCTCTCCAGCGGCTGTTCCTTACAAGGCTCGCTCACAGGTCACCCAACACAGGAAATACTCCTGAAATAACATCGGGCTTTCATCGAACGGGGCTCTCAGAGCCTGGCTGGTGGCTGCCTCACATCTGCCCAGAGTCCACCTGAAGCAGAACCAGCTCCATGCGATGCTGCCAGGCTCTCCAGGGCTTCCTGGGCCACCTTACAGCACCAGGAGCACCGGCAGGACAGTAAAAGCGCAGTGCTGGTGGGAACGGAGGCAATCCTTACCGACACAGGTGAAAGGGAAAGCAGAGACCCTATGCCAGCTGAACTGTCGTGCACAGGATCCGTGAGATCGAAGGCAAGAATTTCTGCCTGGACCAGACCCCGGTCTCTGACTGACAGAAAAGCCACCGCACTGACAGAGGGTCAAGGAAAACAGGAGACGTGGTAATCAGTGTTCAGAAGTGTCTGAGTCTACAAACGATATTTTTGTGAGCGTATTTTACCATAAAAACATAACAAATGTCATTCCATTACCTTTATATTAAACTTAGCTTTCTTAATTAAAGGTACAGGGCTCAAAGGAAACTGCTGTAATTACTCAATGGGAAATTAAACCTGATGATCATGGCAGCTGCAGTGACTGAAGACTTAACATTTAAATAAAACTCGTAGCAGGCAAATCAAGAAACATCTAAAAACTACCTGCCCAACAGTTTCTGTGCTGTGATTGTTGTTTACCCATTCACATGCACAAAGAGGTTTTACTTTTCCTCTTGCTAAAATCAGTACTACACAAGGGGAAAAAAAAAAGGTTCACCCAGTGAGACAAGTGTATGGAAGAAGAAAGGATGGACAGGTGCCTCTGAACATTTTGGGAGTACCGCAGTGCAAAAGCAGCGCAAGGCCAAGCAGGTGCAGGTATGGGTGGCAGGGAGGGCAATGCTAAAATCAACGTGGGCACCGGTCACCGCCGCTGCTCCCTGTGCAAGGTCCTCATCCACAGGCTTTCCAAAAGAGGGGTATCTGCTGCCGTCCAAGAGTCTTCCTAAGAAGATTCCATCAAATTAACTTCTAGGTGCTCAGCATACCTAGACACAGTGGGCTGACCACACTCTCAGAGAGAAGAAATCACCCCTGAGGGGAGAAAAGGCCCTGATCATAATATTCTGAAATCTGGAGACTCGCATGGACTAAGCTGTAATCTGGATCCAGACCTCTTGTGCCAGAGGAATAAATGATCAGTAGATGGATATAATGATCAGTAAATGGATATAGACAGTCCAACAAAAATTAAACTTTGCACGATACCGACTTGCAGTCCCTGATAGCCCACAGGCAGATCCGCAGGCTCTGTGAACAAGCTACTGCCTGTGTCTAAACTCTCACTCCTCCCTTCTGCGTACAGCTTTGTAGGTGAGGGAGAAAAGGATGCACGGATGACAGCAGGGACCAGATGAAGGACATGCTCTGGCCTCTGTGCTTCTCCATCCCACAGCTCTGAACCATTTCAGATCTGTGAAGGTCCCTGGGATGCTCTCCCAGATCTGCTAAACTAGTTTGCTTTGTGATCGCCACAAATTTGCTGTATTTTTTTCTGAAAACCACCCTCAAGATTGCTGCCGTTTCTCTCCACCTCTAAGCAGATCTCTTGGCAAAAAAATTTGGTCCTGGAAAGTGGATGGCTCCGTGATGAGGATATCAAGTTTAATACAACTTCCATCTAGGAAACAGGAGGAGAAGGGAGCAGGGAAAGCACCGAAAGCTAGAAACCTGGATGCATCAGCTTGTACATACACCCAACCATGGCACAAGCACCGATACACACTCAGGTACGTGCCGAGGCTCACACATAAAGGTGTTTAGGCTGACCCAAGTGATCCCAAGCTAGGCTTGAAGGTTTTTCAGTGCAATGGTTTCGAAGTGGGAACGCACCTCTGAAAGAATGTTCCTGAAGATGACAGTTTCTCAGCACAACGTAAAGTACGGCTTGTATCGTTACCAGGGGAAGGTGATCCATTAGCATCTGTAGTGTGAAGAGAGAAGCAAACAGCAGAAGGAAAGCAAAGCGCTAGAAAGATTTTCTGGCTAGAATTTGCTGCTTTAAATCTTCGCGTGAACATGGGCTGTGTGCTGCAGAACGCCACGCTCGCCTCGCGAAAGCAAAATGGGCAGAAGGCTTCCATCCAACTTGGATTTAATGGCAGAGAAGATGGATCCGCTCTTTGAGAAAAATCCCAGTTGTTGATTTCTATTTTGTCTGGCGATGGAGCACAGTATTCCTCCTTCCTTCCTGCCAAAAGTGGTGGAAGTACGATGTACTTTAAAGTAATTACAGGAGCTCATCCCAGAAATGGCTGCATTTCAAACTAAGCAGGAGATGCAGAAGTGGGGAGCGGCTCCCTGATGAATGTTTAACCCGCCTTCAGACCTCAGGATGAAAAGATGCTCTCCGACACAAACCACTGCTGTTTGCTTCCCACACCTGTCCGATGTGTCTCCCCTTGGCCTGCCTAACCCTGCTAGCACCTCTGTGCTACAGCTGCCAAATCCAGGGCAGTGCGGCCCCAACGCAGCACCCACGGCGGGAGCTGCCTTCCTACGGAGATGCTCGCTTGACACAGGCTTTTTTGTTGTCGTTGAATCAATGTCCTTCTGGTTCCTCAGAAACAACTGGCCAACATTCAGCCATGCCAACCCTACACATCCCTAAATACACAGCCTGGGTTTTGCAATATGCCTGGAAGTGTTCAGTATTCTGATTATTGGTAGAACAGCCACAATTATCCAAATAAATCTATTACTATATTGGGCCTTAGATCATAAATAGAACTTAATGGATTTTATTACATCCCAGGAAGTGAGAGCTACAGAAGGAAAAGTATTGCTAAGCGTGCACTGCTACTACCTATCAATTTCTCCTAAACACTCAGCACTTAAGAAATACCCAAAGAAACACATTGCTCCCACAGAATAACTATTTCAAATTCCCCTCTGAGCTCTTCCCTTTCAGCCAACTCGCACGGTACGTTTTAGCAGCTGAAAATTAGAGGGTCACAATATTGAGCCTTCAGGTATCAAGTTCACAAAGGAAATAGCAGTTGACACAGAAAGGGTGCCGCTGAGCGCAGCGGTAATAATTCTGTTGCCTCGGAGCTGGAAGCAGCTCCCTTACACGAAGTTTGTTATTTAACTCAGCGAGAAATGAAAGAAAATGCCACAGCCATGGATTTATTCCTTACACAGCCTCTTTCAAATCGTACTCCAAAACTGGAGCCACGCTAGCAGTGAGCCTTTAGCTCAGGCTGCAGCATCCTCTTTACTCCAAATAACTCCCTCTCAAGTGCCAGAGGGTGCCGTGTCGGCGATAGCCTAAATAAGGGCTGCTTGTCCTTCGAGCCTGTGCAAGCTCTTCTGCTGAAGTCCAACCTCCAGACACCTCCACGGCAGCCAAACGCAGCTATATGCCTGGGATGCAACGGCAAGCAACGACAAACACGGGATGTCCGACAGCCACACCGGCCCAAGCAACCTCACGCAGAAGGGCAGGAGCAAGGAGGGCTTCTGGGGGGCCATGCCAGATCCGCCTGCTTCCCGTTTGCCCCTCCACACATGATCCAGGAAAAGCCATCTTGCCACCCTTGGGGAATCCCCACCTGGCCCCGCTCTGCGGTGACAGCCCAGGCCTGCTGTTATCTCCCAAACAGATGCATTTATTCTCTTGAGAGCCTCCCACGTCTTATCTAGCTGGCAGTTTCCAAACGTCGATCGCCAAGTCCAGCTAACACCACTCTAAGCTCTTTTAGGCAACTATTCCTGAAAGCGTTGCGGCTGGGGAGCGAGGAAGGCAGAACGGCAGCCCCGCAGCAGGGTCCCTCCCTCGCCATCCTGCCGGGACGGGTATGGAAAACACCTCCCGCACCCGGCTCCGGTGCCGCTGTAAACAGGACCTGGCATGGGAACGGATGTACAGTTTACAAAGATCTCTTGCTTCAAGCAAATTTGCCTCTCAACACATGGCCAAACTCTCACGCAATAAATTAACTATTTGGCAGCCACAGAACTAGCGCTGGAGCCAAACCAATTAGGGTTTAATGTGATCCCAATTTCCTATTTCTGAGACGGGGGTCAGGGAGGGGGGAAGAGAAGGGGGAAGAGGAGGGAGGGAGAGCGAAGTAAATCCCCTCCTGGTTTAGAAATCCTTGCCAATCATCCCAGATAAACCTGTCACCCACAGCTCTAAATCTGTATTTGCACTCGTGTGCTCCAAGGGACGCTCTGGGAAAAGGCGCATTGGACGCAGCCAGCCTGACTCCCAACATGTGTTTTTCATACTTGGGAAATTCAATCATTTAAAAAATATTTACCAAGCTTTGTCTTTAATTAGAAAAACATGACGACGGATAAGGCAAGTTATTGTTTCTAAGCTAGAAATGTCGGAGATCCTAATGATGTCAGAAGACAAACCCCATTATCGACCCACATACACGCTGCCAGGGCGGCAAATGTTTCGAAGGGTTTTTTCATCTCCCCTCAAAGTTCAGCGCTTTACAGTCACAATTCTTCAGTGGCTTCTTGGCCCCCACCAAACCTAATCAGGGAGGAGGAGGAGGAGGGAAGACTCCTGCCTGCAGATCTGCTAGACAGGGTGTTTTAATGCAAAAGAGCTTGCACAGCAGGGGAGGAACATGGGAGCCATTTGACTTCTTTGTGTTTCAACATCCTGACTACAGTACCTCCCCTGCACATCCAATCACCTGCCATCACCTAAGATAAGCAAATTAATCTCATCTGCACCTGGAAATGCCGCAGGCTGGTATCCCCATCCTTTAAAAAAGTGTTAAATTAAGTTTCTGCCTAACGAAGACTCATGGAAACGTTTGCTCCCAAGAACACAGCCACAAAAACGTTGTCTGCCACAACACTGATGAAAGAAAAGAAAGGTGACTGTGCTCAGAGCCACCAACCGTGAGCTCTGCCTGCCCGAGACAACCTGGGACCATACAGACGTACCCCACACTACAGTCCCTCTTCCATCTCCCTTTGCTCAAACACCTCCAGTCGGATGCAAAGAGACTCCGGCAGGATGCACAACAACTCAGAAGTATAAAGCAAATATTTGTTGGCTAACAGACACAAGAGATCGCCAGGATGTATGGAGTTATTAGACTAAGCATTTGTGTGCTCACCACTCCCGATAAGGTGTCTGAAGAGGCCTCGCCAGCCAGGCGGGTGGCAGGGAGGCTCCCTGGGTCGGCTCCCCAGAGCTGCCCAGCTGCCGTCTGCCACCAGCCCAGTCCCACCAGTGCCAGCAACTGCTCAGCTCAACCAACCCTTGCCAGTGCCTGGCCAGACCAGCTTCCTCCCACGTACACCAACCACACACACCTTCCCTGTATTCTTTCTTTTAGGATTTTATACCTTCTCCTCTTCCTCCTGTTGCCTCCTGTCAGAAACGGAGTGATAAAATGCAGGCACAAGCCAGGCGGGAGCGTCCCAGGTGATATATTTGGAAGAACTTGCTGCTACAGCAACTGGGTGCACTATTAGGAAGTGACAGATCAGCTCCCAGGAGATCATGAGGAGTAAAAAATACGGATGTCTTTCGTTCAGGGAGAAGCTGGTATTGATGCTAACAAACTGGTGTGTCTATCGAGTCCACTCGGAGAAAAGGAACAGTAATTCTGCAAGCATTCATGAAGTATTTGTTTGATCGTTTTATGATATCCACAGGAAAAAAAAGATGACTAATGCTACACTTTCCATTCAAAACCATACCTGTAACCAGAAAATTCTGTAATATTTCAAAAACCTTCAAAGTGACACCCATGGACCCAAAGCCAAGACAACAGCACAGCACAGCACTTATCTTTTGAAAATACCCCTGCAACCCAAGGTTGCGGGCTATTATCAACTATCTTAAATACCAACATAAATCTACACCGGAGAAAATCCCTGCCTGAATAGTCTGATCCTTTAAGTTATACCTAGACTGTAAAGCACGACTTCAAGGAAAACGTATGTGCAGCTTTTGACCTCCAAGTCCAATCGCCAGATAAGTTACTACCTGCAGAAGTTAGTGCTTCTCTCTCTAGAAGAACAAGAAATGGGGCAAAGAACGTTTTAGCTGGGCTCTAAGGTCAGGGCTGATGAAGCTGGATGCACGAATACAGCCGAAACGATGTCCAGTGACACCTTCGTAGCTGCATCAGCTGTGGGTGTGCACACACGTGGGATGTGGCAGGGCGAGATGGGAAGGTGACAGCGACACAGAAGTTTGCTGCCCCAGACCCTGGCTGGCAAGTGCCTTCAGGATGCTGGTTTTCAGTCTGCAGAGTTCCAGGGAAATCGCCTGTCGGGGTGGAAGCGCTGCCTCCAGGCTTTCTACACCACAGGGGGAGAGACAGACTCACTTCCCACCTTCCTGAGTTTTACAGCCACCTTCATCTTCTGAAGTCAAGGAGTTTACCTCTGATTCTTGCCAGCAAAAGGGAAACCGGAGCAGTACTCTTCCCCTCTCCAGCACTTGATGGCAACATCTTGGGGTAGCTGCGAAGCCTTGGCAGCTCAGGCTGATGGAAACCACACTCAGCTCTCTACTCCACTCCAGTCCTGCTTTTAAGAGAGCAAACTACATGAGCTCTACCTGCAGGACATGCTTTTTTCTGTCCTCAGAGAAGCTGAAAATAAAAAAAAACCTCTTTTTCTTCTCTCTCATGGTTTAAAAAGTCAGTGTATTGCACTCTCCCAAACACTGGTGCAAGGGGAGAGCAACACCTTAAGCCTTTTATTCTACAGAATATGAAAGGCAAGACTAAGTCCCTGAAAGATCCATTTTAATCTCTGCCCACTGGAAATACCCATGTTCATGAGGGTCAGTATGTGCCTTAAACTAAAACGGAGCATCCCAAAGTTTCAAAGCAGTCCCACATTTCTCCTTTCCTTCTGGATCATCAGTTTCACACTGAGCACTGAACCACTTCTCTGTAACACGTACCCAGAGAAATCAGGCAGCCTCCTGACATTGCCAGTAACTGTGTATGTAATACACAGCAGAAATCACTGGGCTGATAACCAAGGCGATGCATATAACTTGTGCTTATAAAAATTACAAGTCTACAGCTGATTATTCACTTTCTTGAGCCCAAAGATAAAATCCAGCTGTGTTCTTGGGCAGACGCTAGGTCCAAGAACTAAGTGTGTCTTATGCCAGCACTCAGCCCGTTCAATCACTGGCACCAACAGGACATCGTTACCTGCTCTATCTGTAAAGCTGCCGAAGGCTGTAACGCATATTTATGGGCTTATCCTTACAAAACAGCTGTATGGCTCACCCGAGTTATCATTAGCACTTCACCAATGGATGCTATGCCACAGGCATATTAAAGCTGCATAAGAAATTATGGTTTAGCTGCCGCTGAGTCATCTGAAGGATCCGAGGTGCTTGTCACCCTCTCTTGCCAGGGGCTATGGCCTTGCTGTACCCGCTGGCATAAGGTCAGTGCAATCGCTTCCTGACCCGGTTCTGTCAACGGGACCCAGATGAAAAGTCTTGCTCTCAGATGTGGTTTAATAATTCAAAACTGAGCAGCTACATATGCATTTATACACATTCCAGCCAGAATCCAGAAAAGCATTCAAACAGCTTGCCTCAGGTTGCAGGAAGTGCCACAGCTGAGATGGGAGCTGGTTTCGCGTACCCACCCTGAAGCTACCGCTTTAGGCACAAGACTGCTGCCTCCTTGAGCTTCAACTATTTTTAAGCAGGATTTCAAAGGCCTCTCTCTCCTCCCAGTGCTCAGACTAAGGGAAACAGGGAATCTGACCAGTCTCTGCATACACCGTCAAGCTGCATCAGGAGCACACTCGGTGGGATTTGTTTCATCTAACTCCCTGTTGCCAAAGCCCGAGCCAGCTATCCCGGGCTCCCCTTGCAGTCAATGAAAAAGCCCAGGCACCTCCAGCGCGTAATTCATCTCATCCAGAGAGAGGTGCCCAAGGCTGGTGAGATGAATCACCCTCAGAAGCGCCTGTTCCTACACTGCAACTGCAAAGAGAGCTTGGAGAAAGGAGATCAGGCACAGAGGGCTGGCTTTTGGACAGCAAGGTTAAAGCAAATGATCTCACCCGAGATCCTTCTGTGGGGCCTTTTCTTCAAGGCAGACAAAACGAAGAGCCCTCCCTGGCAGCGAGACTAGAAGCCCGTCAGTCAGGTACCAGGGCTCTGCCAACCCACGTGGGTGTTAACACGACTTGCTCGCTGCTGTGCCCTCCTCCCGCCGCAGCTTCCACATTAGCATCACAGCATCTATCTTTACGTTGCTTCCCTATGAGCAATCACACTTCATTTTGGAATTCCCTCATTTCCTCTAAGCTTTGGGATGTGCTTTTAACCGCGTTTCTCCCTTCACTGAACTGTGACTTATCAACAGTCACCTCGTGGCCGCAATCCAGGCGGTGTGTAAAGGGCCCATCCAGGCTGTCAGCCCGGCCACCCCTTACCCTCCGACACCTCGGTTCCACCCGGCACCGCGCTCCTCAGCTCGGGACGGTTCACAGTCCGTTCCGATCATGATAAACAAACACCGTGTGCACAGGTACAGATGAGAAAAATGATCAGCAGGTTAATACGGTGAGAAGCACAGGCTAACATCTACCCCGCTCCTTGGCAGGAGCAACGTGCTTCCTTGCTCTCCTGCCGACCTCACCGCTTTCAGAGTGAGCGCAGCTCTTCTGGAAACAACCTCCTGTTACGAGAAATTAATGAAAACGGAGCTCCGGTTAATCACCTTCCCAACCCCAAGTAGCAGAGGATGCTGCCACGGATGGGCTTCACGTACGCCCACAGGCGCCCGGCCGCTGCCCACCTGAGCACACGTTACGGGTCTGGAAACCCACCGGCCCGCTCCTGTGGCCAAGCAGGGCTGACCCCGGGGCTGCAGGCAGCAGTCCAGCTGCTGCCCCCCGTGCCATGCCCTGCCAAACTTCATCCAGCCTAGGAATTAAAAATAAACCCCACAGGGCTAAAACCGGGCTTGTTTTGCAGCTTGGGGTCCCCGAGGCCGCTCCCAGCCCGGCTGCCTCACACTTTGAGGACGATGAACCGCATACAGAGAAACACACACCAACCGAACACGATTATTATACATTTTTATATATAAACGTGCGCAGCTGGAAGAGCCGGGCAGGGCGCAGCACCTCTCCCTGCATCCC
>VWZZ01001246.1:409090-420876 GCA_013399095.1 Psophia crepitans
CTTTGTCCGCAGCCCAGCACCTGGGGCCTCAGGTATTGTAACCAAAGTATTGTAATGGAAGTGTCTGAGAAGCCTCCTGGTACTTCCCACAGCCCATCTGCAGCCCCATACCTCGAGGGGTGGTTTCCATGAGGTGGCCAGGTTGGCATTGGAGGGCCATCAGGTCCTGGAGATGATGTCTCAAAAGTTGCAGGACAAGTGGGATGAAGAATCATGGAGTGGTTTGGGTTGAAAGAGACTTTTTGGAGATCTAGTCCAACAACAGGGGTGTCTTGTACTTGATGAGGTTTGTGCAAAGCCTCATCCAACCTGTGTGCATCCACAACTCTGGGCAATCTGTGTCTCACCACCCTCATTGTAAAAACTTTCTTCCTTGTATTCGATCTAAACAGAGCCTCTTCCAGTTTAAAACCACTGCCCCTTGTTCTCTCACTACGCTACTAAAAGATTCCATCTTTCTTACAAGCCTTTGTCTATTGAAAGGCTGAAGTAAGGAGGGATGGGGCTCTTCCCAAGGACCAGCTAACTCCATGGTCCTTCTGTGGAACGGATGGGGGGACCTGAAAACCCTTGCTACAAACTGTCATGGCTGGGTGTGACTTGTTGGCCAGGGAACTTTGTGTGTCAGGAGATCTCCCATGAACCTGCCTGGTCTCCCAGGACTTCTGCTTTTCCACAAAAGCCCCAGGGAGCCTGGCCACAAGGAAACACATTTCGTTTTACATGGAAAAATATCCAGAGCTTAAGTGAAGTGTCCATGTTGGAGCTGAGACATGAGTGTTTTAACTCTGACAAAGTCCAAAGCCGTTTACCCCGGGTAGGTACCTCAAAGCCCAGAAATGCCAGTGTTTGTGATCATGAGAGCTTCATCGAGAGCCTGGGAGTCTTGCCCAGGGTTTTTTGAGGCTGCAGCCCTGTGCTGGTGTCCAGCGTCTGAAAACTAAGCACAACCTGCTCCCATCCTGGGGGGATTTGCTGTGATAGGTGTTCTCTAGGGAAACTGCAAGTAGGACAGCTGGGTCAGGGATTTCCTGAAAGACTTGAATGTAGCTGTAGGAGGAAGATCATGTGTCTGCAAATTGGGTTTTAGCCAGGGTTTCTCCTCCCAGCAATAAAATATATGTCGTCCTGAAAGCAGGGCCAGGACCCAGTCTGCTGTCCTAGGTAGATGTCCTCACCACCAGTTAACAAGTCATGCTGGTACCAATGTGGGTCCTGATGCGCTGCCATCTCTTGGCTCTGCCTTGGCAGAGCTCATCACCAGTAAAGGAGAGCTCTTGGGGTGGAGCAGGAGAACCAAACTGGCTGCCCTAGGGCACTATCCATCCCCTCAAGTCGCTGCCTGTACAATCAAGGCAGTAAGAGCCGTGATCCCTGCTCAGCTCCGGGGGAAAAAGGCACATGGCTCAGGGCTGCTGTTTCCCGGTAGGACCATGCTGTCAGCAAACTGGGTCATAACTCCCCCAGTTCTGGTGGCTGCTGGCCAGCAGCCTGGTGAAAGCCCAGCTACGGGTTAGCTGCCGTGCACTGCAGCCTGGCCGTGGTTAGCTCTAGGTGCTCAGGAAGCCACAGGCCTGTTTTGTGTTTGCTGACCAGGAAACAGGCTTGGCCCCAGACCTCCCATGATGGAGCTGATCCAAATTTGCAGTAAAATGACAGGAGCACTCATCTAGTCCCATCGTCATTGTTCTAACTTTGTGGCTTTGCCTCCTCCCCTTGTGATGCACCAGCACTTCCCTGGACCAGCCTGTCGGCCAGAGCCTGCATCCCCTGCGCGGCTCTTATCTGCTGCCGCACGGGTCTGCAGCTTGGCTCTGGCCTGTGTTTACCACCACTTCGTTTCATTGTCATCTACAGCCTTGCTGTGGCCAAACTTATGCTGGTGAAGCAGAGTCTGTTGTGTGGGGTGCTGATAAGGGCTTTGTTTTCATTTAGCTGGTCTGCAAAGCCTGTGAAACCGGTAGGAGAGCAGCAGGTTGGACTCCATGAGATACTTCACCAACCTGATGGAGCAGCTCCTCAAGCCTCCTGGCTGTGCTACCCCAGCTGCAGCCTGGCATCTCCCTGAGGCTCACCTACTCCGGAGCCCTCTGTGTGCCTGAGCTCAGAGGAGGAGATGGGAAGAGCTGCACTGATGGCATGGGGCCGTTGCTGCCCTGCTGTGTGTTCCGTCACCCGCGGGCACCATGACCCTGAGGGGACATGCCCTGGTGTGGAGTGTCACTGCTCAGGATGGGGAGGAGGGGAGGAGGACTGGGACCGCAACGAAGAGTGCTGAGATGTGCTGGGGAAAGCTTAAAGGAGGAGATAATGTATTTTTGTCTTCCCTTCCGTTCAACTGCTTTGGTGTTGCCCAGGGTAAAGCCGTGGTGGGTGCAGAGCAGCTCCATGACATGCATTGCTGCTTTGTTTGAAAGACCAAAGAGTTGCAGAGGGAAATCCCAAAGAGGAGAGGAGTGTGCTATCTAACACTCATAATACCCACGGGGTACCAGGACAGGGTACATACAGGGCTTGATCTTGCAGACCTTAGTGCCAGTGAAAGATGTAGGAGCTCAGGACAGCAGCTTTGGGGACATTTCCATAGTTACATGCAACTTCCCCACAGAAACAAGCTCATGTTTTAAATGTGGCCATCCTGCCGCTCCTCCAGTGGGTGTCTTCTACAGAGATGGAGAGGTGTGAGCCAGGAATGGGCTCTCCATGCTCTTTCCAGGAGATCTGGGATGAGTTGTGCCAGGGTTGTGAATGAGACCTGGGGCATGGGCATGGTCCCATAGGGAGGATGAGCTCCAGATCCCGAAGGACCGTGTCACCCTGAGACAGGCTGCCGTAGCCTGCCCTGCAGGGAGCACCCCCTCCCTGCCTCCAGCCCCCCAGTGAGCTGAGCTTGTCTCATGCTCTCTGGAGCTGCAGTGCGGGTTGGGAAACATCAACAGCCGTCGCAGGAAGGGGCCAGTTGCCATTTTTGCTCTGTGGGTACCTTGATACACAGAAGAGGGTTTGTTTGCTCTAAGAGAAAGAAACGCACCCAGCCTTTATGAGTACGGATTTATGTCCTGTGTCCAACCGAGCAGCACCTGTTCAGTTAGCTGATGTTTCCATACGTCCTTGAAATAGGCTTGTGCATCAGACAGGCAGCTCTACAGGCACACAGACTTTGTTCGGAACCCTTTTTTAAAATCATTTAAACACGATGTATTTGGGACAAGAGACAGAAGACTTCTCAGCCCAGTGCAGCATGTGGGCACGCGCATGCTGGAGAGGTAGGTATATTTGTCTGAATATATGTACTTATATCATACCCCAGTGAGCACCCACGGTTTTGCAAACAGCATTTTTAGCACTATACACATTATTAATTTACGACCGATAAAACACAAAACCTCTTAAAATATTCACACACGCACTCCGCAGCTCCGGAAATGCCCCCGTCACCTTTAAACTTGTGAGCACGTTTCACTGCATACCAGCCAAATGGTTAAGTCATGGGTGGTGATTTTCCATGGAGTACTTCTCTGTTCAGTGCATGGGGGAGCAGTGCCTGCCATCTGAACAGGTACTTGGTGCCTGCTCTGCTTATTTGCTGGCACCCCACGCCGCAGCTCGTGTCACGCCGCGTGAGCTGCGCTCTGACAATGTGGTTTTTCATTCCTGTTTGCTCTCCTGCCACATCCTCCCCCGTACCCGAGCACCGCTGTAAAGCACCTTCTGGCTTTGATCCTCTTCCACTCACTGTGCTCCTCCCAGCTTCTGTCCCAGTTCCTGCAAAGGCCCTACCAAAAGAAACCTCCTGCATTGCATGGCCTTGAGTCCCCCCCTGAATAAAGCTTGTCCGCCAACACGACAAAGGTGGCTGTGGGTGGGAAGCTCAGTCTCTGGGTGCAGGACTTCACGGCCTTACTTCCATTCTGCCAAAGTGCAAAGATCCGTATGAGCCCCCACCTGAAGGGAGGTCCTGTACAGCAGGGTATGGATGAAGTGGGTCACCAGAAGGTCTGGAATGCTTCAATATCAGTCCTAGACCCTGTCCCTGCAGCTGGTGAGGTAGCTTAGAGCAGTCAAAGGTCGTTAGCAAAGAATCACAGAATGGTTTGGGTTGGAAGGGACCTCACAGCCCATCTAGTCCCACCCCCTGCCATGGGCAGGGACACCCCCCACCAGCCCAGGCTGCCCAAAGCCCCATCCAACCTGGCCTTGGGCACTGCCAGGGAGCCAGGGGCAGCCACAGCTTCTCGGGGCACCCTGTGCCAGGGCCTCAGCACCCTCACAGTTATCCTCTCTGCAGACCCGTGTTAAAAGGAGGGAGCAGGATGGCTCCCAGATGGGGAGAGGTCTCAACTGGTGACTACAGCCCTGGGCTGGAACAAGCTCTCTTGAGTAAAGACGTACGCCCGTTCTTGTTCCCCACAGTTCAGGTCCTTCAGCCTCATCCTGCCTCTTCCTCACCCCCTCCGTGTCCCCTCCCAGGTCCCACAGCTGCTCGGTCTTCCTGTTCCCTCTGCAGGGCAGGCAAATCTGGTGGCAAGGATTAACGGGTCTGATCAAAGAACAGAGGGAACGTTATTTGGAAATCTCTCATCTCACAAGCGTCTACAGCTCTAAAAATGCTGAAGAAAGAGTAATTACTGTCATAAAAATGAATGGGAAATGCGATAAAGGGCTTATCTCATGGGGCGGGTCGTGGCAGAGTAACCTGCCTGCTTCCTTCGCTGGGAACTGGTTTTCAAAACAAGATGAAACGGGAAGTTTAGTACAAGCATCATTAACACGGGTGAAAACTGAGCGAAAGGAGAGTGGAGTTTCCCAAGGTCAGTCCTGGCGTGTCCGGTCAGCGTTTCTCCTGGCACGATGTGAGTGCATGATGGCAGGTCAGCGTTGCCTGGAGAGGCAGGCGTGCCTGGTGGGAGCGGGATGGGACCGCATCGAGCAAGAATGGCTGGAGGAGAGGAGGGATGGGATAAGACCTGTTCACCGCGTGGGAGGCAGAGCACACAGTGGCTATTGAGCCCAAACAGGCAATACTTCTCTGATAAAACCTGGGGATATTATTTATCACGCAGGTCCATTTCTTCAAACATGAATGTTTGAACCTGAGAGTGTCCAGTCCAATTTAGAAACCATAATCCTGTCCCTGAAACCTTCTCAGATCTTCCATCATTCAAGCTGATGCGTGCCTGCTGCACCCATAAAGATGGTGATACTCTCCTGAATATCATATTTGTTTCTCAAAAGCCATCTGGCTGCATTTCTTTATTGTTTGTGAAAGCAGTGACACCAGCAGTGCTGCATTCCCCCCAAAGCACCCTGTGCTGCCAGAGTAAGTGACCAGAGGGGTGGAAAATAGACTTGGGAGCATTTGGTTGTCGGGGCCGTGTATCAGGGATGCACGTCACTGCGACATCTCTCAGTTCTTCGCTGGGATGAAGAAACTTGATGTCCAGGATCGCAGGAGGCAGCAAGCGGGTCCCCTCCTGTGTCAGCTGCTCGTCCAGGTCACCGACCAGCCGGAGACCTGCACACTTCTGCAGCTCAGGGTGCATGCAAACGGCGATGGCCTCTACAGGGATGGCTCTGCAGGGACAGCTCTCTGCCAGGGTCTCCAGACCTGTATGCAGAGAGAGCTCAGTGCCAGGCAGGATCAGGCCAGGGTGATACGAAGCCATCAGTCACAGGCAAGCTGTCAGACCCTGCCTTTGCTGCGATGCCCAGCAGGAGCTGAGGAAAGCCCAGCCCCTGCACTGCTTTGGACTAGTCAGAGGATGATGCCTCCTGAACTGCCTTGCTTTTGAGTTCCGTCGCGCTCTGGAGACCCACACACCACCCAGTCCCAGGGACGCCGGAGCCACAGCGTGCATCCATGTTGTTCAGGCTGCAAAACTGCTCCAACTCTCACCTTTCCAGTCTCAAAGCACCCCCTTTTCTCACTCCAGAGCAGCACTCGGCTAAGCCCGTGCCTAGCCGCGCAGGCTGCCTGCCATCTGGCACAAGCAGGACCAAGTAGAGCTAAATAAATGTTAAATACACACTAATACCACGTGACAACGAGCAAAAGGCAATGACTTCAAGCTTGAAGAGTCTGGTTATGTAAACAGCATCCTGAAATTAATATTTACCTTTTAAAGCAAACAGATATTTGGGGTGTTTCTTAGTCTTTCTGCCTAGCAGATGCCAAGAACAACAGCTTGGTACTGCAGGGAATTGGCTTGACAGCTCAGGGGACAGTAAACTCCCCACCAGTCTCCAGACTGCGAGGTCAGAGACGGTCCCTCTCTTTTCAAGCAGATAAATTCACACAAGCGCCAGATTAATCTTTGCTCAGGGGCTGCGACCTCTAATGAGGAGTGGGAGCTGCCCTGATGTCGCAGCCGGGCAGCGGGGATTCGAGTGGCAGATGGGCTGGAGGATGAAGGGTTTGGGGATGCTCAGAGCAGACCCCTGTCCAGAGGGGCTCGGGGGAGGCGGAAAGGCTGTCCCGTGGTGGACAATGCCGCTTGGGTGGCAGCATCGCCTCCAGCCTGGCCGCTGTGCTCCATTTGCAGCCAGACCTGTACCCGTGGGGTAAATCCCATAATTTCTCTTTCTCTAAGAAGAGATTGTGTTGCAAATCGCAGCCGAAGCCCCCATCAGAGCACACCCCCGGTGTGCCCCTGGTCTCTGCTGCTCCTCCATGAAGAGCCCTCGTGGCCATCCCCATCCTTGTGTCTGCACTCAGCCCTGGGCCCTGGGCTTTGCTACACTGCTTTTATATTTTTTTAATCATTTTCCAGCAACGGGAGACGTGTTCCCAGCACAGACACAAAGCAGAAGTCAGCTGCCACCCTGGAGGTGTTTGGGATCTCAGTAAATAGATGAGGGGAGGGAGGGATAGGAGCCTGATTTCAGTTTTAATGCGATATTTTTTGCAGATATCTGAAGCAAAAGGACCTTTTGGTGCATCTTGCAGCTTGTCGCTTCTGCCGTCACCCACTGTTTGGCTTTATGTCACCCCTTTGCTCCTAACGCACCTCTTCGGCTTCATCCCTGGCACTCTGCTCCCAGCCTCATCCTCCCAGCTGGGACGGTTTTTCCCGGCCAGCCATGGTGCTCATCACCTCTGGCACCCAGCAGTGTCTGGCTGTGGGACCTCTCGTCCCACCCAGCAACTTGCCGAGGGTTTTGGGCTGGCGCGGCAATGTGGGGTGACGCTCACAGCCGCCACGTGCCCGTCCCAGCGCTCAGCTGGCTCCTACCTTGGGTTTTCAACTGCCCCCAGCAGATTCGCTGCATTTTTCAACCTCCTTTGCAAGGGGAGAGAAGAGTCACGGGGAGCCGGCAGGGCCAGGGATGGGCCCGGGCTCGGAGCGGAGCTGGGGATCCCGAACCCAGCCCTCCGGAACAAACCGATCCCATGAGCATCGAGCCTTGTGCGAGGGGACACGCGGCTGCCACCTCCTCCTCGCCGCCGCGCAGCTGGCACTTGGGATGACAAAGTGACACCCGCTTTCAGAGGTCGTTACCTGCCAGGCACGGCAAAGTAAACCCATTAACGCCGGCAGCGCGTGGGTGGGAGCTGGGGCGGGCCGGGGCCGGGAGGATGTGGGTAGGCTCTATTACCCCTGTAAAATACAAACCAACAGCAGTGCCGGGTCGGCTGTGAGTGGGGCCCCTCCACGGGCAATGTGGGGTGATGGGGACTGATTAAACAGATGCCACCCCAAAAGTCTTGCCTGGAGAGCCGAGCTGAGCTCTAGGATGCTCAGGTGCCAGTGCAGGGCTGCACCCATCCCAGGGTGCTCAGCGTTTCCAGAGCGCTGGGAAAAATAGTGGTTTTGAGTAAGGATTTGTGCTGAATATCTCTCTTGAAATCTAAACCCCTTTGCATTTAAACGGCTGACAGTGTGTGTCGGGACTTGCAGTTACGGTGATTTAAAACGTGATAGCGAGCGGTAAGCAACGTGTCTGTGATGCCAGAGCTGAACGGGGAACCCGCAGCTCATTGCAGGGGACCAGGGCTGGGTGTTGCAAGGAACAAGCTCTGACAGCGATCGCCTCGTCAGCAAGAGCCGTCAGGCTATTTTCCGACTCCGCTTCCTTCAATTAGTTCAGTTTCCTGATGAGGTCAGCCAAAGTTGAGCTGGAGAAAGTGGGGGAGTTTTCCTATTGAGCGACAACTTCAGTCTAAAGCCCAGAGGATGCGACTGGATCACCTGGAGGTCTGTGGGGATGCGGGGACGGGGATGTCACAGCCGGTCTTGGGGATGCCGCCAGCCCTCTGGGCCAGGTCCAGCTCCAGAGGGGTTGTCCAAAGCACGCTCACATCTCAGCGTCCCCTTACTAATTACAGCCAATTGGTCATGACGTTTAGTGCATAGTAATCAAATGTCCATTTTCCCTAAATAGTGCTTGATATAAATAAGACAAACCCCAAATCTCTGCCCTAAAAATGAATGGGTTACTTGTTTTTTATATAAAAGCCTAGAAACTGAGGCTCTGAATCAGCAGACTCAAATAATCCTCTCTACACTGGAAAAAAAGAAATACTGGAGTTCTGAGGAAGAGCTGTGGCCTGCTGGAATCAGGCACATTTTCAGAGCTGGGAGTGGGAGTTGGTCTTTCTTCAGGGAAATACCCACAGAGCTCAGTTAGGGGTGATGGTTTGGAACGAGTTTTCCTGCCAGCTGATTTCGACCACAGCCTCTAGTCATCCTGCCCTTCCTGTTTCCAGCCTGACCATGGGTTTTGTCTGAGGATTTGTATGCCCTGGCATTTCTAAGAAATATTTATATATTAAGAATAATATAAAAGAAATATTTATATAAGGATGTATAAAAACATACAAACATGGATAAATATGTAACATATAAATATATACAGTAGCTATAAGAAATATAAGAACTATTTAATGATATATACAGGAAGGCAGGCGCGTTTGGCGGCTGCGGAGATGCCCTGCAGAGGGGCTCAGAGCGGCATGGCGCCTTGGGGATGCTCTGCCCGGCGCTTGGCATGTGCCGTGGCCGCAGCTCCGGTCCTGGCCGCCTTCCCACAGAGCCTGCTTTCCTGGAAAGCTCTCCCTGCCGCTGACCGGCCGGTCCCAAGGCGCCCACGGCTCCCTGGCCCCAACATCAGCGATGCCGTCAGCTGAGCAGGGAGAACACCCAGCGGTGCTGGGGCTCCTTCCATCCCGCGCCGGGGCTGCCGAGCCCAAAATAAGACCTGCGGGAGCCACCAGCTGTGTTTGGGTTTGCGTGCGTGCGTGAGTGTGAAAGGAGACATGGGTGTGCTCCTCCTCCCCTGCCACACTGCCTGGCTCTGCCCCAGCTATTGGGGGGGGTGTGTGTGTGTGGGGTGTGCTTAATCCAGTTTGGTTATGGCTTTTTTTTTTAATAAGTTTTTTTTGGGGAAAATAACCCATAATCCAGGAACGCTAGGGAATTAAAAATAGGCGTTACACCTGAGCCTTGCATGCAGCCTTCTGTCCCAGGCGTCTCCTGCCCCGGCTGCCCCAGGCTGGGGCTCTCTGCCCTGGGCTGCTGGGCACTGTGGCACAGGGCAGCTTCTGCTGCAGCACAGGGGGGATCTCAGCTGGGCAATGCCCTCTGTGAGTTTGGATGACATTTCAGTTTGGAAAAGACGAGGGAACAAGCGTGTGAGGTTTTTGTTCCAAACTCAGGCTTCGTTTTATGTGATAAGCTGGAGAGCTGGAGAGCAGCAGAAACTGAAATAATGAATTTCACTGGTACCGACTTTAATAAAAAACAACAAAAAAACCCATTAAATGGCAAATTCTGAAACGTCATGATTTTTCTGGCTGTTCAGCACAAAAGCCAATCTGGGAGCATCAGCACCCTAGCCCCCATCAACCCTGCAAGCCTGGACGGCTCCCGAGGCTTTGGCCGCTCCCCGACTGGGTTCCCGTTGGCTTTGGCTTCCTTAGAGACACCCGGCTGCACATCACGCCTTTCGCATGAGCCCATCAGCCTCGCCGGCACCTCCGAGCGGGGTCTGGGCCTCTGCCCGACGTACCAGGAGGCTGAGGGGGGGTTTGGGCAGTTCTGCTCATGGCTGGGCCACCCGCCCCGGTTGCTGATGCGGTCCCTGCCCCAGGATCGTGCCTCTCCCAGCCGGAGCTGGCCCCACCGGTGGCACACGGTGCCCTGGGAGCAGCCAGCTCAAACGAGGAGCAGTGGGTAGTGCAAAGCCCGTATCAGCAATGATTTCCTGACAAACAGTGCGGCTCATTGTCTGTTCTCATTTATAAACTGCTCCACACCAGCCATCTGATATCCATTATTACAATTACAAACAACCCACAGTAACTCTCCAGCTGGTCAGCTCCATCCTAACAGCACTGCAGCCATTCAAGGATGCCATATGGTACCAGAGTTTCCAAAGCAGCATTGTCAATCAGCCTTATTAATTTCTGAGTTCATTTCTTTTCCTTTTAGGGATATATATTTTTTTTCTTCTTTCTATATAAGACAGAGACACTTCTCTGGCCTTAATTTGGAATATGCAGCTTGACAGAATAATTGAAACATCTACATCTACAAGGCAGCTGGCAGGGAAAGGAAGAGCCTGAACTCCGCGAGCAGCCCCCCGAGTAATGGTGCTCATGCAAGACCTCCAAGTGTCTCTTACCATATATACCACAGTGCGTGCCACGAGAATATTAAAAACCCATTAGATCCGGAGTGCCGGACATGGCTGGCTTTTTTACTGCAGATGGAGGGTTGCTAATGGCCATTTTCCTTCGATCCCTTAGTCTCCTTTGAGCTATATTTATTTTTTCCCCAACATTTTGGAGCCTTCGGGTGGTATTATTGGAGACGGTTGCAGATGTTGAGATGCTGCCGGCTCTGCCGGTGCCTGTCCTGCGGCAAGCGGGCGCCTGGGTGCCTCGCCAGGTGCTGCCCGCAGGGTGGACCATCCCTTTGGGGTGATTTATGGGGAAAGAGCCACTTTTGTGCCAGGCCGCTCCCACGTGGCACTGTCGCAGTTGGCTGCATCATGTATGTGTCACTGTGTTGCCGTGGCTAGCCGTGAGGCAAAGGGCTGCATCCAGCCCGAGCGCGGGTGCTGCTTCCAGCTCTGCAAACACACCAAGTCATAGCGACCGGGCATTGCATGTTCTGCACTCACAGCAGCAGCTGCAGGGACTGGTGGGGTTTATTTTTTGCTTTGCTTTTGTATTTTAAAGCAAAACCAGCAATCAGCAAGGGATGGTTTCTTTTCTTGGCTCAAGGGGGCTGGATTTTGTGGAACTGAGATGCTTGGCCCCGGTTAAAGCTCAGCACCGGAGTGCCGGCAGGACTTTCCTTCCCATGGGTGGAGGTGATGGGGGGAGCAGAGAAGGGACCTTCTGGATGAGCCACCAGCAGCGTGGCACCCTCAAAGTGTCCCCGTGAAAATGTCTCAATACTCTTTCACCTTTGGTCTCTCTCCAGTTGACTTTGTGGTGTTTACGTGCCGGAGCAAACCCTGCCTGTCAGGCTACGGGTGCCTCCGTCAGCACCCCCAAAAGCGCTGGGCTGCGGGTGCCCGTGCCCGGAGCGCTGGCAGAGCTGCTCGACGCGGGGCTTTGCTCCCGGCTGCAGTACAGGGGCAGGGAAATGGGAGGCCGGTTCAGGAGAGAGAGGGACATCCGGGAGCTCTGTGCAACGTGACAGGGGAGAGTGGCACGTTCTGGGGGCCGCGTGTTGTGCAGATTGCATGGGAGTGTGCGAAACCTCTTTGTTCATCCTCCCCGTCGAAGGCAAAGAGCTCAGCAGGGCCGGGACAGTTTTCAGGGCGTGTGGGTGGGT